>OY740788.1:36437514-36996072 GCA_963514005.1 Raja brachyura | reverse complement strand
TGGGTCCCTTTCAGAATGGCAGGCAGTGACTAGTGAGGTACCACAAGGCTTGGTGCTGGGAACGCAGCTATTTATAATATATATTAATGATTTAGATGAAAGAATTACGTAACATTAGCAAATTTGCAGATGACATAAAGCTGGATGGCAGTGTGAACTATGAGGAGGATGCTATGAGAATGGAGGGTGATGTACAGGTTGGGTATTTGAGCAGATGTATGGCAGATGCAGTTTAACGTGGATCAATGTGAGATTACCAACTTTGGTAGCAAAAACAGGAAGGCAGATTATTATTTAAATGGTGTGAAGTTGGGAAAAGGGGAAGTACAACTGGATCTGGGGGTCCTTGTTCATCAGTCACCAGCAGGTACAGCAGGCAGTGAAGAAAGTGAATGGCATGTTGGCCTTCATAACAAGAGGTGTTGAGTATAGGAGCAAAGAGGTCCTTCTGCAGTTGTGCAGAGCCCTAGTGAGACCACACCTGGAGTATTGTGTGCAGTTTTGGTCCCCAAATTTGAGGAAGGACATTCTTGCTATTGAGGGAGTGCAGCATAGGTTCACAAGGTTAATTCCCGGGATGGCAGGAGTGTCATATGCTGAGCGAATAGAGCGGCTGGGCTTGTATACTCTGGAACTTAGGATGAGAGGGGATCTTATTGAAACATATAAAATTATTAAGGGTTTGGACACGCTAGAGGCAGGAAACATGTTCCCGATGTTGGGGGAGTCCAGAACCAGGGGCCACAGTTTAATAATGAGTAAGCCATTTAGAACAAAGACGAGGAAACACTTTTCACACAGAGAGTTGTGAGTCTGTGGAATTCTCTGCCTCAGAGGGGGTGGAGGCCAGTTCTCTGGATACTTTCAAGAGAGAGCTAGATAGGGCTCTTATAGATAGCTGAATCAGGGGATATGGGGAGAAGGCAGGAACGGGGTACTGATTGTGGATGATCAGCCATGATCACGGTGAATGACAGTGCTGGTTCAAAGGGCCAAATGGTCTACTCCTGCACCTATTGTCTATTATCTCTGGAGAAGGAATGGGTGACGTTTTGGGTCGAGATCCTTCTTCGGACTGAGAGTCAGGGGAAGGGGAAACGAGATATAGATGGTGCTGTATAAAGATATACTGTGGAACAAATGAAAGAATTGCAAAAAAGTGACAACGACAAAGGAAACAGGCCATTGTTATAGCTGTGGCGTAGGTGAGAACAAGTACAGACAATGTGACTCAACGAGACGACTTTGAAGCTGGTACGACTTGGGTGGGGGAGGGATAGAGAGAGGTCAACGTTCTTATAATGCAGGGTGCTAGAATCTGGAGCAAAAAATGTACTCAGTGGGTAAGGAAATGGGCAGGTGTATTGGGTCAGAAGCCTTCAGACTGAAGTAGGGGGAGAAAGCTGGAAAAGTGGGTGAGGTTGTGAGAAGCCTGGCAAATGAAGGGTGGGTACAGGTGAGGGGTTGGGGTGATTGGTAGATGGGTGGAGTAAGTGACAAAGGCTAGAGGTGAAAAGCTGATAGAATGTGTCAGAAGGATTGTGGAATGTAAAGCCAGAGGGAGATATATGGGTGTAATGGGATGGGTGGGGGGTGGAGGGGAAAATGAAATATGTGAAATAAGCATACTAGGGGAGTTTCTCTTTCCCTGCACCCCCACCCAGGTGAGTACAGTTCCCCAGCACCTTGGTCATTCTGCTCCTCTCCCCTCTGTACACTCACCTCCCATCCCCCAAGTGCTCTCCCTTCCACTCATATCCCTCCTCTGGCTCTGCATTTCCTAGTCATAAGGAATGGTAGAATTAGGCCATTTGGCCCATCAAGTCTACTCCACCATTTAATCATGGCTGATCTATCTCTCCCTCCTAACCCCATTCTCCTGCCTTCTCCCCATAACCTCTGACACCTGTACTAATCAAGAATCTATCTATCTCTGCCTTAGAAATCGTGTGCGGACGCGGCGCCGACAGACAAGAAGCTGAAGCAAAGAAGTCGAAGCCAAAGAATCGAATAGAAACAAGGCCGAAACGCCAATGAACCGAAAGAGACCGAAGATGAAACACCTACTAACCGAAAGGATGGGGCGCCTGAATGCAAATTAACCAAAATGGCGGGACACCTAAAAGCCAACGAACCGAAAGGCTGCATCGCCTAAAAGCAAACTTACCGAATGGCCGCTCTGTCAAAACGCCACCTACCCGAAAGGCGGCATCGCCTACACGCCAAAGGACTGACTGCCGCTCAACAGAAAAGTCCAATAACGGACTTGAAGTTGCCGGAACGTCACCCATTCCTGCTCTCCAGTGATGCTACCTGTTTTGTGCGTGGGAGCTTGGGTGAGTTCCGCAAACACGGAGACGGTAATAAATAAACCATCTGTCCCCGCTGCCGGGATGAGTCACCCTGGTGTGGGTGTCAAAGTCTGGGGGTCGTGGGGGGGGAAATCACCCTGGTGTGGAGGTTGGGGTCCGATTGCGGTGCATCGCGGTCAGTGACTGTTGGACGCTCCCGTGGGTGGAGACAGAGAAGGGGGAGAGAGAAGGGAGATAGAGTGGGGGGGGGGGGGGGGGGGAGGAGGGTAAGAGAGAGAAGGGGGACAGAGAAGGGAGAGAAAGAGGGGAGAGAGAGGAGAGAGCAGGGTAGGAGAGAAGAGGGGACGAGAGAGAAGGGGGGAGAGAGAGAAGGGGGAGACTCGAGCGTGGGGTTCATTTTCCCACACAAGCCATAGGTGACTGTGCAGTCTGAACCCAAGCACCAAGTTGAAAGCGGCCGAATGTGTGCATCGCTTGGGACAGCCCCCACTCTCCCACAGCCACCCTCCGCGGGCTGTTAGTCGGGTGGAGTGGAGGTTTGGGACAATGTTCATGCCTTCACAGTGATGTGATTGACGCGGGGGTCTGGACCAATCGCTGACAAGTCCCGCCGCCCGGCAACGTCAAGTCCGTTATTGGACTTTTCTGTTGAGCGGCAGTCGGTCCTTTGGCCTGTAGGCGACGCCGCCTTTCGGGTGGGTGGCGTTTCGACAGAGTGGCCATTCGGTAAGTTTGCTTTTAGACAACGCAGCCTTTCGGTTTGTTGGCTTTTAGGCGTCCCGCGCTTTCGGTTAGTTTGCATTTAGGCGTCCCATCCTTTCGGTTAGTAGGCATTTCATCTTCGGACTGTTTCGGTTCATTGGCGTTTCGGTCTCGTTTCTATTCAGTTCTTTGGCTTCGACTTCTTTGCTTCAGCTTCTTGTCTGTCGGCGGCACGTCCGGGTACCGTAAAAATATATCCACATAAAAATATTTCAATGCTCTTCCAAATAGCTGTCATTTGTCTCTTTTCAGCTATGGGGTGATTGTCATTTGTCTCTTTTCATCTACGCCTGCCCATACCTCTCCAGATACTTCCTATCCATATTTCTGTCCAGGTCTTTTGAAAGTCATAATTATATCCTTTCCTAAAAGCTTCCTTTGGCAGCTCATTCCAGATGCAGACTACCCTGTGAAAAGTGAAAAAAAGTCTCTCTTAAATCTCCCCTCTTTCATCTTAAACCGATACTTCAGTTTTAGAAATGAATGCATTTCTTAATAATTTGATATTGGTGCCTGCCCAAGTTGTAGTGAAAATGTATACACAAGGAACTGCAGATGCTGGTTTACAAAAGAAGACCACAAAGCACTGGAGTAACTCGGCAGGTAAGGCAGCATCTCCGAGAACCTGGATTTGTGACGCTTCTATCAACAACGCTTCTCAACTGCGTTATATTACCCGCCGTGCTTTGTCCTCCCTTCTTGATTTCTTCCCTCCCCCCACCCCCCCCCCCCCCCCCCCGCCACAATCAGTCCGAAGAAGTGTCCCGACCCGAAATGTCACCAATCTATGTTCTCCAGGGATGCTGCCTGGCCTCTTAGATTCTCCGGCACTTGGTGTATATATTTTTTAACTTGTAGTGAATTATTTTCCGTAAATGAAAGGTCTTGTACCCCGAACTATATCGACCAAATCAGATGCAGTTCAATTAAATACGATTATGGCTTGTCACAAATAACTTGATCATATTTAGGAATTCTAATTATTAATGTTAATAATCAATGTTTTTAAAGTTAGGGATAAGTGGGTGACCAGAAAAAGTCACTTTTGGAATCAACTAGTAAGGGTTGAATCAAGTGATGCTCTAATTCAATGCGACTCCAGGCTTCCACTGGCCCTCACTATACAAAGGAAAAGCAAGCATTTGGTGAGAATGAAGACTGGTCTTTTCAGACAAGCACAGTTTTATTAATAATTTTTCTCTCACAGAGATTCAAAGTGACAGTATTATACAATGTAAGGAGAAATCACAGTACAAATATTTAAATTCCACTACACATTTAATTCTTTCAAATACGTAAAACACAATATTTCCACATATTTAGACCGTTAATATTTGTATACAACACTGGTACCATGAAAAATATTGTACAAAGTAAGTCTCATTGAGTGCCTCAAATCAGTGCAAAACTTCTCAACGTTCCTGTAGTTGTGAGCTTGTCTTCACCCATTCTGCACCATCTCACCATGTGTACAAAATCATGAGGAATAGATCGGGTAGATGTCTCTTGCCCAGAGTACCGGCATCGAGGACCAGAGGACATAGCTTCAAGGTGAAGGGGAAAAGATTTAATAGGAATCCGAGGGATAACTTTTTCACACAAAGGATGGTGGGTGTATAGGACAAGCTGCCAGAGGGGGTAGTCGTGGCTGGGACTATCCCAACGTTTAAGAGATAGTTAGACAGGTACATGGATAGGACAGGTTTGGAGGGATATGGAACAAGTGCAGGCAAGTGGGACTAGTGTAGCTGGGACATTGTTGGCCGGTGTGGGCAAGTTGGGCCATAGATCCTGTTTCCACACTCTATCACCTTATGACTCACTGTCGTCTTTTTCCTCCGATCCTAACTCGGAAAAGAACATCGGAAAATTGCCCTGAGTCCGTTCCAAGTTTTCTCTTTTTGGCAAAATATGTTGAGCTTTGTTGAAGCTGGATTAAAATGAAAAGTACTCCCACATCTGTCCTTAAATTCACAGAGGCATTGCAAAAGTTAGACAATTATGAGCATGTGCTCAACACACACACAGACTCCTTCAGGTCAACATCTGCTCAGCTGCAGTAGGCTGTGATCCTTTACATATTGCCTCATTTTCTTCAGTTTTACTTTCTGAACTTTATGTCCCAGTTGGTAAATGGTGATGAAGTATTTGCAGCCTTAATGGGGAGACAAAAAACAGCAGCAAAGCTTAGTAACATTGGGCTGAGTTTAGCCAGTGCTCTTGAAATGTTAGCATGTACTTGCTTAGGAATTCAGTGCATGCTCAGATAAGTGCGAGGGTACTGCAGTTGCTGACATGTTCCAGCTGCCAGAATGTTTTACAGTTAGACATCGCGCTAAGCTCAATGGCATAACATGAGCTGGCTGAGATTCCCCACACTTTTGGTATAGTAGTCTGATTTAATACGTTAGACTTTAGTGACACATGATCTTCGGCCCACCGAGTACGCAGTGACCAGCGATCACCCTGTACGCCAGCACTATTCTACACACTAGGGACAAATGACAAATTTTACCAAAGTCAATTGACCTAAAAACCTATATGTCTTTGGAATGTGGGAGAAAACTGGAGCACCCAGCAAAAACGCACGCGGTCACAGGGAGAATGTACAAACTCTGTACAGAGAACAACTGTAGTGAGTTTATGTTGCGAATTACCTGGCCTTTGACCCCAAGGACATATAATCGATTGTCAGAGTAGGAAAATTTAGGTTGACTGTGAAAATTTTAACTGCGTAGCTAAGGGCTATGCCTGTTTTGTCTTTTGGGCATGGCTTCGTACACACAACACCCATAGTCAGGATCAAACCCGGGTCTCTGACGTTGTAAGGCTAAAACTCTACCACTGCGCCACAGTACCTGACATATATGAGGTCCTGACTGAGATACGTGAATCATCATTGGACCCGGGTGAGGTACCGCATGATTGGAGGTGTCTAATAATGTGCCTCTATTTAAGAAGGGCTGCAAGGAAAAGCCTGGTAATATAGACCAGCAATCACCCATACAATAGTTCCATCCAATATGCTAGGGTCAATTTACAAAGCCAATTAACATACAAACTTGCATATTTTGGGAATATGGGAAGTAACCAGAGAATCCGGAAAAATCCCACGTTGTCACAGGGAGAACATACCAACTCCATACAAACAAGCACCCGTAGTCAGGATCAAACCTGGGTCTCTGGCGCTGTAAGGCAACAACTCTACCGCTGTGCAACCGTGCCGCTTCAATCATAGAAATCCAAAAAGATGCAGATACTTGAAATCAAAGAAAATAATACAACATGCTAGAAATACTCTGTGTGTCAGGCAGCATTGGTGGGGAGAGAGAAAGTTGGGATTTCAGGTCAAAGATAATCGTTCATGGTTAAGGTGATTACACAAGGAGAAGGACTTACAAATCCATTAATCTCAAAAAGGAAATTTGAGGAGGGATATTTTTTTTAATTCTAGGCAGTTTAATGTTTAACGTTTCAGATAATTATGTAAAAAACTTTTTTTCTAGAATGACTTTTGAATACAGTAATCCGTCGTTATAACGGTCCTTAGGGGAATGAAGTCATTTTTACCAATTGTCCACGATAACTGTGTAAGGGATTATAAGTCTTATAAGTTAAATCTTATAGAAACATATAAAATTATAAAAGGACCGGACAAGCTAGATGCAGGAAACATGTTCCCAATGTTGGGCGAGTCCAGAACCAGGGGCCACAGTATTAAAATAAAGGGGAGGTCATTTAAGACTCAGGTGAGAAAAAACGTTTTCACCCAGAGAGTTGTGAATTTATGGAATTCCCTGCCACAGAGGGCAGTGGAGGCCAAATCACTGGATGGATTTAAGAGAGAGTTAGATGGAGCTCTAGGGGCTAGTGGAGTAAGGGGATATAGGGAGAAGGCAGGCACGGGTTATTGATAGGGGACGATCCGCCATGACCACAATGAATGGCGGTGCTGGTTCGAAGGGCCGAGTGGCCTCCTCCTGCGCCTATTTTCTATGTTTCTAAGTAGGCAAAACAAGCAACTGCAGTTGTTGGATAATACACAAAAGGACGCAAAGATCTGGAGTAACGCAGCAGGTCAGGCAGCATCTCTGGACAACATGGATGGGTGGTATTTTGGGTCAAGACCCTTTTTCAGACTCCCGTGGTGGAACTGGGCCTGGAATCCAGGGGTATTGAGGCGAGGATGGTCGCGGCCCATGGGGGCGGCCGGAGTACAGGTAAGAGTCGGCGCCTTGAAGCGGCCGAGGACGCTGTATGGACGGGCGGTGGTGGTGAATGTCAGTAGGTTCAGCCAGGAACAGCAGGGGAGGCGGTGTGGGCCGGGGTTGACCTGGCGGTGAAGGGCGGTAAGTCCGTCACTATAACCAAACTCCGTTATAAAGAGTTCCATAAAAACCAGGGTTTACTGTACTTCTGAAATATCAGGGGATTCAAAATCTTTCCAAAAGCTTCACTGTTGGCGGATTTTTCATGTGTCAGTGATTACCTAGACCGTTTCATCGGCAGGGCTTGTGGGAATGTACTTTCTGGAACACCTGAGGCTGAGGTGGAGACCAGATAAAAATTTATAAAACTATGAAGCATGGATAGGGTAGACAGTCGGAATCCTTTTCCTAGGGCGGAAGAGTCAAGAACTGGAGGCTAGAGGAGGAAAATTTAAAATAAATGAATGGGCCAAATTTTTTTATTAATTACACAAAGTGGTAGGTGCCTGCAAGCCAGTGTCAGGGATGGAGGTAGATACAGATGTGATAATGTCATGATGCATGATGCATAATGGAAACATTAAGCAGCATAATAAAATTCACAGAAACAATTTATCTTTCCATGCACGTTGCCCAAGTATTTGCTTGCCTTCTACCTCAGTTCCTACCAAATTCCTATTATGTCCATGCCACTTGCAAAATAAAACCCGGTGTATGTACAAAAACCAACTCTTGCACACCAGAAAGAATATTGTAACCATGGGCTTGGTGATATTTGTCACATGCCGAACCAAAGGGAGGAGAAGTGGATAAAACTGGCATCGGATCCAAGACAACAATGATTTTGAGTCTGAAGAAGGGTCTCGACCCAAAACGTCGCCTATCTCCTTCGCTCCTTAGATGCTGCTGCACCCGCTGAGTTTCTCCAGCTTTTTGTGTAACCCCCAAACAACAATGGTTTTAGTGGGAATACAAGGCAGATGAGGTTGTGCTACTAATTTAAGCATTCATTAATTTTCCTGTTCAGGTGTTTTTTAAATTATATCACTACATTCAAATCTTGTAATAAATATTAATAGTTTAAAAATCTCTCGGCCTGCCGGTGATGTTAAAATACCTACAATCACACAGCGTTTTCAGCTGGTAACGTTGGAGGCAGAGTTTCAGGGGCTGTCAACTTTCAAAGGGCATTTGAGTAGCAATGTTACAAAATTTTGAGAGTTTTAAAAATCAGGTCTGCAATTTATCCCATCAGATAAAGCATAAAAATAAGTTTAATTTGACACCTAAGTCACTTTCATATCTTCAGTATTAAAAAAGTTAGGCCTATTTTCATACTCGGAAATTAGCAACTTGCTTCCTATTGCTTTTCTATTGACTTAACACAAAAGTTGTGATTGAGGACAGTCAAAAGCCCATAACTTCCTTAAAAATTAAGAGAACTTAAAGAAATTTTTAGTTATTATAGATTGAAGTATTCTGAAACAAATACGAAACAATCTTACTTGGATGACCTGCAATTAAAGCATATAATTAGTTAGTTACCCAATTGTAGCCAATTACAACATTCTATTACTAGATCTAAACATCTATCCATTTCTTAAGAAAAATATATATATTTAAAGCCTAAGTGTCCAATTAACAGTCACACAATAATTCACAATATAACATGATTTTTAAATCTAATTGTCATTAATTTATAGGCCAAATTGAAGGAATTTGGTTACATGCCTACAAGTGTTTAATGCTTGTAAATTAATAGGCATTTTAAACAGCTTGCGAGTGGGATTTTCTGGAACGCGCTGTATTGGAATGTTGTGGTTGCGGTGATTTTAAACCCAATATTGGTGGGAAATTTTCTGCCGGTTCGTATGGGGGCTAAATCACCGTTTCGCAACATGAAATATTGATTAAAGTCCCCTAAAAAGCAAGTTTATATGTAAAAATAAAAAGCTTTCACTTACCTGTCCCCTACGTAAAATTGGTCCCCGTTGTCGACGTTCACGGCATTAGGAGCTAATTTTTATTTTACTGCAGTGATTAATTAGTCGGGCTATTTATAAAAAAAACGGACTTACCCGCTGTCGGAACGCATCTCCAGAAATAGATCGCACTCAGACAACAGAAAGCTCCGGATTGCAAGGGGAAAAAAACGCATTTTAACCCCCCCCCCCCCCCCCTTAAAGGCACCAAAGTCGCGCACACGGCCAGTGACAGAGCTGCAGCACCTCTAAAGGTAAGTTTTGTAACATACCTAATTTGAGGTAGTGGGGCCTTTTCAATGCACAGCCAAGAATACGCTGCCAGTCAGTGCCCGACCCCGAATGCTTTAGGCCAGAACGATAAATCCTCTGTAACCAGACTTGGTGAGCACTGGCAACGGAGGGGTGAAGGGGGTTGAATTCTGCAAAACCTGGCCTACTGGATTATTTCTGCTCATCTGCCATTAACCCAATAAATCATACTAAAAACATGTTTAAAAGTGAAAACAAAGTGATTTTTTATTAATAAAACTAGAGGAGGATTTATTGCAAAAGAAAATAGGTGCAAGGGTTCAGTCCAGCTCCTGTGAGTTGCCAGGATTATGTTACATCAAACCTTTTGCTACTTTCACTTTTGCTACTTTTGCACGGTAATCAACTTTAAAGTAAATCATGTTTTTTTTTAATATCTAAAATTTAAACTAGTCTTTAGCTTTCGCTTCATGTTTGGCTATTTAGTTCTTATTCAGGGAGCAGAATTCAGAACGAATCAAGTGGGAAGAAAATCCTGGAGAATTCGTACAATTCGCTTTCACATTCGTAACACTTTTAAACGTCAAATTAAACAAATTCTATGCCTAGACGGTAAATGCAAAACAATTTTAAAAATACCTTCTAGGAAACCCAACCATCTTGTTGTCCATAGTTCAAAGTTTCCAATTGTTTGAAGCAGCCCTTTAAAAGCCCATTTGGCTCTGTCAAGCTCTGACTTAAAGGCAGACTTTGAGGTAGAGATAGATAGATTCTTGATCAGTACAGGTGTCAGGGGTTATGGGGAAAAGGCAGGAGAATGGGGTTAGGAGGGAGAGATAGTTCACCCATGATTGAATGGAGGAGTAGTCTTGATGGGCCAAATGGCCCATTCTGCTCCTATCACTTATGACCTTATGACTTACCTTTGCCCATTAGGATTCCTGCAATCGTTGCTTTCCTGTAAGCGTAGTTTTCAGTTTCGTCAAAATCCTTAAGTGCACGATACTTGCTGAAATGAAAGGCAGGCCACCAATCTTGTCGTGGCTCCCACTGCTCCTTGATCCAGTCTGAGTGACCCCTAAAAAGAAAAGGGAAAAGGATATAGCCATCTTCGAATGTGGTCAACTATTAGAACACAACTTCAGAAAATTTCAGGTGATTTTATTCAATAATAGTGAATTGAATAAAGTGAATTGATGGCAACCTCCAAGGTAACAAGGGCATTATTGCCATAGAGGGAGTGCAGAGAAGGTTCACCAGACTGATTCCTGGGATGTCAAGACTGTCTTATGAAGAAAGACTGGATAGACTCGGTTTATATTCTCTGGTATTTAGGAGATTGAGAGGGGTTCTTATAGAAACTTACCAAATTCTTAAGGGGATGGACAGGCTAGATGCAGGAAGATTGTTCACGATGTTGGGGAAGTCCAGGACAAGGGGTCACAGCTTAAGGATAAGGGGGAAATCTTTTAAGACCGAGATGAGAAAGACTTTTTTCACACAGAGAGTGGTGAGTCTCTGGAACTCTCTGCCACAGAGGGTAGTTGAGGCCAGATCATTGGCTATATTTAAGAGGGAGTTAGATGTGGCCCTTGTGGCTAAGGGGATCAGAGGGTATGGAGAGAAGGCAGGTACGGGATACGGAGTTGGATGATCAGCCATGATCATATTGAATGGCGGTGCAGGCTCAAAGGGCCGAATGGCCTACTCCTGCACCTAATTTCTATGTTTCCATGTAACCAACAATTGGTTTAAATTTCCCTTTGTGTAAGCAAACTAATGTCTGCAGGTAGATTAAAAACCAGGTCCATTGTTATTCTGAAGATTGTTGACTTATAGCTACAGCGAAGCATGATGCATACAGGTCCCGAGCTATGAAACACACTTGTCTCAGCTGTTGGTTTGACTCAGCAGTGGTTTTGTTGCTGACAAAGTCAGAAAGACACTTTCACACCAACCTAGATCCAAGCACTAGTGAATGAGAATCAGGCATAACTCACAAAAAATATATTTTTTTGTCAGTAAGAAGAACGGCATAAACAAGACTTAAACATACCATTTATGCAAGTTCATGTACAATATCGCAAAGCCTTTCACGATGATACATTAACAGAAAAGATTCATTTTATTTTCAATGGTTGGCAGATTCCATTTCTGTACTGAAAGTGCACGTGGCTAAAGTTGCAGCAGCACCAGTAATCTCAAATGTACAATTTCATTACCCTAAACTAATAAAATGGCCACAATCATGCTCTTACTTATCCAGTCACATTTAAAACAAATAATTTATTTCCCAGAAACAAGAGGTCCTTCAGATTGAATGGTTGTGTAGTTCATTTAAAATTCCTAATGACATTATTTATTTCCCGAAATCATTAACAATTGTTAAAAGCCAAAGACTACAGCAGCAAATTTCACAAGGATTTCAATATCAGATTATAAAGATACCTTTACCTCCAAAATTATTTCCCTGTATCCATTTCTACGCTCATGCACACGTTGCCTCTAATACTCCATTTCACCCATTTTAGATATCACAGACTGAGATATCTAATCAACAACATCCAAGATGAAACAGAAACCTATTTGATGTTCAGGTATGCGTTTTTTTATATGGATCTCAGTGAGAACATGGAATGGGCGATATTGTTACTGTATCAGAAGATAAGAAATAATAGGATCAGAAGCCAAGGAAGATATGAATTTTTAATAGACACTGCTTCATGTTATTGCCCAGAAGACAGAACTTGCTCAGCAGGATTTGGTTCAAAGCGTTCATGAACTATCTTCAAAGTTGCAGCATTTCGCATCATTTAGTATCTTAGAAACAAGGCTCCATGTAGCAACTGGAAAGTTTCAGATTTCCATTGAAAGCATAAAATAGTCTTTCAACTGTCGACCATGCCAGCCGCTCACAGCTTACAAGGGAAATAACTAAAACATGTGAACTTTCATTTGGTAATCCAATTTATGCTTATGATGAGCGTATGACACATCTCGGAGGATCTGTCCTGGTCCCTCAACACCTCCAAGCTGATCAAAAAGGCGCAGCAGCGCCTTTATTTCCTGAGGAGGCTCAAAAAAGCCCACCTGTCCCCGCAGATCCTGACCAACTCTTACCGCTGTACCATCAAAAGCATCCTGACCACCTGCTTTACGGTATCGTACAGCAGTTGCACCGTGGCAGATAGGAAGGCACTACAACGGGTGGTGAAAACCGCCCAGTACATCATCGGTGCCCCGCTCCCTGCCATGGATGCCCTCCACCAAAAGCGGTGTCTGAAACGGGCCGGGAAGATCATCAATGACCCCTCACAGCCAAACCATGGACTGTTTGCCCTCCTACCATCAGGGAGGCAGTACAGGAGCCTCAGGTCCCGCACTAGTAGGATGAGGAACAGCTTCTACAATAACACCATTGCACTGCTGAACTCGGAGTCCCGCCGATAGATTTCTCCAGTCTCTCCGTCCACATTGTCTGCATTCTGTATTTATTTTCTATATTGCTATCACTACGAACTGACGCTAACCTACATTTCGTTGTACCTATACTTGTATCTGTGCAATGACATTAAAGTTGAATTGAATTGATTTGAATCTAACATATGGTGAGCGTTTGATGGCACTGGGCCTGTACTAGCTGGAATTTAGAAGAATGATGGGGGGATCTCATTGAAATATACGGAATAGTGAAAGGCTCGGATAGAGTGGATGTGGAGAGGATGTTTCCACTAGTAGAAGAGTCTCGGACCAGAGGTCACAGCCCCAGAATTAAAGGACGTTCCTTTAGGAAGGAGATGAGAAATATCTTTAGTCAGAAGGTGGTGAATCTGTGGAATTCTTTGCCACAGAAGGCAGGGGAAGTCATCAGTGGATATTTTTATAGGCGGAGATAGATCCTTGATTAGCACGGGTGTCAGGGGCAAAGGAGAGAAGGCAGGAGAATGGATTAGGAAGGAGAATTGATCAGTCAGAATGGCAGGGTAGAACGGATGGCAGAGTAGACTGGATGGGCCGAATGTCTTAATTCACACGCCCCACTAATGACCTTAAAATTCAGTAATAATTGTGTTAGAGACTGTAGTAAGATAATGGAAAGGTTGGTTGCATACACTCCTTAAAATAAAACTCTTCTGCAAAAAAATAAATCGAAATGAAGAGTACCAGATAGAGCTAAGCATTGGTATGAATATCCTGATGACATTTTAGCCACTCATACATCAAAGTTTTGTTAAGGTGTACCCTCCCCACCCCCCCCCACATTCTATTTCTGCTGAAATTTGACAGACCTGAAAATACAGTGATTGCATAATAGAAACATTACAACATAATAGGTAAATGCACAATGTTTCGCAAGGTTACATACTGGGCTATAGCTTTCTTCACTTGCTTCTGTAAATGTTTCCATGTGCTACGGTCTCCTTTCCAAGTGGGGAAATCCAGCAAGCAGAAGAGAACACTCAGTGCTTCCTTATGGTGACGATTTCTTTCTGAAAAGGACCAATATTTCAAGAAATAGTCTTGACTTTACCGATGTTAGATTCCCTTTACCCAATTATATGCAACATCTGTAAAACAACAGTCTGTAAAAGAACACACACTCTCAGCCACAAGAGAGTATGAATGGCATCCACTTACTTGACTTTAGGAGTAGCGAATTAAATTCTAACATCAGTTCATGGGAAGGAACCAGATGATACAATATCTGCAAAGGCAACAGCAACATTTAGCAAACCAACCGCAAGTTGGTAACAGGTCACAATAGAACCCAACACGGGGCACGCAAATTTCCTCTAATTTTCACTTCCACAATGCATTTTGAAGTTAACCAAAGCACACAAAAATTGAGTCTGAAGAAGGGTCCCGACCGGAAAGGTCACCCATTCCTTCTTTCCAGAGATGCTGGCTGTCCCGCTGAGTTACTCCAGCATTTTGTGTCCATCTTCCACACAAAAATGAATGTTATTATTAGAAAGTTGCAGGTAATCTAGAACGCGCGTTTCCACAATGCAAGTTGGATTTAATGTGATCGAAGAAATAGGGAACACCATTTGCATTACGCTGGCCCAATTGGTTCTAATTCAATTTTTATCAGGAACTAGAGAACAACATACAAGGAAAAAAAATGTTTTGATGTAGCTTCCCTGTGGTAATCAAACAACATTACCCCTTAAGAAATAACGGCTATTTTCACCACAGGTGGCCATTGGTATTAATTACTTCAATTGACACTATATATGCAGTATTACTCTATTAAACAATATAACATACAGCTTTTAGTATTTTTAGCTTGTGGTAACAAAAGTAAACTTCTGGCTTGGATTGCTAGTCTTCGAACCTCAGCACAAGCAGGTACAATAGTCAACCTCCAAAACAGACCAAAAAGAAACACAAAGTACTGGAGTAACTCAGTGTGTCAGGCAGCATCTCTGAAGGACATGGATAGGCGACGTTTTGGGTCAGGACCATTCTACAGATCTGAAAAAGGGAACCCAACCAAAGCACAGCCTATCCATGACCTCCAGAGATGCTGTGTGAGTTCCTCCAGCACTTTTGTGGGGGGTTTTTGTAAACCAGAATCTGCAGTTCCTGATGTTTCGAAAGGAGTTCAGAGGAACTATTAAAAATAATCCTAATTGTTAAAATAAGGATTGTATTATTGATGGGGGAAAAAAAAGGAAGTAAATAAATAAAAAAATTGGAAAAAGACCGTGTGCTTCACTTACCAAATTAAAAAAAGAAAAAACATTACATTGATTAGTTATCTGGAGATAATTATACATTCATACAAACATACCATCTAGTTCTATATAACGCATTCTTCCCATATCTAGCTCGGCATTTATCTAATTGGTGTCATGGCTCAAATAAACAGTCCATTTTTCCCAGATCTTCTCAAATGAATTCTCCTTGACTCTCAAGGAATATGTCAATTTCTCCATATTAAAGATGTGTCGCACAATTTCTTTTTTTTTTTTGTAATATTTTTTTATTTGAAGTAAACCGTTTACAATGTAAAGCTTACTTTATAAACTAACACCTTAATTCAATATTACTACAAATAACATATCAATACTTAATATCTTCTATTTTTTGGAAATAAAGAAAAAGATATATAAAAGAGAAAAGAAAAAAGAGTAAATAAAAAAGAATAAAAAAAATTCTTCCCACATACTTCAATCGTAAATAAAAAGAAAATAAAAAGGGAAAATTTAAAAAACAAAAATATTACATATATATAAACAAAAACTAAAGTCATTATACGAAATACTATTTCATTCAGAAATATCTCTAATAAATGCACAATAATATCAATTATAAATAAGTTATTCGCATCGGATCCATAGGGTGTCAGTCGAGCCGTGATTCCAAGAATAGCTACTTTTCTAAATACTGTATATATGGAGACCATATCGATTCAAAAGAATTATACCTGTCCAAAAGGACAAATCTAATTCTTTCCAAATTCAACGTCTCCAACATCTCTGCTTTCCACATTTTAATTGTTGGAGATAATGTTCCCTTCCAAAATTTAAGTATCATTTTTTTCCCTATTATTAAACAGTAATCAAAAAAATTTCTTTGATTAACCGTGAGTACCAAATTTGGCTCCGGGATTCCGAATATTATTAATTTTGGGTCTGGGTCGAGTTCAACCTTAAGAACTTCCGAAATAACTTTAAAAATTTCAATCCAATAATAATTCAACCGTGGACACGTTACCAAACTATGTATTAAATTTGCTTCAAGATTCTTACATTTATCACAAATAGAGGAGAGACTAGGAAAAATACTTTTTAATTTGGTTTTCGAGTAGTGTAATCTATATATAACTTTAAATTGTATCAGTGTATGTCTGGCATTCAAAGAACACCAATGTATTCTTTGTAAGCATTCTTCCCAAGTTTCTTTTGTTATAGGTAATCCGATTTCATTTTCCCATGCTTGACGATATGTTTCAGTTGTTGGGTTCTCTTTATCTAAAATAATATTGTATATATAAGCTATAAGCTTATCCGTATTTGGATGTAAATTAAACAGCTCATCTAATAAGCCTGGTTCTTTTTTTTTATAGTCTTGTGTGTTACATTTAATAAAATCTCTAATTTGTAAATACCTAAAATGGTGTTGTGAAGGTAATCCAAAAATATCTTGTAACTCTTCAAATAATAAAAAATTTCCATTTCTATAAAGGTGTCCTATCCTTTTAATTCCTAAATCCTCCCACAGTCTAAACCCCGCATCTAAGATTGAGGGTTTAAACAGTGGGTTATTCCTAATTGGTAACCTAAAAGAAAGATTATCCAGATATAGGGTCTTAACTATCTGTTTCCAAATACGCCTATTATTATGAATTATAGGGTTGTCCCTATAAGTCTTTTTTTGTACTTCCTTAGGTGCGAAAATAATCGACTCTATATTGAAAGGTAAACAGTCTTCCTTTTCCATTTTTAACCACATTGGTTCAACATCCATATTTACCCACCAAAAATTCATATTCTTAATCTGGACTGCCCAAAAGTAATATAGAAAATTTGGAAGTGCCAGCCCTCCATTTATCTTAGACTTACATAAGTGTTTTTTACTTATTCTATGACTTTTGTAATCCCAGACAAAATTATTAACTATAGTATCAATTTTTTTTAAAAAACTTTTTGGGAGAAAAAAAGGAATTGCCTGAAATAAATATAACAATTGTGGTAAAAAAATCATCTTTATAGCATTAATCCTACCGATCATAGATATAGGGAGTGTTTTCCAATATAAAATGTTTTTTTTAAGTTTCTCTAATAATTGATAATAATTAGCTTTAATTAATAATTTATAGGATTTAGACACATTGATTCCTAAATATTTAAATTTATCTGTAACTATTTTTAGTGGGTATTTTTGTAATATATTTACATTTATACCAGTTATAGGCATAATGTCACTTTTATTCCAATTAATCCTATATCCTGAAAATACGCTAAATTCATTTATAACATTAAATAACTTGGGAATACTACATTCCGGCTTAGTAATATAAATCAGAATATCATCTGCATATAAAGATATCTTATTATTTGTTGTGTCAGTATTATACCCATATATTTCGGGTTCTGATCTGATTCTTTCGGCCAGAGGTTCTATCACCAAAGCAAATAATAAAGGGGATAACGGACATCCCTGTCTGCATCCCCTAAAAAGTCTAAATTTAGGTGATAGTATTTGATTGGTTAAAATTCTTGCTGTAGGGTTAGAATATAATATTCTTACCCATTTACAAAATCCATCCCCCAATTGATACTTTTCCATTATATTAAATAAATATGACCATTCCACCTGGTCGAATGCTTTTTCAGCATCCAACGATATAACTGCTAATTCAATATCTCTCCTTCTTCTCGAGTATATAATGTTAAACAAGCGTCTAAGATTATGTGATGAATAACGTTTTGGAATAAAACCTGTTTGATCATAATGTATTATTTTGGAAATCACTAAGCTTAGCCTCCGAGACAGTACTTTAGTTAATATTTTTTGATCAGTATTTAAAAGGGCAATCGCTCGATATGATCCAGGATCTTCCAGATCCTTATCTAATTTAGGAATTAATGTAATTGTAGATTCATTTAAAGACTCTGGTAACTTTCCTAACTCATAGGTGTGTCTATACACTGTTTGTAATCTTGATGAAAGTAGATCATGAAATTTTTTATAAAATTCTGCACTCAGGCCATCGGGGCCCGCTGTTTTACCATTTTTTAACGATCCAATTGATTCTTCGATATCTATTACCGATATTTCAGCATTTAATAATTGCCTACTCTCAAAATCTAGCTTATTAAAATGACATTTTTCTAAAAATGTTTCCATTTCATCTGTTTGCCCTGTTAATTTAGATGAATAAAGATTTTGATAATATTGTAAAAATGTGTCATTAATGTCTTTTGGTATAGTCAATGTATTTCCCTGTACCGATCTAATACTATGTATAGTTTTTTCATCGTCTAATCTTCTGAGTTGTCGTGCTAATAATTTTTGAGGTTTATCACCAAATTCAAAATGAACTTGTTTAGTTTGTTGATATAGTTTTATCACTTGATCAGAGTAAATTTTATTTAATCTATATTTTAATATAGCAATTTTATTACTCAACTCTTTAGAAGGATGTATTATATTTTCACTATCTAATTGTTTTATCTCTTTTTCTAACTTTTGCTCCATTTTTCGATTTACTTTGTTAAAATGAGCTTGTGCTGATATTATTGCACCGCGCATAAATGCTTTAAATGTATCCCATAATAATAATGGGGAAGTCTCAGATTTATCGTTAGTTTCAAAAAATAATTTAATCTGTTTCTCCACATAATTACAGCAATCTTTATCCTTTAATATCTGTGTGTTGAATCTCCAAATATTAGTTTTATTAACTATATCTTTTAATTTTATCTTAAATGTTAATGGAGCATGATCTGAGATAATAATATTATGATACTTTGCATCATACGTAAAGGGGAGTAATTTTGAGTCGACTAAAAAATAATCTATCCTCGAGTAGGTTCCGAATACCGGCGAGAAAAATGAATATTCCCGTCCGGTTGGATTATCCAATCTCCAAATATCTTTAACATTCGATGTCTTAATAAAAGAATTTATAAGCTTACTTGATTTAGAAAGAGCCTTACTTTTTGTAGAAGATCTGTCCAAATAATTATCTAAAGTACAGTTTAAATCACCTCCAATTATTAAATTATATTGGGTGGATATAGGAATACTATTAAATATTTTCTTAAAAAATAGTGGATTATCAAAATTAGGTGCGTATATATTCATAAGAATTACTTTTTTAAAATATAGTTCCCCTGTAATTATTAAATATCTACCCTCCTTATCCTCTATTATCGAATTAAGTTTAAAAGGTATACCTTTACGAATAATTATTGCAACCCCTCTAGATTTGTGTGTAAACGAAGAATGATATACTTTTGAAATCCATTTAGCTGTTAATCTATATTGAGCATCTTTTTTAAGATGTGTTTCCTGAAGAAACGTAACTCCAGATTTCAATCTATTCAGCTGAGCTAATACCTTTCCCCTTTTAATTGGTTCATTGATTCCTTTAACATTCCAACTACAGAAGGTGATTCCATCACCCCCATTCCTTACATTCATATCTTGCATTTTATTGTTAGGGTGGCTTTTTTTGGAGTAGCCTTCTTGGCTCCTCCAGCCCGACACTACACCCCAACTTCAATCCGATGCGAATTTCCAATTCCATTAAACCATATCCATTTAATCTGATTATATAAAATAGATAGAAGTCATGATTATATAATATATAATATAAAATCAATAAAATTGTGTCGCACAATTTCTAACCACTGTTCCTGTTTTGGACTTTTTTCATTAAGCCACTGCCTGTAATGGCCTTCTTACTTGTAGCAATGTTACAAAATTTTGAGATTTTAAAAATCAAGTCTGCAATTTATCCCATCAGATAAAGCATAAAAAGGAGTTTAATTTGACACCTAATTCACTTTCATATCTTCAGTATTAAGAAAGTTATGGCCATTTTCATACTTGGAAATTAGCATCTTGTTCCCCATTGCCTTTCAATTGACTTAACTCAAAAGCTGTGATCTGGAACAGTTAAAAGCCCATAACTTTCTTAAAAATTAAGAGAACTCAATGAAATTTTCATTTATTATAGATTGAAGCATTCTGAAACAAATATGAAACAATCTTACTTGGATGACCTGAAATGAAAGCATATAATCAGTTAGTTATCTAATTGTAGCTAATTACAAAATTCAATGAGTAGATCTAAACATCTATCCATTTCTTAAGAAAATATAAACTTTTTTAAAATTACCTAAGTGTCCAAATGACATTCACACAGTAATCCACAATATAACATAATTTTTAAATCTAATTTTCATGAATTTCTGGGCCAAATGGAAGGAATTTAGTGTTTTATGCCTGTAAATTAATGGCCATTTAAATCAACTAGCGAGTGGGTTTTAGTGGAATGCGGTGGATTAGAACGTTGCGGTAGCGGTGAAGGCGGGAGGAAAAATACTGTTTGTTCATACATTTTTTTGGACCCCATTTCGCAACATGAAAATATTATTAGAGCCTCCCGAAAAACCAACTTTTAATATAAAAATAAACTACCTTTTATTCTCCCCTACGCAAAATCCTTCCGGTTGTCGGTGCTCACGGCTTTTGAAGGTGATTTTTAAATTACTCTTCTAGTTAATAAATAATTTAGAGTAATTTAAAAATACCTTCATTCATGAAATGTCGGAGCGATTTTTCTTCCGCAACGAAATGTCAACAAAATAGAGAGGGTACAGAGGAGATTTACTAGAATGTTGCCTGGGTTTCAACAGCTAAGTTACAGAGATAGGTTGAATAAGTTAGGTCTTTATTCTCTGGAGCGCAGAAGGTTAAGGGGGGACTTGATAGAGGTCTTTAAAATGATAAGAGGGATAGACAGAGTTAATGTGGACAAGCTTTTCCCTTTGAGAATAGGGAAGATTCAAACAAGAGGACATGACTTTAGAATTAAGGGACAGAGGTTTAGGGGTAACATGAGGGGGAACTTCTTTACTCAGAGAGTGGTAGCGGTTTGGAATGAGCTTCCAGTGGAAGTGGTGGCGGCAGGTTCGTTGGTATCATTTAAAAATAAATTGGATAGGCATATGGATGAGAAGGGTATGGAGGGTTATGGTATGAGTGCAGGCAGGTGGGACTAAGGGAAAAAAGTTGTTCGGCACGGACTTGAAGGGCCGAGATGGCCTGTTTCCGTGCTGTAATTGTTATATGGTTATATGGTTATTCATTGATTTTCCATGTCTGTGGAAAAACGGCACTTTAAGCCCGCCCCCCTCTGAAGGCGCCAAAGTCACGCACACGGGGAGCGGCAGAACTGCAGCGCTGCTCAAGGTAAGTTTTGTAACATACCTATTACTTGCTGCAAGCAAAGCTTTAATCAAATATGTATCTGCTATTTTTACACTATCTTTAATACACCCTAGATACATCACAGGGCAGGTATTTGGGATTTTATAACCCAAGATATTATTTACAGCTGCATTAACATTTTCCCAGTATGGCCTTATCTTTGCACAGTTCCAGAAAATATGCGCGTGGTCTGCCTCCGTACTCCCACACAGCCTCCAACAGTGTTGTTGGACAGCAAGTTGTCTGCTTTTTATTTTGGGTGTTATAAAAAAGTGAGATAGATTCTTCCAGCAAAATTCTCTCCATACCAGTGAGCTTGTGGATGAACATTGTGTTTCACACATTTGATACCATTCTTCTTCTGTTATTTGAATCTTTAATTCTGCTTCCCATTTTGTTTTTATGTAGAGTGTTGATTCTCCCCCGCTTTCCATCAGAGCTTGGAAGAAAGCAGAGATGACCCGAAACCCCTTCTGTTTGAATGCATCCACAATCACCTTGATCACATTATTTGAAGTTTCATCTAGTTCTGGCCTTATCTCTTTTATAAAGTAGTCTCTTAATTGCAAGTATCTAAAAAAATCTTTGTTTTCGAGACCATACTTTGACTTTAAATCTTGGAAGCTCCTAAACTCGCCATTTTCTGAAACTGTATACATTGCCATTATGCCTTTTTGTGCCCATTCTTTGAATTCTGGATCATACACCCCTGGCTTAAACTTTGAGTCATATGCGAACTACTTCAATGCGTGAACCCCTCTTTTTAATTTGTATTTTTCCACTATAACATTCCATATTTCTATACGTAAATGCTACTATTGGATCCATAGCATGTCTCAAAGCCCCTCTCAGATATTTGTCTCCCACCAAAATCTGGGTCTGGTAACCCTGTATCTCCCTTTCCATTTCTTTCCATCGACATTCATAATCAGGTCTACACCAACAAGCCAGAGGTCTGAGGTGAGCTGCATAAAAGTATTTCTTCAGATTTGGTAAAACCATTCCACCCTTGCTTTTCGGCAGTTGAAGTGTTGCTAGTTTTATTCTTGTTTTTTTGCTATTCCAAATGAATCTAGAGATCATTTTATTCCAGGCTATGAATTTATCTCGGGGAACATTGATTGGGAGAGATTGGAATAAATATAGTAGTTTAGGTAGGTTATTCATTTTTACCGTTTGTATTCTGGCACTGGAGGAAGGGTCGACAACCTCTCAACATCCTTTTTGATGTTTTCTTCAATTTTGTTATAATTAGTTTCAAACAAGTTGGAAAGTGTTTTGGTTATAATTACACCAAGATACTGCATTGTTTTAGAATTCCATTTCAGATTATATGGATCTCTGATTTGTTGGGATGGAGAATAATTGAATGAAAGAATTTGTGTTTTTGTTATATTCAATTTATACCCCGAGTAGTATCCATATGTTTCAAATAGGTTCATTAGATTTGGGAAACATATATCTGGTCGTTCAAGAAAAATAATGACATCATTAGCGAAAAGACCAATTATATGTTCTTCCCCCCCTATTTCATTTCGGAGTCACGTGAGTGACTTCGTGAAGAACTCGCCAGCACGCATGCACGACATATCGTCGCAACGCATTGCTGCCGACGGCTGGAGGTGGAGCGCGGCTCACCACCAGCCCTTCAGAGGGCCGACTCAGGTAAGTCTAAGCACCCTTGAGTTGGTGTTTCTGTTCTGGTGAGTGTTTTCTCTCCAAACAGGAACATGGAAGGAGTAAGGGCCAGGACATCCGTAGGAGTCGCCGGCCACCTATCCCGGAGCCCTCCTCAACGGCTGCACCTGCGAGTCGGGCTGAGAAATAGGCGCGGGAGTCGGGGAGCCCTGTCGTTACAGGACCCGACCCACCGATACACCGCAGCTCTAACGGGGGGCCGCAGAGCAGGACTTCGGTGCAGCGCCGGAGCAGGCTGGGCCTGGCTCCATATATCTGTCACCAACGGGCTTGTTGGTTGACCCGGGCATCAGGGTCACGTGCTGCCGCACGGCCCTTCTCCCTGAGCCCTCGCAGAAGAGGCAGGGATAGAGCCCGTCTCCCTAGCCCTTCATGGGAGGAGGTATCACCTGCCGCTGGATTGCGGACTGGTGAATAGGCGGGACTCAAGTCCACTGGGAGACCTGAGAGGACCAGTGTCGACTCACCAACCACCAGGACCAGGAAGAGTCAGTCGGGTGGAGTCCCGCCACGGTCACCGAGTCCCCCGTGGATGGGAGGACGGGACCGTACGCCGTCTGGGCCCAGGATTAAGGCAGTCGGCAAGCCCGCGCGGACGTCGGTGCACCACGCCGAGGCGTAGGGTGTCGACCACTCACCGCGTTTGCCCTCCGAGGCTGCGGATTCGAGCTCCGCCAAAGGAGGCGTTGAGGAGATCCACGCGGGAATCGCTCAGCTTCGCTGCGGCGGCTGGTAGCGACAGCTTCCGGCACCGAGATTACCTCGATGAGGTACGGGCCGATGACAGGAGCCTCAGCAGTTCCGTTGAACATGAGGACTCCGACCGCCCGGGTTCGAAGGGCGAAGGGCGTATTGACAGGATGGAGCGGATGCTCCAGAGGGCACAGGGAGATATCTCCATCACCAGCAGGAAGCCTGAGACAGCCGGAGGATGAGGACATTTTGGGCCATGCACCAGCATCGGAGGCCCTCCGGAGGAACTCCTGGATGTAGCAACTAAGTTTGCATTATCGGAGACGTCAGGATTACCCCTCAACCCCAAACTGGCTGCCACCGTGGACTTCCTGACGTACCATCAGCTCCAGGAGGAGGTCCTGTCGGAGGCCATAAACAGGCACAAAGCCCCGGCAAACTGCAACTCCCTCAACGTGCCCATCGTCAATACGCCGATTTGGGGCAACATCAGCCAAGGAATCAGGACCCAGGAGATGGAGCTCCAGCGGATCCTGAAGCTGCTCACTGCTGGGATTACCGCGTTTGCGCGGTCGGTGGACGGGGAGGATCTGAGGACCGAGCAGGAGGATGCGCTGGCTCTACTGTGTACCATACAGTATGAGACAAACGCCTTCAGGAAGAGCGTCATCAAACCCACGCTGAGCCCAAAATTTGCGGGGTTATGCAAAGCACCTCCTACGCCGCCACCCAGACAGTTGTTCGGGGAAGATCTCCCGAAGAGGGTCAAGGAGCTGGATGACCACGCTAAGACGGTGGGACTCATGCGGTCACATATCTCGACCAGGCAGCAGGCCAGGGAAGTGCCATTTTTCAGGCCACGAGGCCCTGCCGTTAGACCAGCAAGGACCTACGCTCCAGCTCCGCCTCAATTTCCGCAGCCTCAACAACCTAGGCCTTTTTTAGGGCTAGGCCCCCCTGCGGCCAGCATGGAAAATGCGGACGCCGTATTATCAGCTCAACCCAGCACCTCCACATCCGGCCAAACATATCAAGGACCGCCGATAACCATGAAGGTAAGGCGGTCTGGATTTCATGCACCTGCATGTTTAACTTCACATGTTGGTGGGAGACTACGGCTCTTTCCGGAGGCATGCGGAACCATCACTTCTGATGAGTTTATCTTACAAAGTATTCAAGGCCATGAGATTGAATTCATCAATGGTAAAATCCCTCCATCCCAGCATATGCCAGATCGTAAATTTACACTGTCCAGCAAAGAAGCGGCAGTAGGCTATGCTGAAATCTCAAGGCTACAAGAAAAAGGGATAGAAAGAACTATGCACGAACCAATTGAATTTGTATCCAACGTATTTACAAAAACCAAGAGGGATGGAGGATGTCGGGTTATTATTGATCTGATGCATTTGAATACTTTTGTAAAATATACCCATTTCAAAATGGAACGTTCGAAACAGCCAAGTTATTGGGTTCTGAGGGCTGCTTTGTGGCATGCATTGATTTAAAAGATGCATGCTATTCAGTATCCATTCAGAAACACCACAGGAAGTTCTTGCAATTTACCTGGATGGATCAGCTCTGGCAATACAGAGCGTTGCCAAATGGGCTTACACAGCCCTAGATTATTTACTAAATTGCTCAAACCAATACTGGCTACACTAAGGAGACAAAATCACATAGTGATGGCCTATCTACATGATATCCTAATTATTGGGAATCAGCGGAACTGGCAGTTTCAGCCACCGTGGAAATTTTTCAGGAAATGGGGTTCATTATCCATCCAGATAAATCAAAGTTCTGCCCTTCACGGGTCATGGATTATCTGGGGTTTACGGTGGATTCCAATTGCATGAGGGCCACCATACCGACTAACAAAGTTGGGGATGTCACCCAAGTATGCAAGGATCTAGTCTGGGCCAGTATACCATCAATTAGACAAACTGATAAGGTGATTGGCAAGATCGTAGCACTTTTTCCAGCTGCCCAATACGGACATTTGCATTATCAAAATTTGCAGAGAGCCAAGATCTCAGCGTTAAAACTGAACGCTGGACATTTCGATAGACCAATGCAGCTGCCTCTCAAGGCAAAAATTGAGTTACAATGGTGGATTGACAATATTTATGACTCACTTAAACCCATCATTTTGCCCAATCCAATGGTATACTTACAAACAGACGCTAGCTCCCATGGCTGGGGAGCTACGGACAACTACTCTAGTTGTGCGGGCAGATGGGACACCCTTGAATCTACCCTGTTGTTGTCACAAGGGATAAACTATTTGGAGATGCTAGGAGCATTTCACGGACTTCGAGCTTATTGTTCTAACCTTACTCATGCTCATGTCCGTCTCCAAATAGATAATACCACTGTGGTGGCATATCTAAACCATATGGGCGGTACCAGGTCAGTTTCATGTGATGAATTGGCAAATACAATTTGGCTCTGGTGTGTTCGACGTAATATTTGGATTTCAGCTACCTATTTACCAGGTGAGCTCAATACAGTGGCGGACACCAGGTCACGCAAATTCAATGACAACATCGAGTGGATGTTGAATCCCCAAATATTCGCTAAAATTACAGCCAAATTTGGTGAACCGGATATCGACCTCTTTGCGTCACAGTTGAACCATCAGGTACCAACATAAGTTTCGTGGGAACCAGATCCTGGGGCAATGGCGATGGATGCGTTCTCGCTGGACTGGGGGAAATGGTTTTCTATGTATTTCCTCCATTTTGCCTCATCAGTCGGGTATTGCGGAAAATCCAGACAGATGCTGCTAAGGGCATTCTTATCATACCCGACTGGCCTACGCAGCCATGGTATCCGGTGGTCCTTGATATGATCAGTCAACCTTGGGTCCTCTTAGAGGGTTGCCCACAATTGGTAACAAACCCTGTGTCAGGGGAACCACATCCCTGCCACAGTCATCTAAACTTGTTGGCTTGCAGGTTCTGAACAGGCCATTACTGCGGTATGGCCTATCATCTAGAACTATGGATACCATCGGAGCGTCATGCCGGGAGTCCACCTGGCGGCAATATCTCACACACATCCGGAAATAGGAAACCTACTGCGGCCGCTCCCACATTGCATACAACTCCGTAACCATCACCGACGTATTGGAATTCCTGGCGGAGTTGCACCATGACGAACACCTCAGCTACAGTGCCATCCACAGCGCCAGGAGTGCGCTGTCATTCTACCTCAATATTGAGGTAGGATCCAACAGGCTGGTGTCCAGACTCATGCGGGGAATATTCAATTCCAATTCCGCCCAGACCGCGTTATAACATCACCTGGGATATTGGGAAGGTATTAACCCTGCTCAGGACGTGGTCGCCCATGGAGGGGCTTGAGCTGGACAAACTCACCCTGAAGCTGGTGATGTTACTGGCACTGACTTCAGCGCAGAGGGTACAGACACTCCACAAGGTCCGGATCGACAGGATGATCTCTACCCCTGCGGAAGTAATCTTCTTCATAGATGAATTACTCAAGCAGCATAGACCTGGATTCACAGGGCTGCAGCTGAAGTTCCCGGCATACCCTGCTGATGCAAGGCTATGTTTAGCCGCCCATACCCGTCACTATGTGAAAGTGACGAGAAAACTGAGGGGAATGGAGAAATACTTGCACATCACCCACAAGAAACCTCACCATAGAGTGACGGTCCAGACGATATCCAGGTGGCTCAGGATCGTCTTGGGTAAGTCAGGTATTGCCACTAATGTCTTCAAATCCCATTCCACCAGGGCTGCATCAACGTCGGCGGCAAGGGTCATGGAGGTGCCCATGGACCATATTCTTGCCACAGCAGGATGGGCGAACGAAGCCATCTTCCAGCGGTTCTACAATAAACCTGTTGCCGCTCCTCTACAGTTCGCGGAGGCCGTGCTGAATGCAGGTCAAGAACGTGGAGATGTCCCCGAGTGAGGGGTCTTTTCGTTGTTGTTAATGAATATTGTTCTTATTTTTCAGTACAAACAGTCTGGAAAGTTGATTACTCCTATCCATCCTTATAAGTGATGTGTGACAGCATGGACGTGGTCCAGGGCATGGAATCACAGAGCTTTGAAGTCTTCACGAAGTCACTCACGTGACTCCGAAATGAAATAGTAAGATTAAACGAGAACTTACCAGTTCGAAGGTTGATCTTTATTTTATGAGGAGTTGCGATGAGGGATTTCGTGCCCTTCGCTCCCAACCCTCGATCATATATCAACTGGTAATTAGAGTCTCTTCAATCTTACTATAACAAGTCATTTCTCTGTTGTTGTTTCTGTGATTCCACACCGCTACTTTGAAGTATGTCGCGCATGCGTGCTGGCGGGTTCTTCACGAAATCCCTCATCGCAACTCCTCATAAAATAAAGATCAACCTTCGAACTGGTAAGTTCTCTTTTAATCTTACTATTTTGACCTCCTGCAGGTCTTCTCTCTGCCTTATTGCTTGTGCTAAGGGTTCAATATACAAAACGAAGAGAGTAGGAGAAAGATAGCATCCTTGCCTTGTGCCCCTCTCTAACTGGATGCTTTTTGATATGTTTCCATTTACCTTAATCCTAGCTGTATGCTCCTGATATATTGTTTTAATACACCGAATTGCATCTTCATTGAAACCAAATCTCCTCAGTACTTCATATAAGAATGCCCAACTAACACTATCAAATGCTTTTTCTGCATCTAAACTGACCAGGACCATATTTGTATCCTTTTTTTGAGCATTATCCACAATGTGGAGGGTTCTTCTAATATTATCCTGTGTTTGACGCCCCCGAATAAATCCAGTTTGGTCTTCATTAATCAGGTCTGGTACAAAAGTCTCAAGTCTTTTGCAAATGATTGAGGTAAATAGTTTGTAGTCTACATTTAAAATTGAGATTGGCCTGAAATGTTTACATTGCTCTTTGTCTTTGCCTTTCTTGTGTAAAATGGTAATAATTGCTTCCTTCCATGATGGGGGAGCCCTGCCCTCTTTAAGGGTCCAGTTAAAGCAAGACAGGAGCAGAGGTGTTAGCTCTTTCTTAAAGGCCTTGTACCATTCTGGTGGAAACCCATCGCTGCCTGGTGATTTACTAACCTTGAGTCTACTGATTTCAGCTTCCAGCTCCTTAACCGTAAATTGTGATGTAATGGTATTATTTTGTGTCTCACCAATGGATGGCAGATCAAGTGAGTTAAGAAAACTTCTCATTGTCCTTTCGTCAGCTGATGGTGGTTTAGAATAGAGTTTCTTATAGTAGTCTTCAAATATTCTTTCTATCTCATCTGGCTTATGTGATAATTGATTGGTTTTAGGATCTCTTATTTTATGAATTGTATTAGAGGCCTGCTGTTTACGCAGGCATCTCTGGCCAGAAGTCCAGTTGTTTTTGGACCTGCTTCATAATGTCTGCTTTACGAATCTTGCCCTTTTGTCCATATCTCCCCTGAGAATCTCAACTATCTCCCCCCTTTTTCCCATAATCTGTTTTAGTACCAACTGATCCTGTATGTTATTATGTTTTTTCTCCAATTCTTTTAGTTTTTCTACTTTATGTTCATCCGTAGCTAGCCAGGCCTTTTTTTGTGATGATGTCAGGGCGATCAGCTTTCCACGTATAACTGCCTTTATAGCATTCCACCGTATTACAGGATCCACATCCCCATTATCATTCTCTTCTATGTACCTTTTTATCTCTTCCCTTATTTGGTCCACATTTGCCTTATTATTCAAAATACCCACATTGAGCCTCCAAACAGTGTTCACTTTTCTACTATTCAGGTGTACTGTCAAGCTGATCGCACTGTGATCAGATACATCTGCCACCCCGATTTTACATTCTGTGATCCTGTGACTTTCACCCGTATTCATTAAGAAGTAGTCAATCCTGGAGTAGACTGAGTGAGGTACTGAATAGTGTGTGTAGTCCCTTTCTAAAGGGTGAAGTTCTCTCCAAACATCAATTAGACCCATTTCCTGTACTGATGTGTTAATAAACTTGGTCAGATGCATCTTGGTTTTTTTTAGGCTTGTTGTATCCAAATTATGATTCATGACCACATTGAAGTCCCCTCCACATATCAAAATACCTTTAGTCTCTAAAGCAATAATGTCAAACAGAGTTTTGAAAAAACATTTGGTACTCTGTGGGGGGGGCATATACATTGATCAGTGTCACGACTTTGTTTTCCAACTTTCCTTTAACTAATACATACGTTCCCTATTTGTCCCCGACTTCTTTATGGCATTCAAATTGGACTGCATTTGAAATAAGGATAACCACTCCCCTCTTTTGGCTAGTTTTATAGGAACTATAAAATGTATTTCTAAAGCCAAAATGTTTTAGTTTCTCATGTTCTTGTTGAGGCAGGTGGGTTTCTTGTAAAAATAGTACCTGAGCCTTTTCTTTTTTCAATTTAGCCAGGACCTTGCTCCTTTTAACTGGATTATTCATCCTATTTACATTGAGTGACACCAATTTGATAGTATTACGTGACATTTAATTTACCTACTCCTGTCTTGCATTCATAAATCTCCAGATAACTTGAAACTGTGCAGGTCTGAACATCTGGACAACATGTGCCAAATAAAAAACAAAACAAAAAACAGTTGACTTCCAAGTAAGGGTGATTCCTTTCCACCCTGAGTCCCCGTTGGCAGGAATAGGGGAAAGCCTCCTCCCAGAGGGCCCCTCACTAGAGGTGAAATACTCCTAGTATCATCCAACGTCATCCGATAGCACTTATTTTTTAATCCAAAAGAATTTGTGACACAATAATAGCTAGTTGGATAGGGTCTGCTCAGACTCCTGTAGTCGCTCTCTTGCTGTCTCACTCTCATCTTCGCTCCTCTTTCCAACTCTCAGCCATGTCAAAGCCTGGAGAAGACGCTCCATCTCTGGGTCCGCCAGCTCCTCAGCGCTGTAATCAGGTGTCTCCACGGAGTAGCCTCTCCTCCTCAGCTCCTGCGCTGCGTCTTGTGCACTATGATATGTGCATGTTCCTGAGTCCCAGTGAATACGCATCTTGTCCAAGAGTCTGGAAGCTGAACTACTGTCTACCTCTTTGGTGACCCTCGCACTATCCTTGATCGGACTTTGCTGGCTTTACCTTGCACTAAACTTGCTACCCTTACCATGTATACACTGTAAATGGCTCGATTGCAATCCTGTGATAAAAGTAAAACATTGCTTTTGTACCACAAGAAAACTGGACATAGGTGAAATGAATCAGGCCCTGCTGCTACTAATGGAATGCATTAAAGCGGATACATGAATCTTACCCTCAGTACTTTCATCAGCTTCTTAGGTGGGCTGCCGTGTCTCTTCAGGAATTCATACAAGTACACATGAGCGTTTGGATTTGGAGGGAATCTGCTATCGTAAGCATAATCATTCAGCACCTTCAGAGCTTCCTCAAAACCATCATAGAAGTCAAGCAGCTGAAATAAAAAGTAACACGTTACTGAATGCTGAAAATTATTTAGTTTAGTTTCGAGATACAGCGTGGAAACATGCCCTTTGGCCCACCGAGTCCGCGCCGACCTGTGATCCCCGCACATTAACACTATCTTACACACACTAGGGACAATTAACAATTTTATTAAGCCAATTAACCTACTAACCTGTATGTTTTTAGAGTGTGGGTGGGGGGGGGGGGGGGTGGGTAACCGGAATTCCCGGAGAAAACCCACCGCAGGTTGCAGGGAGAACGTACAAACTATGTACAGATAGCACCCATAATTTGGATCGAACCTGGGTCTCCGGTGCTGCAAGGCATCAACTCTACCATTACGCCACCGTGCCATTCCTTACCAATTTTGTACTGTTTACAAAATTGTGCTCATTACCAGAATAATGTACTCTTTCATAAGGGCATAAGTCATAGGAGTAGAATTTTGATTAAGTAGGTCAGGCAATACTGCTTGATCTTTGCCTCATCACCATATTAAAAATCAAAACATTTGTTTTCCCCATGATCTATTTTGCTAGGTTGTCATTGATAGTCCACCAGGAGCCGAATACTGCACAAATGCACCAGTGACCAAAATAAATAAAGCATTTAAAAAAAGGACTTTACTGGATTTTATCTTGCACAAAATGTATTCCCTTTAAATCTTACAATGGTGGACAAATATCATAGATAGTCACAGAATGCTGGAGTACCTCAGTGGAAACAGGCAGCATCTTGGCAAAAAGGAATAGGTGACGTTTTGGGTCGAGACCATTCTGAAGAATCCATCTCGACCCGAAACATCACCCATTCCTTTTCTCCAGAGATGCTGCCTGACCCGGTGAGTTACTCCAGCATTCTGTGTCTATCTTCGTTTTAAACCAGCATGTGCAGTTCCTTCCTACACATTAAAAAAAAACATACATTGGAAATCTAAAATAAAAACTCTCAGCAGATCTGACAGCCTCTTTAGAAAAAGAGTTCACAAGTCCTTTCATCAGAAAATCATCATACTTTGAAACTTTTCAGATTGCTTATGTTTTAGTGTACCTCAGGAGCACCATCTAGTGGACACATACACACAAAACAAGCATTTAAAAATTCAGAGCATTTGAGGTAAAAGTTCTCCTTGTCAATTTAACCAGGATTTCCTTTAGGCCGATTTGATAAAAATGCACAAAATTGATATAACAGTAACCTGCTGAAACAGCAGATTTTTCAAGCACTCGGTAAGCCCATTATTATATGGTTGAACTAAGGAACATGCTAGAATTAATGCAGTTTTTGAGAATCCAGGTCAGCCCAAACCGTCTCACTCCTTACGACGTTCCAGGGCTCTCACTTAATTTTTTTTCCCTGTTGCCAGCCGGGCAAACTAGGCAGCTTTTTAGGTTGCCAAATGACAGTTTAGGTGGTTTTTTAAGATGGCTTGCATGACGCGTGCAATAATGTGCTTGGACGAAGTGCGTAGTTACTAGGCGGAATTATGCTCAATGAAGCATTCACATATTATTTCTGCTTGAAATAAAGTCACAAACTAAACATATTCACCAATCAAGACATGATATATACCACAATGACATGCAACAAAATTATAATACAGTATCTCAACTCTTTTTACACATTGCAATTAATGCAATTATAATTATTTCTTTCCACTTCCAAACAAAAATGTGGTTGGATTATTCAGCGTATAATCAACCTCTTTCAATAAAACCTGGACCATGGTAACATATATGCTTAACCATGCATACTACAGATTGATGCAAGCATGTTTTCTGTGAAGGAGCATGGTTCGTTATTGCTATTGGTACAGAAACACTCTCGCTTCCCACATAATTTATACGCAACAAAATATACATTTTGTAAGGACATTTTTGAAGGCATTTTATGATAACAGCTGTTAAAACCGACTATACCCGTCTGACAGGTTAAACATTACACTAACTGACAAGAGATAGTCAAAGGACATAACTGCAGCAAATATTCTTTTGGTAATATGTTTAAAGGTGTCAAAACGCCACATTACCGGACATTCAGATTAGATGTATGTGCTGTGAACAGCAATGAAGATACCCAGTTTGTACGCACCAGATTTTAAAAAAAATGTTGATAAATGCTGTTTCCATCATTCCCACCAGAATTAACGTTAAAATTTCAACTGAAATATCCCCTGACCTAATTTGTGATGTATATGACCGACTGTAGAAGTAAAACCTGGATAAATCCAACGTATTTAACGTATCCAACGAATGTTGCTCATTAAATAACTACAGTACTGATACTCCATATTAAGAGCATTGATTTGCCGTTAAAATAAATTCTGTAATAACGTGTCAACGGTAGCAGTGAAAATCGAACACTGCGGTTTTAATGTTTCACGTGTTCACCATTTAATGAATCCATCTTTATGAATTAAAACAAATGATAACTTTGGGAATTAAAACACATTTGATTGCATTCCATTATCAAACATAGTCAATGTTCACTCTGAAGAAATTTCCAGCACAATAGGGTCGGGGAGAGGGGGTGGTGTGAATCAGTGCGGGATGGATAGATGGGGGGGGGGTTTGAGAAGACAATCATTGCGGAATGGATGGATTGAGGCAGGTGAATTAGTGCGTGTTGGTTGGTTGGTTCAAGCAGAAATTGTGAGGGGAGAGCGCGGGGGATGTCAGAGTAGATGAATGGGGGGGGGATCAGTACGGGATGGATGGGGGGGCTATCTGTGCAGGATGGATGGGGGGGATCAGTACAGGAATAATGGGGGGGATCAGTATACGATGAATGGGGGTGGACAAAAATGCTGGAGAAACTCAGTGGGTGAGACAGTATCTATGGAGTGAAGGAAATAGGCAACGTTTCGGGTCGAGACCCTTCTTCAGACGGATCCCCCCATTCTTCTTGAATGGGGGGATCAGTACAGGATGGATGGGGCAAGGGGATTAGCGCAGGATGAATGGGAAGTTCAGTACAGGATGAATGCCGGAGGGACGTCAGTACAGTGTGGATCAGAGGGTCTGTGCAGGATGAATGGGTTGATCACTACAGGATGAAAGGGGGATCACTACAGGATGAATGGGGGGGATCGCTACAGGATGAACGGAGGGTTCGCTACATGGTGAATTGAGGGATCAGTGTAGGATGAATGGGGGATCAGTGGAGGATGGGGAGTGGCAGGAGAATCAATGCGAGTTGGATAGGGTGATCAGCGCAGGATGAATAGATTGGAGGGGGGTAGATGGGGAGGGGAGCACAGGGGATGTCAGTGAGGACTGAATAGAGAGGGATCAGTGCGGGATGGAGAGGAGGGGTCTCAGGATAAGGGGGGAGGGGGAGAGGTGGGAGAGGGAGGGGGAGAGGGGGAGAGGGAGAGAGAAAGGAGGTGGGGAGGAAAGAACATCAGCGCTAATCAGACACGGACGGCATTATCGCCCCGCTGCCTTGGCTGTCCCTGTCCAAGGGGGAGGCAGTTGGGATCTCCTCACCACTGCCTCCCCTGCTCCGCCAGCCAACAGGAAAGTGCGGGGCCAAACAGTGCAGGTGCCTCAGACGGCGAAAGGAGGCCTCCCCCTTCCTCCCTCCCAGCCTCGGTGTGCGGGAGGGTTTGTTTTGAAAGCGGATATGACGGAGTGGCAAGCAGCGGCCGCTATCAGGCGGGCGAGGTACGGGAGGAGGAGGAGGAGGAAGAGCCACTGCCGCTGTGCGGGGCACACAATTCACTCCGACCCTCCGTCACCCTGCACCTAGTATCTTTGCCCCGCACTACAGCCGACACGAAACGTCACATTCCTCTTCTCCAGAGATGCTGCCTGACCCGCTGAGTTACTCCAGTTTTTTGCGTCTATCTTCGGTATTTGCAGTGCCAAGCCGGGAAAAATGACTCACCATTTAGTTTGCCCGGCGGCACTTTGGGTGGTCATTGGCACCCAAGCAACCGCTAATTTCGAGCCCTGCGTTCCCTTCAAAATGTCGTCACTATTGTGACCTAGGGAAAGGCGACAATAAATTTGCACTCAAAGGACCCAGAGTTTACTGTCCTAATACAGAACAATTTACTAATCACATCATTTCAATGTGTAGGAAGCAACTGCAGATGCTGGTTTTCACTGAAGATGGCACAAAATGCTGGAGAAACTCAGCGAAACAGGCAACATCTCTGGAGAGAAGGAATGAGTGCCGTTTCAGGTCAAGACCCTTCTTCAGACATCATTTCAATGGTTCTGTTAGAGAGTAGCACTGTTAGAGAGGATCCCCTGTTAGAGAGGACCCTGTTAGAGAGTAGCACTGAGCAAATATTTAAATATTTTCATACACCTATTAATGAACAAGATGACTTTTTGAGCCGCAAACATGCTGAAACTTACATTGACGTAGCTGAGTATAAAGGGGTCCCACACACCAGCATTTTGAACAGCATCGCGCAGACCAAAAGAGGCTTGTCGGAAATACTTGTGCATTTCTTGCTCTGTAGTTGAATCGACTGCGTCATTAGCTTGATTTAGAGCAGAAATAATTATTTCTTGGGGAACAACAATAGTAGGCAACTCGGAATTACGCTGCAATGTTAAAACACAAATATCATTCCCCGATGATCAGACAAAATTCCACCCCAAAATTTCACACAGGAAAAGCACGGTGCTACGGAGGGTGGGGAAAATAGTTAACAATGATTATTTGTGGAACTACAGCGACAGCGGAACAAAGTTGGGAAAAGAAGATATTAGTACAGATACAGAAAATACAGTTGTACAATGGTGACACAGCAGAAGAGCATGGTCAATGTGTTAGGAGGTGGAAGAAATCAGTTAGGACAAGTAAGAAGATATTGAATTGTCCTTGCCATGGTGGATAGCACCCCCACCATCCAAAGTATCTACATGAAGCACTGCCTAAAGTGGTGGCATTTATTATTGAGGATCCCCATCATCCAAGTTATGCCCTCATCTCAAGGCAAGATGCACAGAAGTCTGAATTCCTGGCTCAGGAACAGCTGTTATTCTATTTCTATCAGGTTTTTGAACCAACCTGCACAACCCTAATGCTATCCCGGTAAAATAACTCTACAGATCATCTTTTGCACGATTGTGGACTTGTTTTCCAATTGTATAGTTTTGCATAATGTCTGGGTTTTTGGACTATTGTTTTCATTTCATTGTCTCGTAGAATGTGTGTAATGAATGTATAAATTAGGCCTGATTTATGCTTTTGTGCGTTGTCTGAGTCGATGTACCTGCGACGCTGCTGCAAGCAACATTTTCATTGTAGCTGCACCTCAAGTACTTGTGAATAAGATGAACTCTACTTGAACTGGCCTGTAACTCCAAACATGGGGTCAGTTCAGTTCCAGTCAGCAATATAAACTATGTACCTGAAGAAACATATTAGAGGAAAAGAAAGGGCCTGTTTTGGGAAGGATGTTAAAAATGTAAAAGTCTCATTAAACACTCTCACCACGTCAGGGAGTAACTAGATCATCTTTTAAACAATCATTACACTGTCCATATTTGCCCTCGAATTTGCTTTGCTTGCTAGCAGTTAAGCAAGGGCTGCTGACTGCTACATGCATCAGCTTTGCCAGCACCATTCCAGCATCCAAAGAAACAGGACCACTCCTACCTCTGCCTCTAGCTACTTAAGCAATTCCTACCACCTGCGGACTTCATCAGCATTTCCAGGCTTTCCAAACCAAATCTCACTTCTCTCCCTCCCCAATCCCACCCCTCCTTGCCTTAACACATTGACGAAAGCCTGGCAGACTGCCAGCAGTCAAACGGGTTACCTGCAGTAACCGAACACGGTTTAGTTTAGAGATGCAGCATGGAAATGGGTACTTTGGCCCACCGTGTCCATGCCAACCAACAATCACCCGTACACTAGTTCTATCCTACACACTAGGGATAATTTACAGAAGCCAATTAACCTACAAACTTGCACATCTTTGGGATGTGGGAGGAAACGGGCGCACTCAGGGAAAACCCACGGTCGCAGAGAGAACATACAAACTCTGTACAGATAGCACCTGTAGTTAGGATCGAGCTCTGGTGCAGCAGGGCAGCGACTCTACTACTGCTCCCCTGTGGCCCCCGCACAGACACAATGTAATTCAAGCCCTGCCATTAAATACAGTAAGATCATATCACAATCTGCTCCATAATGTGGAAAACTTCATGCAATTGCTGGTAATGCAAACTCCAACTATAGGATCCCCTGTGACCCTCGTCCGATCGAAACAGAAGAAAGCACACACTTATGCCCCCATAAATGTCACCTACCCCTTTCATGAAGAGCACGATTCTTTTTATCCCATGTGTAATAATCGAGCAATGCCCTGTAGCCCTGGATAAGTTTAAGCACATCTTGCTGAGCTGCTGTTTTTGCTCCATATCGCCAAGTTTCAGCTAGTGACAGTTCCCTGTAGGCTTCATCCATCTTGCCACTACACAGCAGGTGGATTGCATGCTCCAAACAGGCCTACGGAACAGAATCAACAGAAGAAATGACGTTGATTTTATGCAGCAGGGTGGGCTCATCTCCCAGCAATGCACCAATTTGCTGGATGTCTTAGTGACTCAAAACAGCCACTAAAGTCGGTGTCATTCAGATCAACACAAGTTCAGTCAATGCTCATGTTACTGGTTACTGCCATTAGGTAAATAAACTTTCAACATAAGTTGAGTGCATGAGCTAGACAGACCAATTGTAGACATCTTCCGTGATGGTGGGACTTATGATGGATTGACTGAGCTTATATTCACTGGAATTTAGAATGATGAGAGGGAATCTTATAGTAACATATAAAATTCATAAGGGATTGGACATGCTAGATGCAGGAAAAATGTTCCCCATGTTGGGGGAGTCCAGAAAACAGGGGTCAGTTTCAGAATAAGGGGTAGACCATTTAGGACTGAAATGAGGAAAAACTTCTTCACCCAGAGAGTTGTGAATCTGTGGAATTCTCTGCCACAGAAGGCTGTGGAGGTCAATTCACTGGATGTATTCAAGGGAGAGTTAGATATAGCTCTTAGGGCTAATGGAATCAAGGGATATGGGGAGAAAGCAGGATCTGGGTACTGATTTTGGATGATCAGCCATGATCATATTGAATGGCTCGAAAGGCCGAATGGCCTACTCCTGCACCTATTTTCTATGTATAGCATGGAAACAGGCTTTCAGCCCTACTTGTCCTTGCTGACGAAGTTGGCATCCTGGGCTAGTCCCATTAGCCAGCATTTATACCATATCACTTTAAACCAGGAAAGACTAAGGTTCCAACCAAAAATACGCATTGCATTGGGACTATGGTCCAAACCAAAAATACGCACCCCATACGCATTGAGATAGAACTAATCGGTGACACGTGCCAGTTTAGAAATACAGGTTGCCACGAATATAGTCGGGGCAATTAGAAACATTGAAATTAATCACAAAAGCGTGTTTTTTGTACAATCAAGAATGATTGCATATTAATCCAAAGTTTTATTGTTGTTACCTTCAGGTAATGGTTCACTCCAACGAGTTTCATTTTTCTAACAAATGACTCAACGTTGTCGGTAGAGCTGTTGGGATGATGCTGAAGTATTGTGGTACCCAGCCTCCAAATTGCCTAAAGTATCACCAGGGAGCACAATTAATCAGATGCAATGTAACATAAATAATGCTCCCTTGACTGAAGATTCTGAAATTGCAAACATCAAAGCTTTCAAAAATAGTAACAAGGTGTTCAATGTAAGGAAGCAAAAGCTGCAATTCCAAGCTGTAGCTCAAATCATAACACTAGGTATAACACTGGCTTACACTCTAGTGGCACACCAATCCCACAAACAATACGTTATTTATGAAAACCACAAATTAATACAGCCAGAAATAGTAAGACTATCAATTCCCTTTAAATAACCGAAAACTTTCCAAAATAAATTTGATTAAGATAACAAATGGTGTAACCCTCATGTTACAAACGGGCTGCATTCCTAGAAACAGTTTTCTCTTGCGCCAACCACCTCTCCTCGCTGTATCCTCTCACTTCCGCTTTATGCAGGCGGGGGACAGGGCAAGCAGGAGGGAGCGCTGTCTGAGTGAAATTCACACGGTGCAAAGCCAATGTGATACAGACACACACCGCGATGAACAGGAAGGTTGGTGCTATAATTAAGACGGCTAGAGCACAGTGTACAGCAAGTCCTTTAAAAGAGGGGGGAAAGGGGGGAAAGGAGTGAGAAGGAGTGGAGGCAACTTTTAAGAAGCCAAAGATACACGGCCGTGAAGCTCGGCGGACATTTAACATTACCAGTCGGCTATCCTTGGTTCTGAAAACTACTGCTTACTTTTTTTTCCCGCAATGAGCTAATGAATTTCACCAGTCAGCACCGGATACAACCTATGAGAACCTTCGACCTCCTGGCAGCCCACTAGGACCTCCTGGCGACCCATCTACTGCATGAGAATTCTCGCTACTCTCCATGGCAGCTTAATTCTAGTCGCCACTAATTTATCAACATGTTGAAAAATCTGCAGCGACCATAATGAGGCCGCGACGAGTACCCAGAATGCGCGAACTCCTCACGACCATGAAGCCGATTCCCCGGCAACCACCCGCGAACATGTGGCGACTGCATAGTCTCCTGCAGTCGCCTAAGTGGGACAGACCCATTAAGGTAATTAGCAAGCAGTTTACATCAAAGATCCTATAGCAAGCAAGATAGATCACTCGACGAAAAAGGCGTAGTACGATCATGGGCAGATTCATGGGTAATTTTCAGCCCCATTTCCGTAACCGGCTTCCGTCTCCGCACCAAAGATCCCATAGGATACTAGTGCGAAGACGGAAGCCGGTTACGGAAACATCCACGTAAAAATAAAAGTTATTTGGGAAAAATCTTCTCCTCATTTTCAGAATTATAATTTATTAACACAAACTGTTCCCCCGCAAAGCTGATTACACTGCGAGTCGGGTCGGGTTACTGAAATGGGTGAAAAAAAGGCCCGCATTCCGCTCCGTTGCGTACTACACGTCAGCCCATTGCATTTAGAAGGAGTGGTCTATCTTGCTTGCTATAGGATCTTTGGTTTACATCCAGGAGACTCTTTTCCAGGTCTACTTCAGCAACAGCACACATTTAAAATGCTGACAGACTGATGGCCTAAGTGTTGAATTTTATAAGAAGTTTCACAACTTGATTTCCCCACGCTTACAAACAATATATAAATGTGCTTACGAACAAGGAAAGTTACCAGAAACTCTAAATGAGTCTACGATCACACTCATTCCTAAAGTAGATAAGGATCTGGAAGATCCTGGATCATATAGAGCAATTGCTCTTCTAAATACTGATCAAAAAATATTAACTAAAGTTTTATCTCAAAGGTTAAGTTTAGTGATTAATAAACTAATACATCATGATCAAACAGGCTTTATTCCCAAACGTTATTCCACTTATAATTTGAGACGATTATTCAATATCATATATTCAAAAAGAATTAATTATATTGAATTAGCTGTCATTTCACTAGATGCGGAAAAAGACCAGGTAGAATGGCTTTACTTATTTAAGATAATGCAGAAATTTCAACTGGGGGATAGATTTTGTAAATGGGTTAAAATTTTATACTCTAACCCAACAGCGAGAATACTAACAAATCAAATGTTATCAGCCAAATTTAATCTCTTTAGGGGTTGTAGACAATGATGCCCGTTATGACCCATATTATTTGCTCTTGCAATCGAACCATTAGCCAAAAGGATTAGATCAGACCCAGAAATATATGGATACAATACCAATACCACAACGAATAAAATATCTTTATATGCAGACGATGTCTTAATATATATCACAAAACCGGAGATTAGTATTCCTAATCTACTTAACGTTATAACTAAGTTTGGTACATTTTCAGGATATAGAATTAATTGGAATAAAAGTGAAATTATGCCTATAACTGGAATAAAATTAAATATATTACAACAATTCCCGTTTAAAATAGTTGCGGACAAATTTAAATATCTAGGAATTAATGTATCCAAATCTTATAATTTTTTATTCAAATTAAATTATCCTCCGTTATTGAATAAACTAAAAAAGAATATTCTATACTGGAAAACACTACCAATATCAATTATTGGCAGAATAAATGCTATAAAAATGATCTTTTTACCACAATTATTATATTTATTTCAAGCTATCCCCTTAAACCTCCTTAAAATCAATTTAAAAATCGATTCTATTATTAACAGCTTTATTTGGGATTATAAAAATCACAGAATAAGTAAAAAACACTTATCCAAGATAAATGGAGGATTAGCGTTACCTAATTTTTTATATTATTTTTGGGCAGTTCAGATTAAGAATATGAATTTTTGGTTGGTAAAAATGGATCAGGAACCAGCTTGGCTAAAGATGGAAAAGGAAGACTGTTTACCGTTTGATATAATAAGTTCGATTCTTTTTGCTCCAAGTGAAGTACAAAAAAAAAACTTATGGGGAAAACCCTATAATTCAGAGCAATAGATGTAATTGGAAACAAATAGTTAAGACTTTACATTTGGATAATATGTCACTTATGAATAATCCCTTATTTAAACCTTCTATATTGGATAAGGGGTTTAGACACTGGAAAAAATTAGGAATTATAAGGATAGAACACCTTTACAGGAAAGGAAAATGTCTTCATTTCAAGAGTTAAAAGATATCTATGGATTGCACCCAAGTAACTTGTTTAGGTATTTACAAATTAGAGACTATATCAAGTCAAACATGCAAGACTATAAGAATAGAGAACCAGGATTACTGGATGAATGGCTTAACAAGCATCCAAATACAGAAAAACTAATAGCGTACATATATAATACTCTTTTGGATAGGGAAGTCCCAACAACAGAATCATACCGACAGATATGGGAAAATGAAATAGGTCAATCTATAATGAAAGACACTTGGAAAGAAAGTTTACAATGTATACACCGTTGCTCATTAAATGCCAGACATACCTTGATACAATTTAAAGTATTACATAGATTACACTACTCAAAAACGAAATTAAATAGAATTTATCCTAACATTTCTTCTATTTGCGATAAATGTCTGAATTTAGAAGCTAACTTAACGCATAGTTTTGTAACATGCATAAAACTTGGGCTGATATTTTTAGAATAATTTCTGAAGTTCTTAAAACTAAATTGGACCCCGATCTAAAGCTAATAATATTAGGAGTTCCTGATTCAAGCTTAATATTAACAGTAAGTCAAAGACATTTTCTTGATTACTGTTTGATAATTGGAAAAAAATTAATAATAAAATTCTGGAAGGGAACATTATCCCCCACAATCAAAATGTGGACTGTGGAAATGTCAGAGACGTTGCATTTGGAGAGAATTAGGTCTGTCCTAAGGGACAAATACGAACTTTTTGAACAAATTTGGTCTCCATTCATTGATTATTTAAAGGGGTACCTGAGCTCAGCATTGTAACTCAATAAGTACCCTGGTGTAGGATTAGATGAAAAGATGTATTCTGGGATTTGTATACACATCTCTATAGATATTGTTATGTGAAATTGCTCCATTCATTGTTAAGATGTATTCTTTATTTTTTTATTACATAATTGTTTTTTGTTTTTTTTTCTTATTTGTTTATTTTTAAAATTTTTTACTTTTTTTATTTTTTACTTTTTTTATTTTTTTATTTTTCTTATATAATCACAATCATTATTATTTAACCACCATCTCTTGATTATACTTTTACTTCTTTTACCACTTTTTTATTTAAAAAAACCCAAAAAAAACAGAAGCATACATAAATTATTCCGTAACATCTGTATAATTTTTGTAACAAGTTTAATTTGTATTTGAAGAATTGTTATACTTTAGACAATATGCATTGCTTCTAATAAAAATACTTTTTAAAAAAAATGCTGACAGGCGACTAGGGTGGTTCAATTTTCATAATGTTCCTGGATGCTCTTTACCTCACAGGCAGAAGATTGACTCCTAGGTGAGGAGTCTTCTAAGGTCTGGAAATAGTTTGTCATCAGTTCTGCTGCCGTCTGCCAGTCATGATGTAGCACAGCTTTGCAAATCCGCTTCAGGCAGGCATTGGCTGTTCTTCGGAAGCCACTCGCTTTTCCATCTCTGATACCTGTATGTTGGACGTGTGTTTAAAAATGGCAGTGCCTTTTTGAGAGCTTAACAAAGAGCTTAAAGCATAGCAACAGAATTTTACTGTTGATACCAATAATTTCTTAAATTAGATTACTACAATAAGCTGATATTTATTGCATTGTTTTGGGGGTCAGATATTTTTCATGCTTAGTGTCAATGCCGGTTTGCTCTCTGAATCACTGCACGGAGATCACACAGAAACACTTTCAGCTTTTACAGGAACAAAATGCAAAATTATATCGCAACGCGGATTTTGCTTGCTTACCACACTTTCACTTATTGAGCACCATAAAAGCGATGTAGGAAACTAGAGAACATAATTTCTAGTTAATCTTAAATGATGAAATGAAATGTGGTGATTTTCAACGAAATGCTGACAAGATTTTATCTTGTGAACTTGCTTGAGTGCTTAACAAGGCACTTTGTGATTTATGTATATACACACATATGTATGTGTATATTTATAAGTAAATACTGTGTATGTGATTAATGTAAGTAAACAAAAGTGCTGGAGAAACTCAGTGGGTGAGGCAGCATCTGTGGAGCGAAGGAAATAGGCAACGTATCGGGCCAAAACCCTTCTTCAGACCTTCGATTTTCCAGCATCTGCAGTTCCTTCCTGAACATATATATATTATATATATCCTTATCTATCTATATACTTTTAAAACTCTGTGTGTGTGTGTGTGTGTGTGTGTCTTTATTTGTTGGTGGGTGTATGTCAGATTAGATTTTCAGATTAGATTTTTGGCCTTTGATTCATTAGTCCGCCAAAACCACACACAAAAACTCCCGGGATTTTTTCCATTTCGCTAGCGATTTCACTCTTGCATTCACAAATCCACTCATTACATTTAGACATTTTTACTTACATTTTTTAAATAAAATTGTTCCCCCCCCCCCCCCCCCTCACTCATTTTAAAATCTAAACGGGACTCACCAGCTGATGACGTCACAATCCCACATGCCAACCAATCCAAGCCGCCTCCTCTCTCTCTCTTCATTTGGCAGCCCGGCTTCCTCCGCTCCCCTCCCCCTCCAACTACGCTCGCGCCGCACCTCCTGCAGCTGGACCCACCCGCGCCCCGATAACGCCGGCTGCCGCCCGGCTCTTCTCTCCGCTACGGGGGGGTAGTTAGTGTGTGTGATGCCGCATGCCGCCGACCCCCTCCCCCGCAACCACACTTTGGGGGAACAGACCCAACGGGTCTGCACTTGGTCTAGTATAACTACAAAATTCTGATCTTGGATGTGTGCGTGTATATGTGTGTGCGCTTTTTAAAATTTGTTTGTGTGTTGTCACATCTTCTAGAAAAAACGAGGTGCTTACGGTGACATTTTTACATATTCAGGTAGAGATTTACCCCCTGGAGTCCGAAATCCCCATGTCTGAAAATGTTGTGCTTTATTTCTTGAGTTATTAATGAAGATGTTCACTGATAAAACGGTGAAATCAAGCCTGTTTTTCACTGATGACGTCACAATTGATCTGCCTGCCTGCATGCCGTCTGCTCATGCTGCGATTGACGTCACCCCCCCCACCCGTCTCCCCCTCGTTTTTCAAAAGTCGGCCCGTCGACTAAAGACCAAAGATCATAGCTGAAGACTGCGTTGCGAGTGAAGAACGAGCAAGTCGGGCCCTGTAATAGAGCTCTCGGCTCCATCTCAGGTCCCTCTCCCCCTTCCTCCTCCTTTCCCCCCTCCTCCTCCTCTCCCCCCCTCCCCGCCTCTTTCTTCTCTCTCCCCTTTCTCCCCCTCCCCCACTCCTCCTACCCTATTTCCCCCTCCCTCTCCCCCCATCTTCCTCCTCTCCGCCTCTCCCCCCTCCTCCTCTCCCCCCCCACTCCTCCTGTCCCTCCTGCTCCTCCTCCTCTCCCCCGGCCTCTTTCCTCTCCCCCTCTTCTCTCTCTCCAACCCCCTCCCCCCCCTTCCTCCTCTCTCTCTCTCTCTCTCTCTCTCTCTCTCTCTCTCTCTCTCTCTCTCTCTCTCTCTCTCTGAATGATGAATAATATTAATATAATATCAAGGGGGGTGGTTAGTGTGTGTGTGCGTGGGAGGGTAGTTATTGTGTGAGTGGGGGGTGGTTAGTGTGTGTGATGCCGCAGGCCTCCCCCCCCCCACCCCAACCGCGCGTTGAGGGGACGGGTCCCACTTGATCTAGTGTGTATAGTAATGTAGATATGTATGTGCATATATATATATACACACACACACACACATATATATATATATATATATATATATATATATATATGCACATACATATATATACACACACACACACACACACACAGCCTTGCACAAACAAAGAGTGAATCAAATTAAAAAGCAGCAAAATATTAATAGTTTACTGAGATGGTCATACTTTGAAACCGAAGTACACTTGCAGGCAGATGCAAATATATTTCTGGACGGGAACTAATGGTCCAAGCTTGCTCCAATGCAAGATAATAATCCCTTTCTGCTACAAACTCTTCAACCTCATCATCCATCTTCTGCTCATCAACGACGTGAAGCTAAGATACCCTGGAAGTTGGACGTTACCTGTAAAGAAGTAGGTACTCAATGTTAGGTCATAAACCAAGTAATGATCGGCAAAAGGCACGATTGGACTCTAAATTGTTCCCAATTCACCAATCCAATGGAATCAGTTGCATGAAAATATACAGACAGTAACAAAAACAAATTTTCATATTGATTAATCTAAGGATTAACCACCGTTTGGAAGGGGAAAAAATACACCAAACGCTCATAGCTATTTACACACAGCTTAATATTAAACGAGTTAATGCATATCACTGAAACCTTCATAATGAATTTTTCATTAGGCGAGAAATAGTATTGGGTAGGCCAATGGGACTGAAGGATGATAAATCCCCTGGGCCTGATGGTCTGCACCCCAGGGTCCTCAGGGAGGTGGCTCTAGAATTAGTGGATGCATTGGTGATCATTTTCCAATGTTCATTAGATTCAGGATCAGTTCCTGTGGATTGGAGGATAGCTAATGTTATCCCACTTTTCAAAAAAGGAGCGAGAAGAAAACGGGGAATTACAGACCAGTTAGCCTGACTTCAGTGGAGGGAAAGATGCTGGAGTCAATTATTAAAGAGGTAATAATAGGGCATTTGGATAGCAGTAAAAGGATTAGTCCAAGTCAACATGGATTTATGAAAGGGAAATCATGCTTGACTAATCTTCTGGAATTTTTTGAGAATGTAACAAGTAAAATGGATGAAGGGGTGCCAGTGGATGTAGTGTATCTAGACTTTCAGAAAGCCTTTGATAAGGTCCCGCACAGGAGACTGGTGACTAAAACTAAAGCACATGGTATTGGGGGTAGGGTGTTAACATGGATAGAAAATTGGTTGGTAGACCGGAAACAAAGAGTAGGAGTGAACGGGTCCTTTTCAGAATGGCAGGCAGTGGCGAGTAGAGTGCCGCAAGGCTCGGTGTTGGGGCTGCAACTGTTTACCATATATATTAATGATTTGGAAGAGGGAATTAGGAGCAACACTAGCAAGTTTGCGGATGACACAAAGCTAGGTGGCAGTGTGAACAGCGAAGAGCAACGGCAAATGCAACGGAATTTCGTTTGGAACTGCATATATCAATGTATTTCTAAATGACAATAAAGTTTGTTTGACTTGTTTGACTTGACTTGAGGATGTTAGGAGGTTGCAGGGTGACCTGGACAGGTTGAGTGAGTGGGCAGATGCGTGGCAGATGCAGTATAATATAGATAAATGTGAGGTTATCCACTTTGGCGGCAAAAACAAGGGGCAGATTATTATCTCAACAGGGTTAGGTTAGGTAAGGGGGAGGTACAGCGAGACCTGGGTGTCCTTGTACACCGGTCACTGAAAGTTGGCGTGCAGGTACAACAGGCAGTGAAGAAAGCTAATGGAATGTTAGCCTTCATAACAAGAGGATTTCAGTATAGGAGTAGAGAGGTTCTTCTGCAGTTATATAGGGCTCTGGTGAGACCACATCTGGGGTATTGTGTACAGTTTTGGTCTCCTAATTTGAGAAAGGACATCGTTGTGATTGAGGCAGTGCAGCGTAGGTTCACGAGGTTGATCCCTGGGATGGCGGGACTGTCATATGAGGAAAGATTGAAAAGACTAGGCTTGTATTCACTGGAGTTTAGAAGGATGATGGGGGATTGTATAGAAACATATAAAATTATATGTTTCTATACTGGACTGTTCAGGCTAGATACAGGAAAAATGTTCCCAATGTTGGGCGAGTCAAGAACCATGGGCCACAGTCTTAGAATAAAGGGGAGGTCATTTAAGACTGAGGTGAGAAAAAACTTTTTCTCCCAGAGTTGTGAATTTATGGAATTCCCTGCCACAGAGGGCAGTGAAGGCCAAATCACTGGATGGATTTAAGAGCGAGTTAGATAGAGCTCTAGGGGCTAGTGGAGTCAAGGGGTATGGGGGGAAGGCAGGCACGGGTTATTGATAGGGGACGATCAGCCATGATGACAATGAATGGCAGTGCTGGCTCGAAGGGCTGAATGGCGTCCTCCTGCAACTACTTTCCACGTTTCTATGTTTCAATATCCACACTACACCTACAGCTAACAAATGTGATATTACTTTGGCATGCTTGGTTGTGGGCTGAGAAACACTCCCTGCATCCAATGCAAAGCAAGACGCAAAACTGCTCAATAGGTTAGCAGCCAAGCTGCCCTACCAGCATTACTTGGTTACATGCTGCATGTTTAGTTTAGTTTAGTTTAGAGAAACAGCATGGAAATGGGCCCTTTGGCCCACGCCGACCATCAATTACCTGTTCGCAGTAGTTCTGTTCTCCCACTTTCTCACCCACTCCCGATTTACTAGAGGCAATTGTATAGAGGCCTATAACCTCCAAACCATACATCTTTGAGATGTGGAAGGAGACCGGAGAGCCCGGAGGAAACACACGTGGTCACAGGGAGAACGTGCAAACTCCACGCATACAGCACCTGAGGTCGGGATCGAACTTGTCTCTGGCGCTGGGAGACAGAAGCTCTACCACTGTGGCACTTCACAGTGCTGCCTCAATGCATGCGAAATGCCATCAGATCCTGCCCTGATGGAAGAGCAGCAACCAGTAACTTTGCTTATCCATACTCTCCCATACCAACACTCACCCACAAGCCCAAGTTCAACTGAGAGTTTTCTCTAAGAATCCCCCAGACTTTGTAACTTTCATGAATTACCAGAGACTGAATCAAATAAATCCAAGTCTCATGGCCAAGCGAAAGGAAAAAAAAACTATCCTAACCCAGTCTGATCTGTACGCGACTTATTGCGGTGAACTCTTCAACAGTCTCCCCAGTTCAGGGGCAACTATGGATTGATAATACAAAGCCAGAGCTGCCAAGTTTTGTCAGAGTATTTTAGTATTCTAGTACCTGAAAATCAGTATTTTGCTGAGGAAATCAGTATTTTTACGCGTTGCCATTTTGCTGAAAAAAAAAGTTTATGTGCGGTCATACCCATGTAAAAGAATGCATAACTTTGCTACCAATTGACATGTCTTCTACACACCTTACTTGACAGTGCCATCATTGCCATCTCTTTGTTTACTTCTGTTTGAATGGCTGCTTCCTGCTTTTAGCACCAGATGATGATGTAGAAGCCATTTTGAAGCCTCCCTCTCCTTCCTCTCTTTCCCTCCCTCTCCCTCCCCATTCCCTCCCTTTTTTTCTCCCTCCCTTATTCCCTCACTCCCTCTCTCTCAAAACAGTCTTTGACCCATAGCGCTGCGGACATAGCGCTATGTGTAAAGCCCATAGCGCTATGTGTAAAGGCAATAGTGCTCCAGCTGGTAGTGCTATAATTAGAACCCATAGCGCTGTTCGTTTAAATTCCCACAGCTAAACTGGCAGCGGTGTTTAAACCCGTAGCGGGACAGGCTTACAAAAATAATCATCCAGATCTTGAAATTTAAAATATTAATAGATTTAATCTGCTATAATTTTTAAAGTTACGGTAAGACTTTTTATATCTTTGCAATTTTTAAGCAGCAAGATGAAACAGGGAGTCGGCCAATTTAAAAACAATCCGTATTTTACAACGCAAATCCGTACATCCGTATTCTTATCTCATTTCCGTACAAAATACCGAAAATCCGTACTAGGTGGCAGCTCTGTAAAGCTGCTACTGCTCAGTGTTTGGGTGCAACTGGGTTCAGAGCTTGCACAAAGAGATAAAAAGGCACCAAAATATTTCCATAGTTATTTAGGGTGAAAACCGATTGTGAAGAGAAAAATAAAAACTGCTCTCCAGACGAGGCAGTTTTGTTCCCCTGTCTTTCCATGTTCCCGGGAGAGTGTTAGAAAGGGCAAAAACCAAACTGAAGAGCTGGAGCATTTGGTCGAACACAGCAGGGAAGCTCATCAACTGCACTCCAAAAACAGATCACTGTTTCATCAGTTGAACTACTTCAAATGTTATTTATTATAGTGGATGATACAATCTTTCAAAAGCTAGATATTAAACCAAGGATTCACTAGTTCTCTCATCTGAATGCAAATAGGAGCACAGCGTAGGCTTGGCGATCGCTTCGCACAACACCTCCACTCAATTCGCAATAACCAACCTGATCTCCCGGTGGCTCAGCACTTCAACTCCCCCTCCAATTCCGAATCTGACCTTTCTGTCCTGGGCCTCCTCCATTGCCAGAGTGAGGTCCGCTGCAAATTGGAGGAACAGCACCTCATATTTTGCTTGGGTAGTTTACACCCCAGTGGTATGAACATTGGCTTTCTCCCTCCTTCCCCTTCCATTCCCAGCTCTCCCAAAGCCTACTGTCTCCGCCTCTTCCTTTCTTTTTCCTGCCCCCCCCCCCCCGACATCAGTCTGAAGACGGGTCTCGACCCGAAACGTCGCTTATTCCTTCGCTCCATAGATGCTGCCTCAACCGCTGATTTTCTCCAGTGTTTTTGTATACCAACGTGATCCCACCTCTTCCCATCTCCTCCCGTCGGCTTTTCAGAGACCTCTCCCTCCGTAACTCCCTAGTCAATTCGTCCCTTCCCACCCAAACCACACCCTCTCCAGGCACTATCCCTTGCAACCGCAGGAAATGCTACACTTGTAGCTTTACCTCCCCCATTGACTCCATTCAAGGACCCAAGCAGTCTTTCCAGGTGCAGCACCTACTCCAACCTCATCTATTGCATTCACTGCTCTAGGTGTCAGCTGCTCTACATCGGTGAGACCAAGTGTAGGCTTGGCGATCGCTTCACCCAACACCTCCACTCAGTTCGCAATAAGCAACCTGATCGCCCGGTGGCTCAGCACTTGAACTCCCCCTCCCATTCCAAATCCAACGTTTCTGTCCTGGGCCTCCTCCATAGCCAGAGTGAGGCCCATCGTAAATTGGAGGAGCAGCATCTCATATTTTGCTTGGGCAGTTTACACCCCAGCGGTATGAACATTGACTTCTCCAATTTCAGGTAGTCCCTGCTTTCTCCTCCCCTTCCCAGCTCTCCCTCAGCCCACTGTCTCCGCCTCTTCCTTTCTTCTTCCCACCCACCCCACCCTCACATCAGTCTGAAGAAGGGTCTCGACCGAAACGTCACCTAGTTCCTTCGCTCCATAGATGCTGCCTCACCCGCTGAGTTTCGCCAGCTTTTTTGTCTACCCATTCACACAAGTTCTGTTATACCACTTTCCTTACCCACTCCCTACACATTAGGGGCAATTTTACAGATACAAGTTATCCTACAAAGCCAATGCGTCTTTGGGATGTGTGAGGAAACCCACATGCGTGCAGGGAGAATGTGCAAATTCAACACAGACAGTGCCCGAGGACAGGATCGAACACAGATCTCTGGTGTGTGGGGCAGCAAGTCTACCAGCTGTGACACTATATTTTGTTTTCCAACACACAAAACAATTATACGTTGATGACTTTGGTTACTAAAAAAATAAACTATCCATTTTCAGTCTTAAATCTCTAAGTGACACTATGTCCCCCTTTACAGCTACTGTATGTTTTAATTCAGTTCAAGACTATGGGGCAGTACATTGGCCATAAAGTTGCTGCCTAAAAATGCCAGAGACCCGGAATTGATCCTGAATATGGGAGCTGTCTGTGTGGATTTTGCTCCTTTTCCCTTTGATCTCATGGGTTTTCTCTGGGTGCTCTTGTTTCCTTTCACATTCCAAAGGTGTGCAGGAACCTTTTTCAGCCCCAATCCAAAATGTAATATGTCCTTTTTGTCCAGAGATTCTGTCTGACCTGTTGAGTTACTCCAGCTTTTTGTGTCTATCTTCAGTTTAAACCAGCATCTGCAGCTCCTTCCTACACACGGTACTCTACGATAGAACTTTATTAACCCCAGGAGGGAAATTGTGTGTGTAGGTATAAAAATTATATATATATAATAGTAAGGATAGTAATAACAAGTAAGGATTTCATTGCTCTAACTGGGACGTGAGAGAATAAAACACTCTTGACTTAGGTCGCTAATGTGTGGGATAGAATTAGTGTATGGGTGATAGGTGGTCGACGTGGACTCGGTGGGCCGAAGGGCCTGTTTCCACGTTGTATCTTTAAATTAAACTAAAAACACTAAAACCTGAGGGAGTCTAAAGTATGGCCTCTACCCAAAACATCACCCAATTTCTTCTATCCAGAGATGCTGGCTGCTCCATGGAGTTCCCCCGCACAATTAAAGCATGGAATAGTCTTCACCCTACCAGACGCAACTAAATTTAAGGTAGCTCTTTTTTCCCCCAAGAACCCTTTTTTGCTTGTCCAAGTCAAGAGTCAGAAGAATTTTATTGCCATGTGTCCCAGATAGGACAATTAAATTCTTGCTTGCTGCAGCACAAAAGAATACGTAAACATAGTACAGAACAGGAGATAAAAGTTCAGTGTGTCTATATACCATAGACCATATATATTCACAATAAATAAACAGATAAAGTGCAATAAGCTGTTATTGTTCAGAGTTTGGTGGTGGATCCTTCACCACCTCCAGTTTAAATTCCATTGGAATATTTTTGGAGTAACTCTTGCTCCCTGACGCAAGAGTTACTTCAGTGAGTTACTCCAGCTCCAGTGATTGATTCTGCGTTGATTTTCAGCGGTCGCGACGAGGCGGTGACCAGACAGCAATGGCGGCCAGATATCCCACAATGCAAAGGGAGGGAGAAAAGTGCGCGGCGCCGACCAGTTCCCGTGGCAGTGCGCATGTGCAGGACGGCCAATGGTGTGCTGGCCGTGGTTGTGCGCATGTGCAGGGGGAGGATGTGCAGGCCGTGGCAGTGCGCATGTGCAAGGCAGTCGGCCGTGCCGGCGGATGAGGAGAGTGGAGACCCGAAACCTGGCCAAAGATCATAGAGCGGAGCTCGGCGGCCCGGACATGGATGACGGGCTGAGATGGAGGGTGACAGAGAGAGATGGAGAGGGGGGACCCCGCTCAGAGTTGAACGGCAGGTGTCCCGGGTGCTTGCCAAGCTGGGCAAAATGGCACGGCTTTTAGGTTGCCCGGCGGGATTTTAGATGGCTATCGGCACCTGGGGACAACCGAGGTTAACTTCGAGCCCTGTTGCCCCTGATGTTTTAAACAATACTTGTCTTAACTAAATTAATACCAGTAGGCTATTCAACTCTGCCTGTCCTGCCATCTAGTGAGATCATGGCTGTTGCAACTTGGAGCCACTTTCCTGCATTAATCTTTTTAATATCACTCAACCAACAATATTACCAGGTCATTACTGTACTGCTGTTTGAGAGAGTTTGTTGCAAGCCAAGTCAGCAGTGACAATAACATTGCATCAATATCTGTGAGTCAATGAGTACTTTAATATCAGTTAAAGGGACGACTGAAATCTGTGAAAGTTGCTTTGTAAATCTCAGTAAAAATGCATAATAACTGTTCCTGTAACATAAAGTAATAATGAGAATTACTTTGAGATCTAATGACAGCAAAAAGTATTTAAACATTTCCCCAACAACTATTTAAAGTGATGGACAGTCAAATCCTTAACTTGTCAATACAAAGCTACAAAATCAACAGAGGAACAACAGACACTGGTTTACACTGTAGACACAAAAAGACATTCAAACCTGTTTGTAGCACTGAAGAAAGACATAAAAAGCTGGAGTAACTCAGTGGGTCAGGCAGCATCTCTGGAGAAAAGGAATAGGTGACGTTTCAGATCGAGTCCCTTCATTAGACAGGGATGTCTGAAGGAGGGTCTTGACCTGAAACTCAATTTACAATATACATCAATGATTTAGATGAAGGGATTGAAAGTAACATTAGCAATTTTGCAGATGACACAAAGCTGGGTGGCAGTGTGAACTGTGAGGAGGATGCTATGAGAATGCAGGGTGACTTGGACAGGTTGGGTGAGTGGGCAGATGCAGCTTAATGTGGATAAATGTGAGGTTATCCACTTTGGTAGCAAAAACAGGAAGGCAGATTACTATCTAAATGGTGTCAAGTTGGGAAAAGGGGAAGTACAACGGGGGTCGTGGTTCGTCAGTCAATGAAAGTAAGCATGCATATACAGCAGGCAGTAAAGAAAGCAAATGGCATGTTGACCTTTATAACAAGAGGACTTGAGTATAGGAGCAAAGAGGTCCTTCTGCAGTTGTGTAGGACCATAGTGAAACTACACCTGGTGCATTTTGTTCACCTTTGGTCCCCTAATTTGAGGAAGGACATTCTTGCTATTGAGGGAGTGCAGCGTAGGTTTACAAGATTAATTCCCGGGATGGCGGGACTGTCAAATGCTGAGCGAATGGAGTGGCTGGGCTTGTATACTCAGAAGTTTAGAAGGATGAGAGGGGATCTTATTGAAACATATAAGATTATTAAGGGATTGGACACACTAGAGGCAGGAAACATGTTCCCGATGTTGGGGGAGTCCAGAACCAGGGGCCACAGTTTAAGAATAAGGGCCAGCCATTTAGAACAGAGACGAGGAAACACTTTTTCTCACAGAGAGTTGGGAGTCTGTGGAATTCTCTGCCTCCGAGGGCAGACTTCCGGAGGCCGGTTCTCTGGATACTTTCAAGAGAGAGCTAGATAGGGCTCTTAAAGGTAGCGGAGTCAGGGGATGTGGGGAGAAGGCAAGAACGGGGTACTGATTGGGGATGATCAGCCTTGATCACATTGAATGGCGGTGCTGGCTCAAAGGGCCAAATGTCCTACTTCTGCAGCTATTGTCTATTGCCTGCCTAACCGCTGAGTTACTCCAGCTTTTTATGTCTTTCTTCAGTGCAACAAACATGTTTGAATGTCTTATAGATGGAGACACGCTGAGGAAAAAGGTTGGTGGTTGTACTTAAATGTCTTCACTGAGCCGATAAAGTGGGGCAGCTAGGTGGGGCAATATTGCCTGGCGTTTTGTTTTTAGTAATATATTTCACAAGGTTTAAAAAAAGTTGGAGGAAATTGATCAGGATTTTGATCATCTGGGCAAGTGGGCTGAGGAATGACTAATGGAGATTAATGCAGATAAATGTGAGGTACTGCTTTTTGGAAAATTAAATCAGGGTAGAACTTCACAGTAAATGACAGGGCTTTGGGGAGTGTTGTAGAGCAGGGGTTCTAGAATTATAGGCAACTAGTTCTCTGAAATTGGCATCACAGGTAAAGGGTGGTCAGGATGTACAGTAATTACCCTCCCTTGAGTATCAACGTGGATGCTGTTACAGTATTTACCCTCCAATTAGTACACTTGATGCTTTTTCAGTTGTACAGACCATCATTGGAGTAATGTGTTGGGTTTAAGTTAGGTCCTGCTATAGGAAGAATGTTGTTAAACTGAAAAGAGTACAGATAAAGATTTACAAGGATGCGGCAGGGAATTGAGGGGCTGAGCTACAAGGAGAGGTTGGGCAGGCTATGACTATATTCCGAAGTGCAGGAGGATGAGGAGTAATCTAATAGAGGCATACTAGATCATGATGGGTACAGGTACAGTAAATGCACAGAGCTTTTTACCCAGCGTCAGGGAATAAAGAACCAGAGGACATAGGTTTAAGATGAGTTAGTAAAAATGTAAATAGAGGGTAGTGAGTTTATGGAACGACCTGGCAGAGGAGGAATTTGATGCAGGTATTATAATGTTTAAAAACATTGGACAAGTACATGGATAGGAAAAGTTTAGAGGGATATAGGCCAAACGCAGGCAGGTGGGGCTGGCGTAGATGGGGCATCTTGGTCGGCTTGGGCAAGTTGGGCCAGGTTCTGTGTTGTATGACTCTACAAGACTAGGTTATGTGGAGCCAAAACACCAAAGCAGACCAGACTGTTTCCACACCTTCCACAACCTCAGAGCATCCTTATATATCCAGTAACATAACGGGAATACCCCGTGAATTTTTCTCCATTTAAATTTTTTCATTGCAAAACGCTATTTTAAAAGCAGAGATTGACAGATTCTTGTTTAGTAACAGTGTCATGGGTTAATTGGATAAGGCAGGAGAATGGGGTAGAGGGAAAAATAGATCAGCTATGATTGAAGGACGGAGTAAAAATCGATGGGCCAAATCTCATATGACTTGTGAAGTTACGAAGTCATAATCATTAGACTTTCCAAGAAATTTATATAACAAAGACAGACACTAAATGCTGGAGTAACTCCGCTGAATTACTGCGGCGTTTTTGTGTCTATCTTTGGCAATAACCAGCAACTGCAGTTCTTTTTGATTATATTTAAATATAGCAAGCTCTCCAGGAACTTATCCCGCGTTTGGACTCCGTCCTGTTACACCTGGTGTTGTGCAGAGGATGAGGGAGAGCTGCAGAGATCCCTGATGTTCTGATGTTCAAGTCTCCAGTCTCCTGTCCCGTCTGCGGCGGTTCCCGGGCCACGTTCCAACATGCAGACTGAAACTGCTTCCGGAGTCACTGCGTGTACCCTAAATATTACTGTAAAAAACACTTCAAATCCTATACTTTGCCCATTAAACAACGGCAATGGTAACTCAAGCCATTCTCTGGTTTACTACTACTACTACTACTACTACTCCTCCTCCTCCCCCCCCCCCTCCCTCTGCTACCACACACAGAATACAAGGAACTTGGAATTGCCGTTTATTTAATACTTCCTGATAGTGAATTTCTGTAGCACGGTCGCCACCTCCTGTTTAGTGCCGGCACGCCAAGATATGCCCTCTCGTTTCCTTGATCCCTAAACAGTCTGAAGAAGGGTCTCGACCCGAAACGTCGCCTATCTCCTTCGTTCCTTAGATGCTGCTGCACCCGCTGAGTTTCTCCAGCCTTTTGTGCACCCTCGATTCTCCAGCATCTGTAGTTCCTTCTTTGTTTCTATGGGATACTGAGTTGGATGATCAACCATGATCATATTGAATGGCGGTGCAGGCTCGACGGGCCGAATGGCCTACTCCTGGACCTAATTTCTATGTCTATGTTTCTAACAGGATATGCACTAATACAGGTAGACAAAAATGCTGGAGAAACTCAACGTGTGCAGCAGCATCTATGGAGCGATGGAAATGCACTAATACAGTGTAGGAAGAAACTGCAGATGCTGATTTAAACCGAAATTAGACACAAAAAGCTGGAGTAACTCAGCGGATCACAGCATCACTGGAGAAATTGAATAGGTGATATTTCGGGTCGAGACCCTTCTTCAGACTGCACGTGTTCGCTATGAAATCGGCGCCCTAAGTATCGATCCATTGAAATACTTTTGAAGTGTAGTGGCTATTTCAACCAAAGATCCTATTGATTGCAACATTAACAAATATATCAGATAGTTTGCGCACATTAAAAAGACAATATTGTATATCCGATGGTGCATTACTCCATTAGTACCACCCCTTCCCTTTTGCCGCTATCATATCCCTCCATCAGCTCTTTGCTCGATAAATTCAACTATATTTACTTACCGTTTCCAAACACCCGCTTCTATCTCGCAGCCACCCCTTCTGTCTCAGTGCACTCTCCCACAAGTCTACTTCCCATCTCGTGCATTCATAACCAATCACCACCAAAGATACTAGAGGAGCAAGATAGACCACTCCTACGAAATCCAACGGACTGACGTGTAGTACGCATTGGAACGCCACGTCCGCCATTTTAGGAATAAGACCCCGATCCCCGTTATGCCTCTCACAGTTTAATCCACGTCAGTCCATTGAAGTTCGCAGTTTATCTTGGTCTATTTTAGCCTATGATAGACCATTATGATCTTTGTTTATTATAAATAAGGTGTTTCTTTAAAAATGGGCAACAATGCGCAATGAAAGGTCTCTGGACCATATGTTCTCCTCCTCCCTACGAGTAACCCTCGATTCTCCAGCATCTGCAGTTCCTTCTTTAACACTGCATTCTACGATCTTTGGTTTAATCCGTGTTGTGGGGGAACGGTATGTATGTGTTTCTGTGTGTGAGTGGCAAGATAGAGATAATAGATTTCAAAGTTCCTCATGGATCAGAAGTAACTTTGATTTAAAGCAACTCGTGATGCACATGAGCCATTCTCATGGTGTACATTATAAGCCATAAAGGCAATTATATTTGCCTTTATTTTTTTGCCTATAAGATATAAGGAACATAAGCCATGAGCCAATATATTTCAAAGTCAAGTCAAACAAACTTTATTGTCATTTAGAAATACATTGATACATGCAGTTCCAAACAAAATTACGTTGCATTTGGCTCCCTGTGCAACACAATAAATTAACCAAAGGATAGGCATGGATGAAAAGGATAAATAGGCAATGGTGGCAGCCCATTACATGGCATTCAGGAGTCTGATGGCTCGTGGGAAGAAGCTGTTGCAGAACCTTGATGTTCTGCTCCTTATGCTGCGATATCTTTTTCCCGAGGGCAGCAGAGTGAACAGTCCGTGATGGAGATGTGTGGGGCCTTTTATAATACTGCTGGCCTTAGACACGCAGCGTTTGGTCGCAATATCCCCGATTGAGGGGAGAGAGGTCCCGATGATTTTTTCCGCTGTCCTCACCACTCTCTGCACAGACTTCCAGTCGGAGGCTCTACAGTCCGCAAACCAGACAGAGATACAGCTGGTCAGAATACTCTCTATGGTATTTGCCTATATTTATATATTATATTTGCCTATATTTATATATTATAAACATGTATATATATTATAAATGTTCAAGAAGGAACTGCAGATGCTGGAAAATCGAAGGTAGCGAAGGAAATAGGCAACGTTTCGGTCTGAAGAAGGGATTCGGCCCGAAACGTTGCCTATTTCCTTCGCTCCATAGATGCTGCCGCACCCGCTGAGTTTCTCCAGCAATTTTGGCTACGTTATATATTATATATATAATACACGCATATATAAATGTGATATTGATGTATATAATTATATAACACACATACATATTTGTCTAGTTTCTTATATATATAAACACATATATCCATTATATATATATGATACATATATATGTGTGATATATATGTATATAAATATATAACACACACATATGTATATTTCTCTTCTGATCTCCTCTAAATCTGTTGAACTTTTTTTCTTTCAGTCAACCTCTCTGAAATCCTAATATTGTGAATAAAATATAAATGAACACATGCCAAGATATTTTTTCATTCTATATTAGTGTAAAGAAATATAGTGTATACATACCTACATTGATGTAGAAGTGCGGGCTTTAGACATGAATACCGTGCATTGCTACCATAGTTTAGTTTTTTAATTTAACATATTTGAAGAAAATCTAACTTTGTGGGAAATGAGTTACCGTATTTCCCGGCAATGAAGACGCACCGCCATTGAGTTGCTAAATTTTGAAAAAAGGATGGCGGGACAGGATCGAGGGTTTGGTTTAGTCTAGGGGTCCGCAGCCTTTTTTGCATAGGGGCCAGGACCCTCCAGGACTACTTGCAGTTCCCAGGTCACCTGTGAGCCCTGGGTCTAGCTGTGGTTCCGCTGTCAGGTCCCAGCGGTCACCCACAGCCACCCGAGCTACTGAGTTTTTAAATGTGAATATCTCATAACTAAACGTTTGTGGGTTAGCAGTATATTGCCTCAAACCACTCAATTTTAAATAATTCTACATCAAAATTCATAAACAAGGATAACACTGTTTATTTCTGTCATTTATGGTAAGATTTACATAATTTATTGTTTTATGTGTGAAATATACAGGGTGTTCAGAACAAAGATGGCAGTTCTTTGACAAGTACTCCGTAGTTCGGTGTAGGAGATCTTGTCAATGAGTATTCTGGACCCACTGTAGACATCTGAAATTACAGTAAAATATCATATACAATTAACATAAGAACAAATCTGATTATAACGACATAACTGTAGAATGGATGATATGTCACTTAAATGCAATTGTTTTCACGGGTGGGGAAAGACATGTATATTGAAGATGCATTTTTCCTCTTATAGGTCAATTTATCTTAAATGTAGAAGAGCTTACATTATCTTGCATGCATTACAACAAGAACAATACCAAAAATGTACAGCAATGTAAAAATGGGGACCTTTATTATTGTTTAAGAAGGAACTGCAGATGCTGGAAATTCGAAGGTAGACAAAAATGCTGGAGAAATTCTCCAGCATTTTTGTCTACCTTTATTATTGTGCTAAGTCTAGATCTATACAAGAAGACTTTCTAATAACTTGCTCATGTACCAAAAAATGTCTTATATAATACATTGTATAATATAAGAATAATATCAGGATCATAAGAATAGAATTGTATGTTACAGTCATCATACATTGGGAAGGAAATTAAGGCTTTAATGTGTGCTTCTCATGGCATGTCGTTGTTCCGTATAACACCATTCCGTATAACCCAGTCGGAGCTTTTCTCCGGCGAGGAATCCCAGACTCCGCGAGGGAAAGTGCACGCTGCCCCCGCGACTAGAAGCTCCGCACACCACGGCTTCAGGATGTTATAGTCCGCAGGCCAGCGATCAGAGCAATTCTTCTGGCGACCCCCAGCTCCACGATCTGAGCTATAGGAAGAGATCTGGCGGCCCTCAAGACAGAAATTTATAATTTTTTTCGTACCTTTCGTCATTAGTGGGGAATCTGAAGAAAGACTGCTATAATGTTCTCGAATCGCTTACATTGGCGATTCGAGCACTATAGCAGAACGGCTCGCTATGCGTGCAGATGTGGACGCCATGACAGAAGCCCATTCAAAAAAACCCTCATATATTTGATTCCCAAAATGGCACAAAAAAAACCAACCCATTAGCTCATGACCGTACTACGGCTTTTTCGTCAAGTGGTTTATCTTGCTCCTCTAGTATCTTTGATCACAACCACCTCCAAGTCTTTGACTTCTGCCCATAAGAAAACGTTCTCACTACTCAATTCCAAGACACGCTCGATGTTCCAAAAATCAACCCACAAATGCGAAGACGTCTTGTAGCTGTTCTATAATGCCCTCAACCTTTTGTTTCACCCACGTGAAATATCAAAATTATCAAATCATGGTTATTCTTCTTAAAGTGACTTCCATTTCACTTTCCTTTAATTCAAGTGATGCCCATTTTCACCCTCTCTCCCTTATTTAACCCATACTTTACTGTTGCAACCAAAGTGTGTTACACTGGAAACAATAGGGGGGTTGCACGTAAGGTCATCAGGTCAAAGGGCATGACGCACTTTGCAGCTCAATCCATCTGGAGCACATGGCAGCTTCCGGCACACACTGTGAACACACAAAATGCGTACTTTCTTACCTTTTAAAAACCGCCGAAATGGTCAATTTATGCGCTGTATATAATTGTGAAAGGTGACTGAGCGCTCTGAACCAAATGCACTGGTATCTGTGCTCTGGACCCGAGCACCAAGGTGTAAGCGGCCGAAGGAGTGCATCCCTTAGGACAGCCCCCACTCTCCCCCGGGTCAGCACTGTCCGGTCATGGCTGTCCTCCGCCCCGTCCCCCCTGTGGGCCTCACGGTCACGGCTGTGGGTTGGCAGCGGCCACACATGGGCTGGGTGGAGCGGGGCCGCAGCTCCGGGCAGCGGACACACGGGGACAAACACCCGGTAACGTCCCAGTCAGCTGCAGCACAGTTGGGGACAGTCTGGTCCCTCCGCCCACCCAGTCACTGACCACGCTGCACCGGCACCACTAACCCGTGCCCGACCACACCCCCACTCTCCCCCAACCACTCCAGAACACGATACCAATTTAAACTAACCTTGTTTGACTGCATGTGATCGCTAACCCTCCATTTCCAGCACATCCATATGCCTATCTGAAAGCCCCTTAAATACCACCATCTGCTTTCTTCATCACCCTTGGCAGCACATTTCAGGCAACCATCACTCTGTGTATAAAGCCTCCATAACCTTCTTGTAATGAGAACTGCACACAATACTCCAAATGCGGCCTAGCCAAAGTCCTATGAAGCTGTAACATGTCTTCCTGACTCTTATAGGGAATCTCCCAATTGTTGAAGGGAAGCATAACATACACCTTCTTTACCACTCCTGTTCTAGAGCTATGTTAAATATAACCGAGTTATGATCAATCAGCACAAAATGTTTTCCCTCTGATACTCCTCCCATCTAAAATTAAAACCAGGATCGCACCCACCATGCAGGTTAGACGTTCAGTGTCCTCAATACCTTTTCCATTAACTGTACCACAATTAACACTGGACTATTGAAATCTCTCATTGTCATTACCTTAATAATTTTACACTTTTCAGAAATGCTAATGTTCATTTGCTCTTCAATTACCTTTGGATAATTTGGAAGGCTACACTACACAACCAACGCTGTGATTGCACCATTATTGCCCTTTAGATCAACTCAGACAGGTTTCTTTGATGATTCTTCCAACATTAATATCCCTTCTTAAAATTGCGATTGTTTCTCAAACTCAATATCATAATCTTTTCTTTAATTGTCTCTATCTTGTATAAACTTTGAGGCGCCATTCCTGGCCCTCTTTAAGCAGTTTCCATAATATTTATAATAATGTATCACCGTGAGTCTGTCAATGTCTACAATTCACTTGCTTTACGTAGCAATGTTACAAAATTTTGAGATTTTAAAAATCAAGTCTGTAATTTATCCCATCTGATAAAGCATACAAAGAAGTTTAATTTGACACCTAATTCATTTTCATATCTTCAGTATTAAAAAAGTTATGGCCATTTTCATACACGGAAATTAGCATCTTGTTCCCCATTGCCTTTCCATTGACTTAACACAAAAGTTGTGATCGAGGACAGTCAAAAGCCGATAACTTTCTTAAAAATTAAGAGAACTGAAAGAAATTTTCAGTTATTATAGATTGAAGCATTCTGAAACAAATATGAAACAATCTTACTTGGATGACCTGAAATTAAAGCATATAATTAGTTAGTTACCCAATTGTAGCTAATTACAAAATTCAATTACTAGATCTAAACATCTATCCATTTTTTAAGAAATATTAACTTTTTTTTAAAAGCCTAAGTGTCCAAATAGCATTCACACAAGAATTCACAATATAACATGATTTTTAAATCTCATTGTTATGAATTTATATGCCAAATTGAAGGAATTTAGTGTTTTAAACAGCTTGCGAATGGGATTTTCTGGAACACGATGTATTGGAACGTTGTGGTTGCGGTGAATTTAAACCCAATACCGGCAGGAAAAATTCTGCCAGTTCATATGGGGACTAAATCACCATTTCGCAACATGAAATATTGATTAAAGTCACCTAAACAAGCAGGTTTATATGAAAAAATAAACAGCTTTCACTTACCTGTCCCCTTGCGTAAAATCAGTCCCCGTTGTCGGCGTTCACGGCATTAGGAGCTAATTTTAATATTACTGCAGAGCTGAAATAGTCCGGCGATTAAAAAAAAAATTAACTTACTGGCAGTCGGTAAGTAATGAAACTAAAAACGTGCAGTTTTTCAACTTCCCAATTGAAAATTTCCATTTGCTTTCAAAATGTTATTAATTTTGTCTTGATGCATGCTGATTTACAATTCACTAATTAATCTGGGCCACGGAAAATCATGATTAACGTGTTGAGTTTTATTGGCATCTACTGCAAAATGCTCCAAATTCTCAGGCAAATCTTGGTTATTTGTTACTGATCTGTGTACTATCCTCTTTATACCCTGGATTAAAAGGAGGAACATCAATCACTGAATTCATTTAATCTACAAATTGAAATGGAGACCCAGACAATTGGATTTATTGATTGTTCTCATTTCTATGCAATTTAATTTCACTAACCAATAAATATACTGACATGGATTTGCAATATTAAAGATGTTAACTTTCTAATCAAAGCATTCAAAAATTCATAGTTTTTCAAGTAACGCACCCGATGCCTTTAATAATTTTCTTCCAGTGTTGGTACTATTGTTTGGTCAGTTGTAGAAAAAAATATATATTTTGGAAAGGAAAAATAACATCTTCCTAGCTTCAGTTTGAACTTTGAATAATCACCTCAATCAACCCTTGCTGTAAACCAACTGAGATTTCAAAGGTATTTCTTGCATTTGGTATGCCAATGATTATTTGTGCATTGCATTGAAGTTAGCATTTTCACTACAATGCTTATTTTTGAAACTCGTTTACACATGTTTGAGCGGCCTGGAGGTTCTTGTTGCACAGCAACACAAGTTACTGGATGATAAACCTGTATTATTCGCTTCTCCAAGTTTAAAAAGGGATGTTTCTTAATCGGTGATCCAATTTGCGGTGTGTAATTAAGAAACCTTCTCTTATGTTGATGCTTGTTAAACGGTTTTGGGTACATGCAATATTTTAACCAGCAAATCCATAGAAGCTTGCCTATTTTGTTGCAGAAAATAGCTATCTTCAGTATTTGTTACGTTTTTGCATAACATTTTTGACAAGTGATGTAATGAGATCCAAGATGCATTTATAATTTATACTTACTACAAACTTGATGCCCAAGGCAAAAGTGACAGTGGTTAGTTGAAATGCCCTAAATAAATATGTCCTAACAAAGCTTGTAAACGTTTTGATTTCATTTCACATGTACTTTGTGCATTGATCACTTTTAATCTTTTGCATGGTGTGAGAAAAGGGGTTAACAGACATGGTTGATTTAAACTAGGAATAGAAAAAATGTAGCTTAGAAAGAAATAAGGTTTCAACAAAGCCAGACTGTTAGTGGGATAGAAAGTCACGACAGATAGAGAGAACTTTGAGATAGAAAGTAACGACAGATAGAACAGAGCACAGAGAGAACTTTGAGATAAAAAGTAGCAGATAGAAACTTCAGTATAAGCCTTTGACGTCAGGAGATGTTCCGAGGTGTTCCTGGACTTTCTCGTGGGAATGTGGGCTTTATGTTATAATTAAAAAGAGGCAAAATGGTGAGAAAAGAGGGTGTGGCTATAATGTAATGAAATGTATAAAGATAGAATACATCCCGACCCTCGGTGTGCCTCTAGGGGACAGCAAAGGAGAGGCACCTATTCTGCAGAATATTATCTTAATAAAAGCTTCTTTGCTGACTTTGTCTCAAACAGCATTTGTGATTTTTTTATATCTCACAATTTGGGGGCTCGGTTCCGGGATTTAATTACTCCAGGCCAGCTGACGGGAGTACACGGACAAAGAGAAGGTGCACCCCGCTGAGTTCAGCGGTCTCAGACTCCTTGCTTACCGTCAGAAGGTTTGAGCCAGTGATGCCCGGACCAAACAGAGACTCAGCAAAGAAGTGAAGGTGGTTGGAGATTGGTTGGAAATCGCGAAAATCGAGTAATTCGGTGCACAGACCCCGGTAAGAAACTTTGACTATTATAGTATTACCTGGGCGATTTGATAAAAGATCGGAGAGGAATCCCGATAAAGAGAATGGGAAATGTAAGTGAAAAACCCATCCCAGCATTCTGCCCAATAGTCCGTTGGGGGCGAATGCTGAACCACTGGGGGGCAAGAAATACCCAGGGGTCGGAGAAGACAACAATGATAAGGTATTGTTATTTTGAATGGCCAAAACACCCGATAAAGGAGCTTCGGTCTGGTGGCCAGAGGATGAGTCAGATGAGGATTGGGTACAACAGGCATTGAATGAATATGTGAAAAATAAACCCAATCCAATAATAGAAGAGATCAAGTATGCCGCAGAATGGGAAGCGGGATATAATTATTAAATATTGTAGAATAGCAGAAAGTAGAATTGCAATAAGAATAATGTAATATAGTGACTACGAGGACAGAGGAGGTGTAAGGACTGCGTTTCTTGACTGTGGAGATAAAATTGCTGCATTCTCTCTGCTGAGAGATCGACAAAATGAGTTTATTTGTTTGGAGATTAATGGGAGTGGGGTGTGGTCAGATGTTGAGTGACTAGGATTTTGAATGGTTGTGATCTTAGTGGGGTGTGGTTAGAATTTGAGTGACGGTGAGTCTGACTAATCACGATGTGAACCACTATCCAATCACAACGCTCAGGAACCTGATTAATGGGGGATTAGACCATCCTACTTTAACTTAAAAGGGGAGATAAGAATTATATAAATGTTAATTTTGAAACTTGAATCTGTGCAGAAAATTGCATAATTTCTTTGAAGTAAGAATGGAATGAATGTGATTTGTGTGTAAAAACCGGTTTTGAATGAATGAGAAAGTTCATATATGTGATCTTTTGTTTGTTGTAGGCCACATGCTGTAAGGGTGTGTGTGTTCCTTTAAGAAATTGTAAGCAATTAGGAAGGTTACGAACAGCTGTAAGGTAACAACAACGCATCGCAACTTAAAAGGGAAAAGTTGGAAAATGGAGGTTGCTTGGTTTTGCTTATGTTTCTATAGATTTATTTTCAGTAAAGTTAATTTGGAAAATTACAAATTATATGTCACAGATAAGTTGGAAAGGTGGGAAAAGGGGAGAGGAAAGGAATTAGATATACTTAAGCAGTTTAGAGAGGAAAGGAGAGAGAGGCAGTGAGGAGGTAACAGAAGGAGGAAACGACAGGTGTGAACGTAATAAATCAGGAGGAGTCAGTGGAAGATTTTAAAAGAAAGGTGAATACATTTGCAAAGGAGGGTAAACTATCTGAGAAGTAAGAAATTGAGTTTAGAATGAGAAAGAAGGCATATCAGAAAGGATTAAAGTGGGGAACAAAGGGATACATTGATGAGACTGCTTTAAAAAGATAAGAGCAGCCACAGAACAGATGGTAGAAATGAAGTCACTAATACCTTTAAGGGGACAAGAGGAAAAGATACCTATCTTTAGTGAGAAAGAGCAGGAACACATGCGAGAAATGGGGGCTCAACGTACTTCAAATGGGAAATGGTGGACACCGGATGGAAAGCAGCTACTGAACAAAGAATCATGAGAGCAGTCCCAGGAGGAGGACAACCATTAGCAGTTAGACCCTTCCAGAGAATACAGATAGATTTCACCGAGCTGCCCCAGGTAAAAACCTGGAAGTACCTGTTAGTGATAGTGGACCATTTCACCAGGTGGGTAGAGGCATTCCCCACGACAACTGCCACCTCACAGGCGGTAGCCAAGATATTACTAGAACAAATTATACCCAGATATGGGATTATGGAAACAATAGACTCAGATAGAGGGACCCATTTTGCCTCCAAAACACATAAAATGATATGTGAAGCACTGGGATTAGAATGGAAATTGCATGCACCATGGCATCCCCAGAGCTCAGGAAAGGTGGAAAGAATGAATAGCACCTTGAAGACCCAAATCACCAAGTTGATAGAGGAAACAAGACTCCCCTGGACTAAGTGCCTCCCGATAGCCCTGTTAAGAATCCGAACGGCACCTCGAAAAGACATAGGGATATCACCATATGAGATGTTATTTGGGCTCCCATACTTAGGGAAGATAGAAGGAGTTCCAACAATGCGAGGGCAGTGATGTATTCTTAAGGAACTATTTACTGGCAGTGTCCCAATCTCTTGCAGAACTAAAAATTAAAGGATTGCTGGCACAGAGCCCACCACTGGACTTCCCGATTCACTCAGTCAAGGCAGGAGACTGCGTATAAATAAAATACATGGAAAGAAGAAAAGCTGCAACCTGGTGTTACTAATCACCGAGACAGCAGTACGAACAAGAGAGAAAAGATGGACACACGCAAGGGTCCTGTGGAGGCCCCACCAGACAATATCAGCCCGTGGACTGTGCGCAAAGGAGAGGAATCATTGACTTTTATATTTACCAGGAACACCCAGGAAAAATGAAGATTTTATGTTGGTGGGTCGTGTGTTGGGAAATCACCCAACTTGTAAGTAATGTAACATGCATAAAAATCACAATACCACAGAATAGAAGGTCCACCACCATCCCATTTGATGTATGTAAAGGAAAATGGTGGTGCTGCTATAGAATGTATGTATGCACCCATCCCTGTAAAGATTGGCACGCGGTGTTCACTTCATCAAAATATGGGTGGCATCGGACCACCTATCAAACTGATAGGTGGAAAGTGTATCAAAACCCGAACGAGAAATTACCAGGACCCGTATATGTGAGCATACAGAGTGTTCAAATGCAGGAAAGTGGTAGATATTGGATATGTGCAGATAGAACAAGGAAGGATGCATGTCTGAAGTTTGAGATAGAAGTGAAGTGGGATGGAGAGATGGTAAGATATGAGGAGAAGGGAGAGGTGGTCAAGATAGATGACAGTCAGAATAGGGATCCCGGGGCAACACCAGCACCACCAGCAGTCAGCAATGTAAATAGGGAAAATGAGCCTAAGGATCTGAAGATAATGATAGTAGCAGGAGAAACATGATTAAGGCAGTTATATGAGAAGGGAATACCAACAGGGGGAACAGGAGCCAACACCTGGCTAGCCTGGATGATGTACACAGCTAGAAGTATACAACGAACCAATTGTTACGCCTGCGCCGGAGCCAGGCCTCAGCTGGTCCCAGTACCATTTCCCCTGAATTGGGATAGAACACCTGGGGCTATGTCATGTATACTACAGCTATTCACGAATTCCCTCTTACCAAAGAATGCAATATGCCAGAGTTATCATTACCTATTTCCGACCAGCAACAACAATACGAAGGGCCGAAGGGAAGACCCTAGACCTCCTCCATTTATAATTCCTCTTGGGAAGGAGGGATTTGAGTGCTATACAAGAGATAACCCAGAGGGACAGGACATGGGGAAGGTGCTCAACAGGGGCCACTGTTCAATAACTCCTGGCTGAGAAAGCAGATAGTCAGTAGAGCTGATGTCTGGTGGTGGTGCGGGGAGAATACCCTGTGGCCCCGGTTACCAGGGTCATGGACGGGAACCTGTAGCCTCATACAACTGATGATGCCCTTTACCATAGCAGTAGAACATGCTGTAGAATTCAAGGAAGGAAACCGACGACAAAAGAGAAAGGTGAAAGGATCATTTGACACACACATCTATATGGATGCGATAGGAGTGCCAAGAGGGGTACCTGATGAATTCAAAGCCAGAAACCAGATAGCTGCGGGCTTTGAGTCCATGCTCTTCTGGTGGCCCACAATTAATAAAAATGTGGACTGGATCAACTACTTATACTACAATCAACAACGCTTTATAAATTACACTCGAGATGCAGTTGAAGGATTAGCGGAACAACTGACAACTACCAGCCAAATGACCTGGCAAAATCGCATGGCCTTGGACATACTACTGGCTGAGAAGGGAGGGGTGTGTGTAATGTTTGGAGAACAATGTTGCACATTCATCCCCAACGGATGGGTCAGTGTCAAGAGCCCGAGTAGGTCTCACCTCTCTGTCTATCGAATTGGCTGAGAACTCTGGAAGCACATCTTTACATCAACCCTAACATCAGTGGTAGTCATGGTGGGGTTACTGTGTTTGTTTGGATGCTGTATCATTCCCTGTGTACGGGGGTTGGCCCAGCGATTGATAGAAACAGCCCTGACAAAGTACAGCGCTGCCACCATAATGGCTTTCAGAACACATTATGACCAACGAGAGGGGGATATGGAGGCGAAGAATCTGTTGATAGCATTAGAAAAGGAGGATGTAGTGTAAATCAAAAGTTGCGTGGCAAATAGAAAAATGATGGATTGTGAGAAAAGGGGTTAACAGACATGGTTGATTTAAACTAGGAATAGAAAAAATGTAGCTTAGAAAGAAATAAGGTTTCAACAAAGCCAGACTGTTAGTGGGATAGAAAGTCACGACAGATAGAGAGAACTTTGAGATAGAAAGTAACGACAGATAGAACAGAGCACAAAGAGAACTTTGAGATAAAAAGTAGCAGATAGAAACTTCAGTATAAGCCTTTGACGTCAGGAGATGTTCCGAGGTGTTCCTGGACTTTCTCGTGGGAATGTGGGCTTTATGTTAGAATTAAAAAGAGGCAAAATGGTGAGAAAAGAGGGTGTGGCTATAATGTAATGAAATGTATAAAGATAGAATACATCCCGACCCTCGGTGTGCCTCTAGGGGACAGCAAAGGAGAGGCACCTATTCTGCAGAATATTATCTTAATAAAAGCTTCTTTGCTGACTTTGTCTCAAACAGCATTTGTGATTTTTTTTATATCTCACACATGGTAAATGTATCGGTTGCTTCCTTGTTAAATAAAGTTGTTGCTGTTTTCTCTAAAAAAAAATAAAAATAAAACTTACCGGCAGTCGGTACGAATCTCCAGAAATAGATCGCACCAAAGATTATAGAGGAGCAAGATCGACCACTCCTCTGAAATCCAATAGACTGGTGTGTTGTATGTAACGGAACGTCACGGCCGCCATTTTGGCGGACTATCTCCCCCTGTGTAATCCACTCCAAAGCTACAGAGCAGTTGTAAGCAAAGATTATAGAGGAGCACGATGCATTCGAAAGTTATTAGATTTATTTGTAATATATCTTTACTCACCTCTCGACCTCCCTCTCTCCCCTCTCTTCTCCCTATCTCTCTCTATCCTCTCTCGATCCCTCTCTCTCCCCTCTCGATCTCTCTCTCTCCCCTCTCAATCTCCCTCTTCTCTCGATCTCTCTCTCTTCTCTCGATCTCTCCCCTCTCGATCTCTCTCTCTCTCCTCTCTTGATCTCTCTCTCCCCTCGATCTCCCTCCCTCCTTCCCTCTCCCTCCCTCCTTCCCTCTCCCTCCCTCTCTCCCTCCCTTTCCCCCCTGTTCCCCCATTTCCCTCGCATCTTTCCTCCCCAGCCCCCACTTTTGCGTATTTTCCCTTGCATTGTGCAGCTTCCCTTGTATTGCTTAAACACACACTGCACAAAATTACAGGCACACACAAACACACATTCATATAAATATATGGTGGGACAGGCCCTTGAGAGATAAGTGCATTACCTTCTCATGGATCAGAAGCAACTGATTTAAAGCATCACTATAACTCTATCTTATTTGTCAGATGGTGTACATAAACCATATATGCATACATACATATGCATATACATTCATACATACATATACATATGCATACATATATATACATGCATATATACACATACATATATACATATGATCATTTTCCAATGTTCAATAGATTTAGGATCAGTTCTTGTGGATTGGAGGATAGCTAATGTTATCCGACTTTTCAAGAAAGGAGCGAGAGAGAAAACGGAATTACAGGCCAGTTAACCTGGCTTCGGTGGTGGGAAAGATGCTGGAGTCAATTATTAAAGATGTAATAATGGTGAATTTGGATAGCAGTAAAAGGATTAGTCCAAGTCAGCATTTATGAAAGGAAAATCATGCTTGACTAATATATATGGTAAACAGTTGTGGCCCCAACACCGAGCCTTGTGGCAAAAAATTCCAGAAGATTAGTCAAACATGATTTTCCTTTCATAAATGCTGACTTGGACTAATCCTTTTACTGCTATCCAAATGCCCTATTATTACATCTTTAATAATTATATATAATGATTTTGAAGAGGTAAATAGGACCAGACTGATTCATGGGATGGCAGGATTCCATATGAAGAAATACTGGATAAACTTGGCTTGTACTCGCTGGAATTTAGCAGGTTGAGGGGGGATCTTACAGAGACTTACAAAATTCTTAAGGGGTTAGACAGACTAGATGCAGGAAGATTGTTCCCAATGTTGGGGAACTCCAGACCAGGGGGTCACAGTTTAAGGATAAGGGGGAAGTCTTTTGGGACCGAGATGAGAAGATCTTTTTTCACACAGTGAGTGGTGAGTCTGTGGAATTCTCTGACGGCTGGAACCGATATTGCACCAACTCACTCAATTTTAAATAAATCATAATAGAGATCTATTAACATGGTTTAAACTTTATTTCTGACATACATGGTAAGATTTGCATAAAGGAGGGAGAGAGAGGGGGAAGGGAGGGAGAGAGAGGGGGAAGGGGAGAAAGGGAAGGGGAGAGAGGGAAGGGGAGGAGAGAGAGGGAAGGGAAGGAGAGAGAGGGAAGGGAAGGAGAGAGAGGGGAAGGAGAGAGGGAAGGGGAGGAGAGAGAGGGAAGGGAAGGAGAGAGAGGGAAGGGAAGGAGAGAGAGGGGAAGGAGAGAGGGGAGGGAAGGAGAGAGAGGGAAGGGAAGGAGAGAGGGGGAGGGAAGGAGAGAGGGGGGAGGGAAGGAGAGGGAAGGGAGGGAGAGAGAGAGGGAAGGGAGAAGGGAAGGAGAGGGAAGGGAGGGAGAGAGAGGGAAGGAGGGAGAGAGAGGGAAGGAGGGAGAGAGAGGGAAGGAGGGAGAGAGAGGGAAGGAGGGAGAGAGAGGGAAGGAGGGAGAGAGAGGGAAGGAGGGAGAGAGAGGGAAGGAGGGAGAGAGAGGGAAGGAGGGAGAGAGAGGGAAGGAGAGAGAGGGAAGGAGGGAGAGAGAGGGAAGGGAAAGAGAGGGGGAGAGAGCGATCGAGAGAAGGGGGGAGAGAGAGATCGAGAGATGGGAAAGAGAGATTGAGAGACATATCGAGAAGGGGGGAGATCGAGAGAAGGGGACATCGAGAGAAGGGGAAAGAGAGAGAAGGGGAAAGAAATAGAAGGGGAGAGGGAGGAGGAGGAGGGAGAGGGAGGAGGAGGGAGAGGGAGGAGGAGGGAGAGGAGGGAGTAGGGAGAGAAGAGGGAGAGGGAGAAGGGGGAGAGGGAGAATGGGGAGAGGGAGAAGGGGGAGAGGGAGAAGGACAGGGAGAGTGGAACAAGGGCACGTTATAACGTGCACCCTTTCCATTCCGACCAAAGATTATATAGAGCTCCTCTGGCATCTTTGATTCCGACTGCCGCCGTCAAACTCCCCGCCCCACATTTGCACCCAAAGATTATAGAGCGGAGTTCTATAATCTTTGATTGCACCCTTCTTCACGACGGGCTTGTGATCTTTGCTTGTGAAGTCTCGACAATTCGAGGGACATAACCGGTAACAGCCGTCGCGTTCCCGGACTCGAATCTGAGCTGGAAAAATCTCGTGGTCACTGGGCCATATTTTGGAGACCCCTGCCTTACAAGAACAAAACCAAAAACGTTCAGAAATGTTAAAATTATTGACTTTATTACTGTGGTAAGTAAAGATCTATTCAAAATAATTCTAATAACTTTCTAATGTACCGACCAAAGATTATAGAGGAGCCTAGTTTTCCATGACCATTGATGGGAGAACAGAAAATAACATTTCAGTTCAGAATAATAATATTTTTGTCACCTTTCTCTTTTTTGGGGGAACCTAAAGAAATATTAACAGCCGCGCAGTGAGATGAAGATTTAGATGTAGACGCCATAGTCAATGCCATCTCTGGTCCGCTAATATGGTGTCGACAATCACACATGTGATACTACGCTTTTTTCACTGAGTGGCGCATCTTGCTCCTCTATAATCTTTGGATCGCACTCCGAGAAAATATAATTCCGGATGGCAAGGGAAAAAACATATTTTAACCTCGCCCCCCCCCCCCCTTAAAGGCGCCAAAGTCGCGCACACGGCCAGCGGCAGAACTGCAGCACCACTGAAGGTAAGTTTTGTAACATACGTACTTTATGTACTTCTTGTATTTAGCTTTTTAATCATCCAGCATGGTCTCCTATTTCCCATCTTTAAATTGCCTTGCCTACTAAATTCTCCCACTAAATTTCTGCCTTGCATTTTCAGATCTACTTTCCTCCTTTCTGAATCAATGTTCAGTATTTCACTCTTCTGGTAAACCAGTTTAAAATCTCACCCACCAGCAAACCTAGCTGCAATGAGGTTTGTTCTGGCCTTGTTGAGGTCCCACCTTCATAACATTTCTCAGCTACATGTTTACCTGTACTCTCCTTTTGTTTCTGTACTCATTTACTCATTGGAAGTAATCCAGAGATTATTACTTTTGAGGTACTGCTTTCTTACCTTCCCCTCACTCTATAAATGTTGCTTGCAAGAAACTCAATGTTGGACCTCATTGCATTTTCTACCTAAGTCATGATTTCAATGTAAACAATGACCTCTGGTGGTTTCCCCCTGGGGCAGAATTTAACTGCTCAGTTACATCATTAATCTTGGTTCCACATACCATCTGCAACCACACCAAAGACTGCCTGCTCCTCAAATGAAAAAAAAACCTCTTATAATTGTTGCTTTATTGAACTCTCTACACACACCTGACCTCATGTTTGCTGCGGTCTTATGTACAGATGCACTCCTCACGAGATCCTTTCTCTTAACCAGAACTGAATATCGGTTAGCAGGACAAACACCCTTGGAGGACTCCCTAACCAGTAGCCTCATCTTTTTTGACTGTGTGGCAGTGACCCATTCCTTCCCTATTTTTGTGCAGGAAGGAACTGCAGGATGCTGGTTTAACCCAAAGAGAGGTTGAAGAAGGGTCTCAATCCGAAATGTCACCTATTCCTTTTCTCCAGAGATGCTGTCTGACCCACTGAGTTACTCCAGCTTTTTGTGTCTACCCTCCCTGTCTTTACTTTCTTCAGCTGAAATGAGACTACCTCCTGAAACATGCTATCCACAAGGTGCTCAGCCTCATGGATGCACCACAGTGGTGTCAACAGGTGCTTGAATTCCATAACCTGGATTGCGCACTCATTCCAGCTTACAACCTTTCCTGTTCTGTGAATGTCCAGTGCAAAGCAAGTGTCCTAGGGTTTCCAGGAGGCACAGGGTGTACAATGTGCAGATTTGAGGTTACCTTGCTTAACAGATAAAACACTTAAAGTACTATTACTATGAAATTACCAGTTACTTTACTTACTCTAATGAAACATTTTATTAAATTCCCAACTCTATAATTATGATAATAACTTGTTGAAACTCACTAAGCCTCTGTTTCTCTCATTGAACTCGCAAGCTGGAGATCGACACAAAAAGCTGAAGTAACTCAGCGGGACAGGCAGCATCTGTGGAGAGCAGGAATGAAACGTCGAGACCCTAACCTGCCTGTTTTGCTGCATACATCTGGCTGAATATGAGAACATCCTGATCTCCATATGAACAACACAGCATGGTTCATATGAACTTTATAATTCTGACTTGTAGAAGTTTATAGTGTGTTGGAATTATTTTTGGAATTGCAAGAAATAACTGAAATGTAGAATTTTAAATTCCATCTGCTACATTATTCAAATTATAGTGGTGTTGTGTGATTATGTATACACCAGATGCCAAAGCATGCTTAATTAATGTAAAATCTAGATTTCATTTAACAGTTAGAATTTAATAGTTATTAATAACATAATTTTGCAATACTAAACTGAAGTAGTTTAATCAAAATCTGAAAAACACTTGAAACTGTTCACAATTATTTATGGCACATTAAAGGAAATGTGTTGCATTCATAGGAAATGACTTTTCGAATTGCCTAAAGTAGAGACATACCATTATGTTGCAGGGCATGAGTCAAAGAAACTGTGGTGAAATGTGCGTCAGTAATGCAGCACATCACACCAATCTGCAACGTGTACCAAATACACCACGTACTGATAGCGCACGATTTGTCAACTGGTGAATGTTTGCATTTCTCCTAATGACTTTAAATAGTAATTAAGAATAAAGTATTAACACAAATTAGAATGTGTCACCAGTAGGCAGGTAAAACATTTATGATCCATTACTTATTTCTGTCTATCTTAAATTTAATACTTTTCTAGTATTTCAAAGTCCATGGCAAACTTTAAAGGTAAAAAATAAATTTTATTTAAGGGATAACATAATGTTCTTAATTAAAGATTATAATTATTAGGATGTAAATCATACAGTCATTCATTCATTAGTGGATATCGGAAACATTTTGTTAAACTTTCTAATAAAGTGCATAAGATTAAATACGGTTTGCACTTTTACAGTTTAATGATCGACAGCAAATATAATCTTGCCAAGAAATGTGGTTATGGGTGATTGTTCTCTTTAGTTGATTTAGAAAACATTTGGTGCTAAATTAGATAATTGCTGGAGGTGGCTGTAGGATCTGCAAACCATAACTAAGGTGCATTTTTTCAATGCAGTGTAGATTGCATGTGTCATGGACCTGCATTCCCATTAACATCATTTATATGTGCGGCCAACACTAACTGTTTTTTTCATTAGCATCAACTGAATGTTCAAAATCATACCTTGCTAAAACTAGTAAAAAATAGCCTTTACATTTGAAAGGGACAATGCACTTGCCTATTGGAGCTGCTACTGACATTTGGGGTAGTATTGAACCACACGGAGTAGTCTTCACAGAGCATGAGAACAGACCCCAAGGGTTCAAAATAATGTCAAAGTATGGGCAGTGGAACAGGTATTCTGTGTACATGCACAGGGTACCAGAATCTGTGGGACACACACAGAGAAGGCAGTGGAAATAGATAGCTGAAAATAAACACAAAGCATCTCTGGATAAAAGAAATAGGTCTGAGGAAAGGTCTCAGCCCGAAAACGTCACCTATTCCTTTTCTCAAGAGATGTTGGCTGACCCACTGAGTTACTCCAGCATTTTGTCTCTATCTTGGATATAAACCAGCATCTGCAGTGTCTTCCTACTCATAGATAGCTGAAAAGTGTATTGATAGATTAGCAGCCCAGTGATCTAGGTGTCACATTGTAAGAAGCACCAATGACTCTACATGAGCAGTTAAGGTGACTTCATTGGAATGCTGCCAAAATTAAAAAATTTCAATAAATAGACTCAGTGTACCAAGAACCTCTACCTTGTATCACTCGTAAATTTGTTAGCTGTTCCTTACACACTCTGTACCTTTGCAGGCCTCACATTCACGTCTGGCGATTAACGACACACTAGTGATGAGCGTTTGGCACCACTGGGCCAATAATTGCTGGAGTTTAGAAAGATGAGTGGAGACCTCATTAAAACTTGCTGAATAGTGAAAAGGCCTGGATAGAGTGGATGTGGAGAGGATATTTCCACAAGGCCATAGCCTCAGAATTTAAAAAATGTATCTTTTGAAAGGGGATGAGGAGGAATGCCTTTAGTCAGATGATGGTGAATCTGTGGAATTCATTTCCACATGCAGCTGTGGACGCCAAGTCATTGGATATTTTTGTGACAGAGATAGAGAGATTCTTAATTGGTAAGGGTGTCAGGGGTTATGGGGAGAAGGCAAGTGAATGGAGTTGAAAGGGACAGATAGATCAGCCATGATTGAATGGCAGAGTAGACTTGATGGGCCGAATGGCCTAATTCTGCTACTAGAACTTATGAACTAGCATCTATTGAACCGTAAAAACTGCATTCCCCATGGTTTATATGACATTATCAAAGCTCTTCTCTTTCTGGTGCAGGGCAATGCAAATTGAAGATATCAAGGCCTAATAACTATCAAGAATATATTGCTAAAATCTCCAACACCAGTCTTAATAGGGTAGTGTACATAACACCGCAATCTCTACTAAAGTTACTTTCACAAACACTAGTTTGAAGTTGAACTTGTTAATGCAGTTGTCATGTGTTTTAGCAATGCCCTCCTTAGTGAATTGCTGTCACCTCAAACATTAATTTGAGATGCATTATAACATGCTAGGAGGAAATGTATAGGTCAGGGAGGGAGTAGGTTGTAGGATTAAAATGGTAGACTGCTGGATATTCAGGATCACTCAGTTGAAAATTCATCAATCTGAAACTTTAAATTTGTTTCTCAAATGTCTGCATCTTATCCTTGTCATAAATCATTTGTTTTAATATTCAAATAAAATCTCCTCCTGTATGCCTTTTAAGGATTAGTTTATATATATTTTAGAGATACTGCATGGAAACTGGCCCTTTGGCCACCGAGTTAATGCCAACCATTGATCACCTATTCACAATAGTTCTATGTTATCCCACTTCTCACATCCACTCGCTGCATGTTAGTGGCTAATTAACCCACACACCTGCATGTCTCTGGGAGCGGCCTTGTTGAGGTGAAGAGACTTGGGAGGCAAAGTGTCAGTCTTTGGCTCAAGAGTCTTTGGCGAGGATGCTGAGGTGACGAGACTACATTTATTCGGTTGTGTGTTTAATTTAATTTAGATATTTAAACTTATTGGCGTGATGGCAGGAATATTACTGCAGAGCGTTTGTTGCAGAATGTGGGAAGTCAGGGGCACCGCTGGTGTCACTAACCACTACATTTGTGGGAACTGTGGTCCAGAAGCAGGTCCTCAAGGACCGAGTTAGAGAACTGGAGCAGCAGCTGGATGACCTCCGGTCCATCCGGGATGATGAGTGCTTCCTGGACAGGACCTACAGTCAGGTCGTCACTGTAAGAGGTGCAACGGTTAGAGACGGAAAGGAAGGGGATGAAACTAGTGCTGGAGACGTTGGTGGAAGTGCATTTGAAAACAGGTACACCCTCTTGGGAGCTGTCGGGGCAGACAACGCTTCCATTCCAAGTGGCGGAGAGGTCTGTGACTCAATACCTCCCGCTGAGGCTTGACCGGTGAGACTGACGTCAGGCAGAGCCATAGTGGTGGGGACTCCATTGTCAGAGGTGCGGAGAGGAGATTCTGTGGCGACAGGCGAGACTCCAGGAAGGTGTGTTGCCTCCCTGGTGCCAGGGTCCAAGATGTCTTGGACTGACTTAAGAACATCCTTGGGAGGGAAGGTGAACAGCCAGAAGTAGATGTGCATGTAGGCACAAATGACATGGGTAAGAAGAGGAAGGGGGTTCTGTGATGTGAGTATAGAGAACTAGGTAGGAGGCTGAAAGGCAGGACTTCTAGGGTAGTAATCTCTGGGTTGCTTCCAGTACCTCCTGCTAGTGAGTGTAGGAACAGGGCAGTAGGGGATCTAAATGTGTGGCAGAGTTGGTGTACGGGGCAGGGATTTAGATTTCTAGAGGACCGACATTCTGGCAGGCAGGTTTGCTAGTGCAACATGGGTGGTTTAAACTAAACAGTGGGGGGGTTGGAGTGAACAACGTGGAAGCGTATGCGTGCAGTTAACGGGAAAGAGAGTGTCGGAAAGATCACATTTAAACTAACAGGGCAGGGGGATGGGACCCAATGCAAGGAGACACAGGGACATAAAAGGAGGACAGAAGCAAATGGTAGAAGGGAGATAAGAAAAACCAAACCTGAAAGCTTTGTGCCTTAATGCGAGGAGCATTCATGATAAGGTGGATGAATTGAACATGCTGGGGTATTCGATATTCAGGAAAGATAGACAGAAAGGAAGAGGAGGTGGGTTGGCATTGCTGATTAAAGAGGAGCTTAATGCAGTAGCAAGGAGAGACATTAGCTTGGATGCTGTAGAATCGGTATGGGTAGAACTGCGAAATAGCCAAGACCAGAAAACGCTTGTTGGAGGTGTATACAGACCACTAAGCAGCATTAGGGAGGTTGGGCATAGCATCAAGCAGGAAATTAGGGATGCATGTAGCAAAGGTACAGCAGTTATCATGGGTGACTCTAATCTACCTGTAGATTGGGCCAACCAAATCGGACCAACTCATGCTGAGGAGGAGGATTCCTGGAACGTATACGGAATAGTTGTTTAAACCAATATGTAGAAGAACCGACTAGAGGACAAGCCATCCAAGACTGGGTATTGTATAATGAGGAAGGATTAGTTAGCGATTTTGTTGTACAAAGCCCCTTGGCAACAGTGATCATAATATGGTGGAATTCTGCATTGCGGTGAGCGCGACCTAACGTGGTCGCTTGAGCCGTCCGGCCTTGCGGGGCTGGTCCCACTTCGATTGCCGGAGTTGTGCGGAGCTGGTCCCGACATCGCGCGGGGCTCCGAAAAACTGACCGTGTTCAAAAATTCCGCGCAGCAATGGCCTGTTAGCCCGCAGTTGTGCCTCCGTGACCCTCTCTGTGTGTGCCTCCGTGGCCCTCTCTCTGTGTGCCTCCATGCCCCTCTCTGTGTGACCCTCTGTCCTTGCGAACTTACTTTGCGGACTTCACTCCAACTTCGCACCGCGTCGCGACACTCACCCGACCTCCGCGCAGCCCCTGCTGCCGGTTTGGTCGCGCTCACCGCATGAAGGCGAATGCTGGTGGGATCGGCGCTGTACAGGGATCACTCGACCTCCGCGCGGCGCCCGCTTCCAGTTTGATCGTGCTCACCGCATGGAGTAGCATGCTGTAGGGACAGGCCCTTTAGGATGGAAAGTGACACGGTTAATTAATAGACTTGCTTCCTGAACTTAAGGAAAGGAGACTTTGAAGGTATGAGATGGGAATTGGCTAGGATAGACGGGCAAATTATACTTAAGGGTTGACGGTTGAAATCCAATGGCAAAGATTTAAGACAGCAGGGATGAACTCCAGGAATTGTTCATCTCTGTCTGGCGAAAAAATAAAATGGGAAGGTGGCTCAACTGTGGTTAACGAGGGAAATCAAAGATAGTGTTAAATCCAAGGAAAAGGCATATAAGTTGGCCAGAGGAAGCAGCAAACTGGAGGACTGGGAGGAATTTAGAACTCAACAGAGAAGGACAAAGGGGTTAATTAAGAGGGTGGAAAAAGAGCACGAAAGAAAGCTTGCAGGGAATATAAAAACTGACTCTAAAAGCTTCTTTAGATATGTAAAAAGAAAATTATTAGTGAAGACAAATGTAGGTCCCTTACAATCAGAGACGGGAGAATTTATAATGGGAAACAAGGAAATGCCAGAACAGTTAAACAAGCATTTTGGTTCTGTCTTCACTAAGGAAGACACAAATAATCTCCCAGAAATAGTAGGGGCCCGAGGATCTAGTGGGAGGGAGGAACTGAAGGGAATCCACATTAGTCAGGAAATAGTGTTTGGTAAACTGTTGGGACTGAAGGCAGATAAATTCCCTGGACCTGATGGTTTGCATCTCAGAGAACTCAAGGAGGTGGCCTTAGAAATCGTGGATGCATTATTGATCATTTTCCAATGTTCTCTCAACACTGGATCAGTTCCTGTGGACTGGAGGGTAGCCAATGTGACCCCACTTTTTAAGAAAGGAGGTAGAGAGAAAATTGGGAATTATTGACCAGTTAGCCTTACATTGGTCTTGGGGAAGATGCTTAAGTCAATTGTTAAAGATGTTATAGCAGCATATTTGGAAAGCAGTGACAGGATCGGTAAAAGTCAGCATGCATCCATGAAGGGGAAATCATGCTTGACTAATCTTTTGGAATTTTTTGAGGATGTAACAAGTAGAAAGGGTAAGGGAGAGCCAGTGGATATGGTGTATATGGACTTTCAAAAAGCCTTTGACAAGGTCCCACACCAGAGATTAGTGTGCAAAATTAGAGCACAGTATTGGGGGTAAGGTATTGACATGGATAGAGAACTGGTTGGCAGACAGGAAGCAAAGAGTGGAATTAACTGATCCCTTTCAGAATGGCAGGCAGTGAATAGTGGGGTGCTGCAAGGCTCAGTGCTGGGACAATGTATATTAACGAATTAGGGAATTAAATGTGACATCTCCAAGTTTGTGGATGACACAAAGCTGGGTGGCAGTCTGAGCTGCGATGAGGATGTTATGAGGCTGCAGAGTGACTTGGATAGGTTGGATGACTGGGCAAATGCACGGCAGATGCAGTATAATGTGGATAAATGTGAGGTTATCCACTTTGGTGGCAAGAACAGGAAGGCAGATTATTATCTGAATGGTGTCAGATTAGGATAGGGAAGGTGCAACGAGACCTGGGCGTGCTTGTACATCAGTCACTGAAAATAAGCATGCAGGTACAGCAGCCAGTGTTAAAAGCACATGGCATGTTGGCCTTCATTGCGAGAGGATTTGAGTTTAGGAGCAAGGAGGTCCTACTATAGTTGTACAGGGCTCTGGTGAGACCGCACCTGGAGTACTGTCTGCCATTTTAGTCTCCTAATTTGAGGAAGGACATTATTGCTATTGAGGGATTGCAGTGTAGGTTTACCAGGATAATTCTCGGGATGGCGGGACTGAGATATGATGAAAGAATGGGTCGACTGGGCTCATATTCGCTGGATCTCATAAAAACATATACAATTTTTAAAGGTAAACAAAAATGCTGGAGAAACTCAGCGGGTGAGGCAGCATCTATGGAACAAAGGAAATAGTAAGTAAGTAAGTAATTTTAATTTATATAGCACTTTCAAATAAAACCATGTTGAAGCCAAAGTGCTTTACAGAGAAAAAAAAATAGATTACCATACATCCATACAAATTAAAAAAAGAAGAAAAAAAAGACACAATACACTATAGGATTCAACATGAACGTCACCCCAACAGCAGAATCAACACTTTCCTCTGTGAGGGAAGGCACAAAAAAGTCCAGTCCTCCTCCTCCTCCTAGTCCACCTGAGATCGGGGCCTATTTGAGGCCTCCGCAGCCAGTGGCCGCAACAGCGGCCCAATGTTATAGGCCCTCCTGCCGGGAAGATGGAACACCGGCGTCGGGTGAACAGTCAGCGGCTTGGAAATGTCTGGAGCGGTCGCTTCCTTCATGCTAGAGGGCAGTCCCCGGAGTACTCGAGGCCTCAGCTAGGTCGCGGCGTAATTTTCAACTTGTTGAAAAATGCCTGTGAGTAAAATATGGTCGCCATGTAAAAAATCGATACTTTTTTTACTCGTAGGTTCAGTCGAAGTAGGTCGTAATAGGTCGGCATGTTATTCGTAGGTAATCGAGGGTAGTCGAAGGTAATCGAAGGTAGTCAAAGCTAGTCTTCAACATAGTCGAAGGAGGTCTTCTACATAGTTGAAGGAGGTCTTCAACATTTTTTCAAACTCTCCTCAACTCTTCTAAACTCGCGAATCAGGTCACTGCAGTGCAACAGCCCCTTTAGATTTAGCTCCTAGTGCTAAAGGAATTAGGGGATATGCGGAAAAAGCAGGAACGGGGTACTGATTTTAGATGATCAGCCATGATCATATTAAATGGCGGTGCTGGCTCCAAGGGCTGAATGGCCTACTCCTGCACCTATTTTTCTATGTTTCTATGTGGGAGGAAACCGGAGAACCTGAAGGAAACCCATGTGGTCACAGGGAGAACGCGCAAACTCCACACAGACAGCAACCGAAGTCAGGATCAATCCATGATGGCTGGTGCTGTGATTTACCAGGTCTACCTGCTGCACCACTGCTCTAAAGGTGAATTAAATTTAATTTGATAGATCATTCTCATGACACTGAGTTTTATTTGTTCTGCTTTGCAAAGTTTGAGATTTTTCCTTTGCAGCATGGCCAGAGTACTGTGCAGTCTCAACATTATGTCCTATGACATGGGAGACTGATTTCACTTTGTGTTGGTCCAGACTGTAATTCCATGGTGGTTTATGTGGACTCAACGATACATGGCTCCGCGGTTCCCACTGCTTCTAACTCAAGTATAAAACATCCTTCTCTGGTGCAAAGTACTGGAGTCTTTTTGGCAACGAGCCTGAGCCTCTGCTGGTAACACAAGAGTGGAAAAGAAAGAAAATCATTGAAATAGGAATATTTTCAGAATTGCAACCTTTATCTTTCCAAAACATGGCTGTAATTCATTTAAACGATGTATTTACATTTATTGATGCATAATACCGTGCAGGTACCGATACATTTACAGCAGGACAATGACTGATTAGCCCAGTAGCGGTCTTAAACAGAATTTAATTTTGTATTCAAATCAGCTTAAAATTTTCTTTCTCACTGGCTGACTTGCTGGTTAAAATACCAAGAAGCCATTGAATAGCTGAATACACAAAATGTCCCAAGGAATTACTCGATCCAATTAGCTTCAGCCATCTAGCTGTGGCATAATTGAAATTAAGTCAATTTTTATGCATCTCAGCTAGTCTCTCCAAAAATGACTTTAATGACTTGAACAGATATTTTAATTTCCAATGTTTTCAGCTAATGTGTGACTACTGCCTAACCCCAGTGAGTAGCAAGCACTTGATCCCTTGGTTTTGGATTTAATGCTGTATGCAACTTAATTGCCGAGGAAATCACGAAAAATGAAGTGGTACGTGTACCAACTTCATGTATTACTCCAACCCTTTCAATCGGATATTATAAAACTATTTTAATGCTACATTTCTCACATTAAGGCTGTATACTTGAATGCAAATCACTGAATATTAATCACCGAAGGTTCAACAAGCAATTAGTAACCTAAACATCGAAAATAGACACAAAAATGCTGGAGTAAATGAACGGGTCAGTCTGAAGCAGGGTCTTGAGCCGAAACGTCACCTATTCCTTTTCTCCAGAGATGCTGCCCGATCCGCTGAGTTGCTCCAGCTTTTTGTGTCTATCTTCGGTGTAAACCAGCATCTGCAGTTCCGTCCGACAAATTTAGTAAGGTAAATTAGGAAGTGTAGAGGAACTCACCATGATGTTGCCAGGATTAGAAGATGTTAGTTATGGGGAGAGATTGAATAGACTGAGCTATTTTATTCTCTGAAGTGAAAGATCTGAAGTGAAGTGAAGTGAAAGCAGAGAGGCAGGTGGGTGTAAAACAAGGGTAGAAACAATAGGGAGCAAGGTGAAAAGTAAAAGTGGCAGGCAGACAAAACCAGGACAAAAATCAAAAAGGGCCACTTCTCAACATAATTGTATAAGGGGTAAGAGCGTTGTAAAAACAAGCCTGAAGGCTTTGTGTCTCAATGCAAGGAGTATTCGTAATAAGGTGGATGAGTTGAACGTGCAGATAGCTATTAATGATTATGATATAGTTGGGATCACGGAGACATGGCTCCAGGGTGACCAAGGCTGGGAGCTGAACATCCAGGGATATTCAATATTCAGGAGGGATAGAGAGAAAGGAAAAGGAGGTGGGGTAGCGTTGCTGGTTAGAGAGGAGATTAATGCAATAGAAAGGAAGGACATTAGCTTGGAGCATGTGGAATCGGTATGGGTAGAGCTGCAAAACACTAAATGGCAGAAAACTCTGGTGGGTGTTGTGTACAGGCCACATAACAGTAGTAGTGAAGTTGGGGATGGTATCAAACAGGAAATTAGAAATGCGTGCGACAAAGGCAAAACAGTTATAATGGGTGACTTCAATCTACATATAGATTGGGTGAGGCAAATTGGCAGGGGCGCTGAGGAAGAGGATTTTTTGGAATGTATGCGGGATAGTTATCTAAATCAACATGTAGAGGAACCAACGAGAGAGCAGGCTATTTTAGACTGGGTATTGAGTAATGAGGAAGGGTTAGTTAGCAGTCTTATTGTGCGTGCCCCCTTGGGCAAGAGTGACCATAATATGGTCGAGTTCTTCATTAGGATGGAGAGTGACATTGTTAATTCAGAAACAATGGTTCTGAACATAAGGAAAGGTAACTTTGAGGGTATAAGACGTGAATTGGCCAAGATTGACTGTCAATCAATTCTAAAAGGTTTGACGGTGGATACGCAATGGAAGACATTTAAAGACTGCATGGATGAACTACAAAACTTGTTCATCCCAGTTTGGCAAAAGAATAAATCAGGGAAGGTAGTGCATCCGTGGATAACAAGGGAAATCAGGGATATTATCAAAGCAAAGGATGATGCGTACAAAGTAGCCAGAAAAAGCAGCATACCAGAGGACTGGGAGAAATTCAGAGACCAGCAGAGGAGGACAAAGGGCTTGATTAGGAAAGGAAAAATAGATTATGAAAGAAAACTGGCAGGGAACATAAAACTTCACTAAGGAAGACATAAATAATCTGCCAGAAATAGCAGGGGACCGCGGGTCAAAGGAGGAATTGAGTGAAATCCGGGTTAGTCGGGAAGTGGTGTTGGGTAAATTGAATGGATTAAAGGCCGATAAATCCCCAGGGCCAGATAGGCTGCATCCCAGAGTACTTAAGGAAGTAGCTCCGGAAATAGTGGATGCATTCGTGATAATCTTTCAAAACTCTTTAGATTCTGGAGTAGTTCCTGAGGATTGGCGGGTAGCAAACGTAACCTCTCTTTTTAAGAAGGGAGGGAGAGAGAAAACGGGAAATTACAGACCAGTTAGTCTAATATCGGTAGTGGGGAAACTGCTAGAGTCAGTTATCAAAGATGGGATAGCAGCACATTTGGAAAGTGGTGAAATCATTGGACAAAGTCAGCATGGATTTACGAAAGGTAAATCATGTCGGACGAATCTTGTGGAATTTTTCGAGGATGTAACTAGTAGCTTTGATAGGGGAGAACCAGTGGATGTGGTGCATCTGGACTTCCAGAAGGCTTTCGACAAGGTCCCACATAAGAGATTAGTATACAAACTTAAAGCATACGACATTGGGGGTTCAGTATTGATGTGGATAGAGAACTGGCTGGCAAACAAGAAGCAAAGAGTAGGAGTAAACAGGTCCTTTTCACAATGGCAGGCAGTGACTAGTGGGGTACCGCAAGGCTCAGTGCTGGGACCCCAGCTATTTACAATATACATTAATGATCTGGATGAGGGAATTGAAGGCAATATCTCCAAGTTTGCGGATGACACTAAGCTGGGGGGTTGTGTTAGCTGTGAGGAGGATGCTAGGAGACTGCAAGGTGACTTGGATAGGCTGGGTGAGTGGGCAAATGTTTGGCAGATGCAGTATAATGTGGATAAATGTGAGGTTATCCACTTTGGTGGCAAAAATAGGAAAGCAGACTATTATCTAAATGGTGACCGATTAGGAAAAGGGGAGATACAGCGCGACCTGGGTGTCATGGTACACCAGTCATTGAAAGTAGGCATGCAGGTGCAGCAGGCAGTGAAGAAAGCGAATGGTATGTTAGCTTTCATAGCAAAAGAATTTGAGTATAGGAGCAGGGAGGTTCTACTTCAGTTGTATAGAATCTTGGTGAGACCACACCTGGAGTATTGCGTACAGTTCTGGTCTCCAAATCTGAGGAAGGACATTATTGCCATAGAGGGAGTGCAGAGAAGGTTCACCAGACTGGTTCCTGGGATGTCACGACTGTCTTATGAACAAAGACTGCATAGACTCGGGTTATACTCTCTAGAATTTAGGAGATCGAGAGGGGATCTCATAGAAACTTACAAAATTCTTAAGGGGTTGGACAGGCTTGATGCAGGAAGATTGTTCCCGATGTTGGGGAGGTCCAGGACAAGGGGTCACGGCTTAAGGATAAGGGGGAAATCCTTTAGGACCAAGATGAGAAGGACTTTTTTCACACAGAGAGTGGTGGGTCTCTGGAACTCTCTGTCACAGAGGGTAGTTGAGGCCAGTTCATTGGCTATATTTAAGAGGAAGTTAGATGTGGCCCTTGTGGCTAAGGGGATCAGAGGGTATGGAGAGAAGGCAGGTACGGGATACTGATTTGGATGATCAGCCATGATCATATTGAATGGCGGTGCAGACTCGAAGGGCCGAATGGCCTACTCCTGCACCTAATTTCTATGACTCAAAATCTTATATCATAAGAGGTATAGAAACAGCAATCAGAATATTTTTTTCCTTGGCAGGGATATAAAAAAGAAGAGTACATAGTGATAAGGTAAGATGGATAGGCACACCAGTAAGTAAGTACATCCTTTCGTGCCTCTAGATTCCCTCTCCACTAACTCTCAGTCTCAAGAATGGTCTCTGCCCGTAATGCCACCTATTCCTTTTCTTCAGAGAAGATGCCTGACTCGCTGAGTTACTCCTGCATTTTGTGTCTATCTTTGGTGTAAACCAGCACCTTTAGTTCCTTCCTGCACATTGAGGAAGTTTATCTGAGTTTACAACAAGATCTAGATCAGTTGGAAAAGGGGGCCAAGAAATGGCAGATGGAATTTAACTTTTGGCAAGTGTGAGGTGTTGTTCTTTGGTATGTCAAATCAGGGTAAGACTTACACAGTAATCGGTAGAGCCCTGTAGAGTGTTGCAGAATAGAGAGAATTGGGAGTACAGGTGTATGGTTCCCTAAAAATGGTGAGTCAGGTGGACACATGCAATGGTTAGCAACCAAGAGATCCAGCAAGCTTTGATGGACCAAACACAGGAGTTCAGCAAAACAGTCACCTCGTCTCCACTTGGAATACAAGCTTGCATTTGGCCTCACTGTGGTCAAAAAAGGCATTTGGCACACTTGCCTTCATTGACAAGGGTATTGAGTACATATCATGACTGGGATGAGGCTGGGATATCATGATACACATATGTACAAGTCATTGGTGAGACCATACTGAAGGACTGTGTACAATTCTGATCATTCAGCTATAGGATGGATAAGTTGGAAAGGGCACAGAAGAGATTCACCAGGAAGTTACATGAACAAGCAGATAATGCAAGGGAATAGTTCACGTGCAGGGAAAAGAGATTAGTTTATATGGGCATATTGGTCGGCACAGACATTGTGGGCTGAAGGGCCTGTTCCTGTGGTGTTCTTTTCTATGTTCTATTTTCTATGGGCTTGTGAGTTTGAGTTACATGCCGTATAGCTCTATGACTATATAGTACACTGGTGAGAACGTATAGGGAATGCTGTTGCCAGTCTTGCCCCACTATCTATGAAGGTTGCAATTGTAATCGAGAGAGTATATTGAATGTTCATTGGACTTCATATGACTAATGAATGCAGTTTTGCTATATGATGACAGAGTTGGTTCAGAAGAATGAGAGGTAATCTCAATGAAATTAAAAAAAAATAAGGTGCTGAAAGGATTTATGCAGAGTTGATGTTTGCTTTCGTTGGCGTTCTTTGATTCAGTACAGAATAGAGCATAAATGTCTTCACTCTGAAATATTTGACAACATTGCCCAAGACACCTGTGGTGGCTTTGCTCCAGAAGACAGAAATTGATAGATCTTATTAAGTTTTGTTTGGTTTAGTTTAGTTTAGAGCTACAGCGCGTAAACAGGCCCTATGGCCCAACGAGTCCGCGCCGACCAGCGATCCCCACACATTAATGGTACCGTACACACACTAGGGACAATTTACACTTATACCAAACCATTTAACTTACAAATCTGTATGTCTTTGGAGTGTGGGAGGAACTGAAGATCTCGGAGAAAACCCATGCTGTCATGGGGAGAACGTACTGTAAGGCAGCAACTATGCGCCACCGTGCCGGTACAAGTTACTACAGAAGGTAAAAGTGTTGGAGGAGGCATAATGGATCACCTTATTCTGGTTCTATTTCTTAAGCTCTTGTTTTCTTAATTCATGTTATGTGCAGTTCTATCCATTGGTTTCTACGTATTTCCTTTAGCCCAGCTAGCATTAAATCTCTAGCTTCTGGGATGCCATACCTATTGCTTGTTTACAGTCTCAGTAAAGGCTCTCCATCCATCCTATGAAAATATTCCATGACTCTCACGTGGCTTTTTTGCGTGCTTTGCATTCTTGAATGGGAAAGGAACACACGTAACAAGGCAACAAACGGAAAATGATGGAGACTCTCTAAATATTTAATCCATTAGCAGGGTGTGTTAATATTGGCCAAATTAGAGGTATTATAAAATGAAGGATCTTTGCATTTGCAGGGCCTACTTGGTCTCTGTAGATTGATGTTGCATGTTAACCAATCACACACCAGCCAGAATCTCTAACTCCACCCCACTGTAATACTTATACTAACACTATTTCCCAGCACAAACAGTTGGAGCAGCCAGGATGTATTAACAACTAATCATTCTTCATGCTGTTAAGTTTCAGTGCTGATTAAAGATGTACTTGAATCACGTAATGAGTTTGGGGGTCATTTACATGGCGTCAGAAGTGATTGGATCCACTCCTCTGTATAACGTTTTTTTGTTTTACCCTTTTGTGAGTTTTTATTTTGCTTTATGATGGCCTCTTCCTGTCGAAAGCCTGACCCTCTCGTCTTTGATGCCGATATCAGCGAACGCTGGGCCACGTTTGAAATTGATTACCGACACTACATGAACATTGCACACCGAAGTGAACCTGATGCTGTCAAGGCCTCTCTCCTACTCAACCTTGCGGGCCCAGATGCCCTTCGGCGATCCAGAACATTCCGTTATGCTCTGGCAGATACCGCTGGACAAGGAGTCATCAAACCTCACCACATTTGTCACCCCATTCGGCAGATACAAGATTCTGAGAATGCCATTAAGAATCAACTCTGCCAGTGAAGTCTTCCAAGGAACTATGGAGCTATTATTCGACGACTTACCTTGTGCCATCATTGTCGACGATATCCTAGTGTATGGCAAAGATGCAACGGAGCACGGCCACAATCTCAGGCTCATCTTGGATCGCGCACGCAAGATCAACCTCAAGCTCAATCCTGACAAATGCAAGTTCCGGGTTCCAGAGGTTTCCTACGTCGGCCACATCTTCACTCCTGATGGTCTCAAACCCGATCCGAAGAAGGCTACTGCCATCACAGAAATGCCTGCCCCCATGGACGTGAAAGGGATGCAGCGTTTTCTGGGCATGGTAAACTATCTCGGCAAGTTGATACCGAATCTCAGCAAACTAACCTCCACACTGCGAGAGCTGACAAAAAAGGACACAGCATGGTCATGGTTACAGCAACATCAGATTGCTTTCGATGTTTTAAAGTCCAAACTGACCAGTGCACCAACACTGATTTGTGTTTACCTGAAACGTCCGGTGATGATCACCTGCGATGCTTTGAAATTCGGGCTCGGCGCAGCCTGCTTGCAACCATCTGCCGAGAGGAAACTCTACTACCTGTCTCGTATGCCTCTCGCACCATGACCGACACGGAGCAGCACTACGCGCTAATCGAAAAGGAACTTTTGGCTGTCGTCTTTGCTTGCTCCAAATTCTACGACTTCATCTTTGGCAACACCTTCATGGTCGAGACGGACCACCAACCACTGGTGACAATCCTGAACAAGCCCATCCATGCTGCGCCAGCTCGTTTGCAGCGTATGATGATGCAGCTGCAGCGGTACGATTTCTCTATTACCTACACTAAGGGTAAGAACATACACGTCGCTGACACTCTCTCCCGTGCACCTCGGGCATCTTGCGAACGACATCCCTATGAACAAGCAAATTTCATGGTTCTCGGTGTCGATTTCAGCTCCAGGAAACAACTGCACACCCTGGCCGCGCACACCGCCACTCACAGTACGCTTCAAATCCTCTCCTCCATCATCAAAACAGGCTGGCCAGACAAACAATCCAACACGCCCACAGAGTTGCAGCCTTTCTTCCTGGTTCGCGATGAACTGGTAGTTCAGGATGGGGTTGTCGTCAAGGGTCACAAGGTAGTCATACCCTCATCGCTACGAGACATATACTTCAAAGAGGCACACAGCGGTCACCCAGGAGCGGACGCCACACTGGCACGCGCCCGTAGTGTGTTCTACTTGCCGGGAATGGCCAGTTACATCCGGGATGGCGTAGCCTCCACCTCATCAGCAGCAGCAGCCCCTTCTGCAACAACCTCCGCCAGCTCTGCCCTGGACGTCGCTGGCGGCAGACATTTTCGAATGGTACGGAAAGCACTACCTCATTCTAGTCGACTCCTTTTTTAATTGGTTTGAACTAGACCAACTGACCTCCCTCACATCGGAGATGGTCATCTAGAAGCTGAAAAAACTTCTCTACCTTTGGCGCTCCCGTCAGCCTGAGAACTGACAATGGTGGGCAGTTCACCAGCCGCATGTTCAAGCTTTTCGCAGACCGATGGAACTTCCAGCATGTCACAAGCAGTCCCGAGTATCCAAAGAGTAATGGACTCGCTGAACGCGCTGTCAGAAGTGCCAAACACTTGCTAGAGCGAGCACAGATTTCAGTCATACGTTTATCTCGATCTCCTGAATCTCAGAAATGTTGCCAGGGACGGAACCCTGGGATCACCGGCACAGCGACTTATGTCAAGATTGACGAGGCCTCCGGTACCCATCGCACACAGCAACTGGTCCCTCAGGTGCTGAAGCCTGCCACTTTTCAGAGATGTCTACAAGAGAAGCACGACATCCAGAAACGGTTATACGACAGTTTCAGCAGACCACTCAAGCCTCTACTTCCGGGTCAGGTCGTCCGCCTATGAACTTCGACTGGACATTCCTGTCTAGGCACTGTGGTCAACCCAACTGACGACCCATGGTCTTACCTGGTAGACTGTGAGGGAGCGGTATACCGGAGAAGCCGACAACACCTGCATGCTGTGAGGGAGCCTCGACCACCGCCTGCTGGTCCCTATGCTCCACCGCTCCAGTTCCAGCCACCTTTTGCAATGTCTACCACCCATCCCCGCATGCCTTGCACCCCTCCACGTCCCGCGGTCTCCACTAACCACGGGGCCTCACCCACTGCATGTTTCCTCTTTCGGTCACCACAAGCCTCCACCACGTCATTCTCGCCTCCAGGCTCTCCGTCTCATCTTTCAGGTGGGGGGGGGGGGGGGAGGGTTTGGTCCGCACGCATCGGGCCGTGTTAATAGACCACCAGACAGATATGGCGAGTATGTTTAACTCCATGGCATGGGTGCTCTTCCACACCTAATCTTTAGGGGGAAGGATGTAGATTGATGTTGCATGTTAACCAATCACACACCAGCCAGCATCTCTAACTCCATCCCACTGTATTAAAGAAGGAACTGCAGATGCTGGAGAATCGAGGGTTACACAAAAAGCTGGAGAAACTCAGCGGTGTCCATCCCACTGTAATACTGTTAAGTTTCAGTGCTAATTAAAGATGTATTTGAATCACGTACTGAGTCTGGGGGTCATTTACAGTCTCTTTCTGTGAAAGTTGCAAGATGGAGTCACGGCTCCAAGGAGTCTGGATCCCAGATGGAAGTTGATGATAAGGAGAGGTCCAGATGACCTAACTTTGTTAATATGTATGAAGGTTTGCAGAGGGAGATAAGAAGGTCTACAAACGCAGAGTGGGAATTGGTTATAAAAGGGGTGTGAAATGGTATTGTAAATAATGTTGCAAAGTGTTGTGCTGCTGTTTGATGATTGGCTGAAGTGTGAAGCCTTGTTTGAATTATTTATACTACCTGGGAACATGTAGCATTACTTAGTCCTTCCAGAAGCTTCTGTAGAAATGGGGTACTTTGTAATTGGGTTAGGGAACTGTATAACATAATTGATATGTGTGATTGGCTTGTAGGAGCTGCCCCCCCCCCCCATATAGTTCTGCCCCAAGGGTCCGATGACCTATAAAAAGTGATCCCCAATAGGATCATCGTCGGTCTTCTGGAGATGCAGTTGGGATTGTGTGAGGCTGAAGGGCTTGAACGAGCAGAGACAAGGATCGGACCCTTGGTGGTTAGGAATTGGAGGGAGTTTGTTTGTATTTGGGTAGAATAAAGAACAGTTGAACCAGTGCTTGACTCAATGTTTTACTGAAATAGACTAGGGGGTAAGTTTTAGGAGCAGAATTATGGGTGCAGGGAGCGAACTCCAGAGATGGCTGGCATGGCAAAGAAGCCATTAATAGTGAGGAGAAGGTGATCTCAGCTGGTTGGTGATGCAATGTAATATTATTTCATCAGCATCCAGCTGAGGTCATAGTCATACAGCATAGAAGCAGGCCCTTCGTGCCAACTTGCTCATAGCGATCAAGGTGCCCCATCTGCTTGTCCCACCTGCCTGACTTCATACTTTCATAAGTTTTACGAGCAGTCTACTCCTCCATTCAATCATGGTTGATCTATCGTCCCCTCTGGTAGGCACAAAAGTGCTGGAGTAACTCAGTGGGTGAGGCAGCATCTATGGAGAGAAGGAATGGTCGTCCTTTCAGGTTGAGACCCTTCTTCAGACTCTTTCTTACACATATCTTTCCCTCTCATCACCATTCTCCGGCCTTTGCCCATAACCCCTGATGCCCATATTAATCAAAAATATGTAAATTTCCACCTTAAAAATATCCATTGACTTGGTCTCCACAGCAATCTGTGGTAATGAATTCCACAGATTCACCCACTAATGGAAACATCCTCTCCACTTTCACTCTATCCAGGCTTTTCAATATTTAGTTTCAATGAGGTCCCTCCTCATCCTTCTAGACTCCAGTGAGTACAGGCCTATAGCCTTCAAATGCTTTTGGCCCATATCCCTTTCCTAGCTACGTAACAGTTCAAATGTATTTTAAATCTTGTTATACTACCTGTTTCAACAACAACCTTGGGTAGCTAATTTCATATAGACACTACCTACTGTGTGAAAAAGTTGCCCCTCAGGTTCCTAATAAATCTTTCCCCCCTCACATTAAACTTATGCCCTTTGGTTCTCGATTCCCCTACTGGGTAAAAGACTCTGTCATTCACCCTATCCATCCCCTTCATGATCATCTTGAAAGGATGTATACATGGAAAGATCACAACACAGTGCATTTTGCTGTGCTCACCTGCAAAGTACGGCAACTAAACAACAACGTTTGCAAACCTCTCTAATGTGTTGATGCAATAATTAGCAACATTTTCCAAGTAAAGTTCTCGCCACAGTTTATGTGAAGAAAGCAATTTGTAGAACCCTTCGCAAAAGCAGCAGTGAAGAAGCATCATTTATTAACAGGTTTCCCTGCCAACTGTTTACCCCCATCTATTATCTTGGGTTCAGGAACACGTTCCAAGAATATGGAGAAAGCTATGCCTCCAGTAAAAGTCCCAAAGTCCTATTAATACTGATCTTCCTCATCCACAACCATATTAAAATTGAGAACAAGATTTTTATGGAAAGCAGATAGAACTCTGTGACTTTCACACTCAGCCTGGAAGCACAGCTTGCCATCTGGTTTCTAACACAATATAATTAATGCTCCTCCAATTTCACTGCAGTTAATATTCTCCATCATAATGCATTGCTAGTTAATTTGACAGTGGCTGTCCAGGAGCTAACAAGTTTTATTAAATTTATGACTCTCCTTCCGTACGTCACTCAAAATAGGCACATTTTGAAAATGTTGCCCTTGCGCTAACTAAATAATTTAAAAAAAGGTTTAAACTAATCTAATAGCTGGTCTTGAATTTAATGTGGACTGCATGAGATTTCCTGACAGACACGACTGTTGTGGACTCCAATTATGTTTGTATGTACTAGCATACCCGGAAGATTTAAGAAATAATTAAAGGTCTTCCAGATGGGAAACATAACAAACCCTATATTTCTCTCATCCATTACTGTTGGGAGGAATTATGAACTGTGAAATTAAGAGTTTTTTTTACTAGGGAGAGCTTCATATTGGGGGTCAGTGACCTGCTGTGGAGTCTCGGTTGGAGAACAATGGCACAAGGATCGCTGAGTGATGCAGGCATCAAATTATTGTTTTGTTACACTCTGAAGTTATAGTTGGATGTGGGAAAGCAGAAGCTGCATGGCAGATTTCAATACAAATGCATGGCATGTTATCAGCTGCCTTCCGTATGGTGATGTACAGTAGCTGTTATTTAATCTTGAGAAATTGCTGAAATGTAATGGAGTTTGTAGTTTCAAAACTGGAACCTATAAATATCCTCTGATTAAGTGATAATAGAACCAGTTGTCTAACTGGCTTCATTTGCACTCTCATTACTAACAGTGGGATTCTATACCACCTGGCAATACGAGTAAGAAAAGTAAATTTGATGTTGATCACTAGTATTTGACTAGTGATCAAATAACCTGTAAAGGTAACTAAAACTGGTCATCATTGTGACTACAGGAATATTTCTCCTGCACTTTTATAAAAGAAAGGTCAGAAGTTAAGATCCCATTATGATCGACATACCTGACTTTCTCACATTTTCTACTGCCAGAATCTGCTGGAACACAAATTTCTTTAGGGATTTGAGCAAAGAACTGCAGATGCTGCATATCTGACTCAAAAAGAGGACGTACTGAAGCACCGAGCTGGTCAGGCAACATCTGTGGGGAGAGAAACAGAGTTAACATTTCGGGACAAGAGAACTGGAAAAGTGAGAAAGCAAAGATAGACACAAAATGCTGGCGTAAAAGGCCTGTCCCACTTGCATGCGATTGCATGCATCTGGCGCGACCAAACGTGGTCGCTTGAGGCGTACGGGCACCGTATGGCCGTGCGGGGCCGGTCCCACTAATAAGCGCAGAGGCATATGGAGTTGTGCGGGGCTGGCCCCGACATCGCGTGGGGCTCCGAAAATCCTGCACTGTTTGAAAATTTTGCGCGCCAACGGCCTACCGGCTCGCAGGCGTATTGCGGGCATATGTTGCTTCTTGACGGCATACGCAGCTTCTTGATGTGGTACACAGCGTCTTGATGGCGTACACCTAGTGCGTGGCGTTGCATGATGATGTCACCACCCGGCGTGGCATTGATTGATGATGTCACCGCCCGACACCGAAAATCTGTTTTGAAATCCATGATTTGTATTTTGTTACATCATGTTGTTTTTAATGGCAGTTAGTACTTCCATGCCACCTGCAAACCAATACCACTGTATATTTCGCAGAAAGGTAGCCTAAATTATGTGAATGGTTGTCAGGGCAGCGGATTTACAATAATCATTTGTGAAGCCGGATTTCAGTGGCCACAAAGCACATTTTTTGTATGCTATAATCTGCAAATTTAAACTCATATTTGCGGCACTCTGAAACTCATTGTTACATCAATAAATGTGGTGACTCAGGTTTTAAATGCAAAGGTTTGTCTCGAATCATTACTAATCAAAGCATGCCTGATATCCAGGTGTTTGAATCTGTTCAATATTTTAATCACTGCTGATTGCTCATTAAAATCAAGAAAAAAATCTATATATAATCAGGGCTGCGAACTCTCACGCTTTGAGCGTGGGAATCACGCATTTGAATAAACTCTCACGCCCTCACGCTGATCAGAAATTTCTCACGCTCTGTGGTGAGAAATTCTGTGATCAACGAAAATTTCAAAACTCAGATAAACTGCATGGTCCACGGGTGTTGGAGAGCCAGGGCTGAGGGAGGGATGGAAGCAGATGTAGCGGCGGGAACAGATGCGGATGGAAAGCCGGGGCTGGTGAGTGTTTGCGGGGCTGGCGAGTCGCTCGCTGCAGCTCCGGCCATGGAGCAGTGCAAGAGTCCCCGGCCGATTGGAGGAGTCGGAAGCGTTGCGATGCTGCCACGAGAGTCTCTGTGCCGATGGGACAGAGAAAGGGAGGCAGAGAGAGAGGGGAAGGAGACAGGGAGATGGGGGGGAGAGAGAGGGGTTGAGAGGAGAGGCAGGGGAGAGTGAATGGGGAGAGAGAAGAGGGAGAGGAAGGGGGGGGGAAGAGAGGGAAGAAAGAGGGAAGAGGGAGAGGGGGTGGAGAGGGAGGAGAGGGCAGGAGAGAATGGGAGAGAGGGGGGAAAAGAGAGAGAGAGACAGAGAGAGGGAAGAGGGAAAGGAGGAAAGAGAAACGGGGGAAAGAGAGGGAGATGGGGGGCAAAGAGAAATAGGAGATAGAGACAAAGAGAGAAGGGAGAGAGAGCAAGGGGGAGAGTGAGGTGGGAGAGAGAGGGGGAGGGAGAGGATGAGAGAGGAGGAGAGAGAGGGTGGGGGAAGAGAGAGAGGTGAGAGAGAAAGAGGAGAGAGTGTGTGGAGAGGGAGCGAGAGGGGGAGATAGAGAGGGAGGGTTAAAGAGAGGGAGAGGGGGAAGCGAGGGGGAGAGAGGAGAGAGGGGGAGAGAGAGAAGAAAGAGGGGGAGAGAGATAAGAAAGAGAGGGAGAGGGAGGGAGAGAGGGGGGAGAGAGAGAGGGAGGGAGTGAGGGGAGAGAGTTAGGGGAGAGAGAAGGGAGAGAGAGTTAGGGGAGAGAGGGAGGGAGGAGAAGGGGAAGGGGAGAGAGAGAGAGAGAGAGAGGGGGAAGAGAGAGGGGAGGGAGAGGGGGGAGAGAGATGGGGAGAGAGGAGAGAGAGAGGGGAGAGAGAGGGGAAGAGAGGAGAGAGCGAGAGAGGTGGAGAGAGGAGGGAAGGCAGAGAGTGAGGGGGAGAGAGGGGGTGAGAGGAGAGAGAGGGAGAGACAGAGAGGAGAGAGAGAGGTGGAGGGGAGAGATACAGGGGGAGAGAGAGAGTGGGGGTGAGAGGAGAGAGAGAGTGGAAGAGATAGGGGAGAGAGAGAAGAGGGATGAGAGTGAGGTGGGAGGGAGAGAAAGAGGCGGAGAGAGAGGGGGACAGAGTGAGGGGGACAGAGTGAGGGGGGAGAGAGAGAGGGGGAGAGAGAGAGGGGAAGGGACTGAGAGGGGGAGAGAGAGAGAGGGGGATAGAGAGGCAGGTCTGCCAACTCCCATGCTCTGAGCGTGAGAATCACGCATTTTGCCAAATTCACACGCTGATCACGCTCTGTCGTGAGAAATTCTGTGATCAATGAAAATTTCAAAACTCATATCAACTGCATGGGCCATGGGAGTTAGAAGCAGAAGCAGGAGCGGGGACAGATGCAGAAGGGAAGGGGGGCTAGCGAGTGTTTGCCGGGCTGGCGAGTCGCTCACTGCAGCTCCGGCCATGGAGCAGCCTCAGTGCAAGGCGTCAGAAGCGTTGCGCCGCTGCCGTGAGTCTCTGTGCCAAATTCGCCCAGGTGACCGGCATGGATCAGGCTGGGCTCGGTGCATCCTGGAGGACAACCAGAGGCTGCTGGAAGCACCAGGCACTGGGTAGAAACGGTGGAAGATAGTGGACTTCAAATGGGGGTGGTTGGAGAAAGCATCCTGCTTGCCTGCTAGATTTTCACTTACTGTAACTGCAGGAAAAATGTTCCCGATGTTGGGGGAGTTCAGATCCAGGGGTCACAGTTTAAGAATAAAGGGGGGAGGGGCAGTTAGGACTGAGATGAGGACAAACTTTCTTCACACAGAGAGTTGTGAATCTGTGGAATTCTCTGCCACAGAAGGCAGTGCAGGCCAATTCACTGGATGTTTTCAAGAGTTACATTTAGCTTACGAAGTCAAGGGATATGGGGAAAAAACAGGAAAGAGATACTGATTCTAGATGAATAGCTATGATCATATTGAATGGCAGTGCTGTCTCGAAGGGCCGATGGCCTATTCCTGCACCTATTTTCTAAGTTTCTATGCTTGAGTATATGGCAATAAAACTCGATCACTTGATTTTGAAGCATTCATGCATGGTGGAGGTATAATGTGGTCATAGAGTGATACAGTGTGAAAACAGACCCTTCAGCGCAACTTGCCCACACCCGCCAACGTGTCCCAGCTGCGCTACCTGCTTTTGGTCCATACCTCCAAACCTGTCCTATCCATGTATCAGTCTAACTGTTTCTTAAATGTTGGGATGGTCCCTTCCTCAACTACCTCCTCTGGCAGCTTGTTCCAAACACCCACCACCCTTTGTGTGGATAAAGTTACCCCTTAAAAAGTTACCTCTTAAAAATACTTCATACAAAAAACATTGAAATTATACTTCTACAATGCACTAAAACATGATTTTAATACATCAAATTTCAAAACGTTCCTACCCTGGGAGGGGGGACCCCCTCTTCCACACCCTCTCCCCACTCGGTTGCTCCACTTCCTCACCGGGTACCCCCAAGGCCAGTGATCAGTGATCGCTCAGCCTCCCCACATTGAAAAATGCTCTGCGGCCCCTGGTTTAGATGGAGAACACTGCCAGATGTGAGCGGGGAACTGAGGCTAGTTGTCCATGATGTTTGGATCCCAATGCTCAGCACTTCATGTTTCGATGTTGGCTAATGTTATTGATTTGTAATTAGCCTGATGACTTCAGGACAGTTTGTTACGAAAATGAAATAAATTATATCAGAATACTTATACAGCTGAGTGAGTATAATTTTATGGATGGGAAGAGTGTTCAACCAATTGATGACTGCTTTGACAAAGTGACTAGCATGTTAGATAACAAGGAAGCCAATGAATGTAGCAAATTTTGTTATCCATAATTTGGTCTGTGAAGTGCCCCATAAAGGATTACTGCATTAGCGAAGCACCTGTGGACTTGAACATAATAGGTTAAGTTCAGGGGGTCAGATATGGGGCTTTATGTGTGGGCTAGATATATTGTCAGTGCAAAGGGGCTAAGAGCAAGGCCAAGTGTGCATCCAGAGTCAAGGTCTGGAATAGTACTAGGTGTGCAGTCAAAGCTGGGACCAGGGGTGTGTTCAGCACTGGGAACCTAAGCAGGTAAGCAGCTATGATCAGGGTAGAAAAGGGGGCCAGGTGTAGGGCTGGACTCAGGGACAGGAATGAGAGAAGGTATGCAACTGTTGTCAGGGCCAGGAGTAGTACCAGGTGTGTAGTGAGACCCAGGTTGGCCAACATGGCCCAAGTGTTTGATTATAATATGATTTCCATACGTGAATACACTAAGCACATTCATGTGCTGTACGTATGGATCAGAGCCTGGGCTCTACTGTGGAATGTAATTTGGAATGTAATTTACTCTAACCTTATTCATTGCTAATCCAATTTAAAGCATCGCTATGCTCCCTCGGGCAATTCATCACTCCCAACTCTCACCCAATGTTGGCAGCCACGATAAAATTAATAAAGGGGAAAAACACAGGGTGTCGCCCTGCTTTTGAATCTATTGCATTTATAGGAACTGCTGAATGGTAAGGTGTTCTATGTATTAGTCTGACGTCCTGTGGAAGTAATTTATAATTAGCACCATGACAGAATGCGACAGTGGCTGGCTGACCTGCTGAATGTAACTCTCTTCGATCTTTCCTTTTAACATCGCAACAGCATAGTGCTGTTCAAATGGGGATTTTTGTATGTGAGGTGACATCCATCTGGTTGAAAAACCGGGTTCTATTCTGCGTTATTTTCTGCAACGACGGGAGAATCACCTTTATGTATTTTCCAATCTATGTTCCATTTGGCTATTTCGTCCTCTGTCAGGTGCTATGTCAGAGATGTTCCATTGTGCTTTGATGTTTTTTTTATTCTATTGCGTAAGAAATGCATCGAACATCGCCTTAATCACATCTACTTGAGCATAACTACAGCTGAAAATTGGTAAAGGAAGATATGGAACCGAATTTAAAACCTCATTCTATTCGCAAGGTCTATGAAACAAATGAATAATTTTATTCTGAATCCAGTTTGGAACAATAATTATGATTTCAAAAGAAAATACGTTTTATGTGAGGTGTAAGTGTACATTCTTGTTGTTGATTCGGCCCACCTCCTGCCCAGCTGATTGGTAGGTATGACGCAAATGACGTCACGCGCGTACCTAGCGCGTACTTAGCGCGTACTTCATGTGAACTCCGCTTCCGTTTGTTCACGCCAATCGCATGCAAGTGGGACAGGCCCTTAACTCAGCGGGACAGGCAGCATCTCTGGAGACAAGAGATGCTGCCTGTCCCGCTGAGTTACTCCAGCAATTTGTGTCTTTCTTTTATTTACAGGTAAACTAGCATCTGCAGTTCTTTCCAACACAAGTGAAAAAGCAAGTTGGTTTAACAAGGCAAAAGGGTGGAGAAAACAAAGGGAAAGTTTATGATAGGGTACAAATCATGGTTATAATTACTGTAAAAGTTGGAGAAAAAAGTGAAAATAATAAAGGAGCAAAAAGGAAACTAAAACTTACAGCCACGTCTACAGAGAGAAAGTGAAAGGTGGTTAACTGAAATTATTAAATTCAATATTGAATCCTGAGGGCTTTAATATGCCGAGACAGAACATGAAATGTTTAGTTTAGTTTAGTTCATTGTCGTGTGTACCGAGGTACAGTGAAAAGCTTTAGTTGCGTGCTAACCAGTCAGCTACTCCTTGAGCTTACATAGGGCATTGTGGGAGGATGAAGGTAAAGAATTAACATTGCAGATGAATGGGATTTTTGGGTCATCCTTGCAAACTGAATGAAGATGATTGGCAAAACAAGCACCAGTCTGTATTTTGCTTCTCCAGTGCAGAGGAGCCCTTATTGTCAGGGGCAAATGCAGTACATTAAGTGGAACTGGAAGAAGACTAAGTGAATCACCGCTTCACCCTGAAGGACCGTTTGGGTTTCTTGGGTGGTGGTACAGGTTGAGTGGAAGGGCAGGTGTTCTGTCTTCTGCAGTTGCATTGCAAAGTGCTGTGAGAAGGGGAATGGATGAAGGCTGTAGAGAGCTATATGGGAGGAATGGTCCCCTTCCGAATGCTGAAATGAAAGGAGACTACGGTTTCCTGAGATGGAGATAGAGATCGAGATAGAGATCAAAAGCCAAGTGAGTCAAGAGTGTTTTTTGCGTCATGTCCTGAACCGGAACAATGAAATTCTGACTTGCAGCAACACAACTTGGTATGCATGGATAAGGTGGGCAAAGGGCTTGTTTCGGTGCTGTACAGCTCTATATCTCTATGACTATATGGAGCGCTGGTGAGAAGGTATCTGGAATGATGTGTGCAGTCCTTGTCCCACTATCTATGGAGGATACAATTGGTTTGCTGGACTTCAAATTAATGCGGTATGTTATGTGAAGTCCAATTGGGTTTAGAAGAATGAAACAAATTAAATGAAACAAAACATGATTAAGGGATAGGCCGTGATGCAACCAGTCAATATGCTCTCTACTATACACCTGTAGAAGTTCAACACAGTATTCTTTGGCATACCAAATCTCCTCAATCTTCCAAGAAAGTTGAGGCGTTGTAGGGCTTTCTTTATGATTGCATCAACATGCTGGGTCCAGGACAGAGGTATTCACACTCAGGAATTTGAAGCTTTTGACTCTCTCCACCACCATACTGTCGAAGAAGACAAATTTGTGTTCTCTTAACCTTCCTGTTCCAAAGTCAACAAGCAGTTCCTTTGTGTTACTGACATTGAGAGCAAGGTTGGTTTTCTTGCACTATTTGGTCAGTCGACCAACACTCTGACTCATCGTCATCTGTAATTTGGCCAATAACAGTGGTGCCATTGGCAAATTTGAAGATGGAGTTGGAACTGTATCACGCTACACAGTCATGAGTGTAGAGTGAGTAGAGCAGGTGGCTGAGCACGGAGCTTTTAGATGCTCCTGTGCTGATATCATGAAAGGTGGGGGGAGAGTCAGATAAGGAGCCCGTGTAAGTAGGAGTAGGAGGGAAATTGACAGCAAAAGTAATGATGTTTTCAAGTAAAACTGCAGGAAGCCATATTATGTGAAGTGCAAAAGAGTTGAGGAAATTAGCCTGAAAGGGACTGAAATCCAAATTATTCTATACTTCCAATGAAGTGCAGGCATATCTTGTATCCAAGTGAGTTACCATGGCTACAGTTACTGCTGGGAGAAAGTCGACAGAGATGAGGGAGATATTATTCAATGTAAGAAACAAATTCAACCAGGTGAAGGAGGATCGGAGCAGAATATAACTATATAAAGGAAAGCAAGGTGTAATGAGATATAATCATGTTTCAAGGATTAAGATCAATGGTGGAGGAAGAAAACTCAAACTAGATCAAATTAATAGGAAAAAAAACATTTATTGGACAAAAACAAATTATAGGAACCGCATTAAAACTGAATCGTGACTGGTCTGGATAGAGTGGATATGGATAGGAAGTTTCCACTGGTGGTAGCGTCTCAGGCCAGAAGCCATAGCCTCAGAATAAAAGGACGTACCTTTAGAAGGGAGATGAGCAGGAATTTATTTAGTCAGGCGGTGGTGAAACTGTGGAATTCATTGCCACAGACAGTTGTGCAGGCCGTCAATGGATATTTGTAAGAAGGAGATTGACTAATTTTTAATGAGTAAAAGTGTGACGTGTTATGGGGAGAAGGCAGGAGAAAGGGGTTGAGATGGAAAGATAGATCAGACATGATTGAATGGCAGAGTAGACCTGATGAGCCAAATGGCCTAATTCCGCTGCTATAATTTATGAACATAAAAATGAACCTATTATGTATAATAAAACTGCCACTAAACAGCAGCAAAGCAGCAATTAAGTTTCAAAGCAGCATTAAGTCTCACAGATCCTTCAACTGCAAAAGATTGCTAAAACCTGTGAGGAATGCCTTCTATGGCAGCTGTATCTTAAAGTCCTTGGGTCCTGGCACCGTTCTGAAATCACAGCCCAAGGTGAAGTCCAGTGAGCTAATTTGTAGCATGCACTTCTATAATCCATAAGCCTGCATTTCTACCCTAATCTACAAACAAATTCACTATGTATTTAGAACTAGCTGTTCTTCCCAGTGCTGACAACAAGGGTTATTTGTTACACCAGGCACCAAGCTAATCTCAAATGTCTCTGAGGAAGAAACATTTATCTTATCTTCATGCTGGTGTCTTTACAGCTGTGGATCCGAGGCCTCATCATTTAGTGGTTCTTCTAAATGAGCCCAGGTATTTGCCCAAGCGCCTAGTTGTTTTTCTAAGTGAGCCGGCTTGCTTGACATCTGATGCCATTAACAGCCATTTTATCTGCAAAGCCTGTTTAACTTTATTTTACCCAAGGGTCCTCATATCATATTTGAATGGGAGGCTGATATAGAGAGACCATGTGTCCATGGTGAAGATGAGCTGATTGGGACCGGGAAACTGGAAAGTATTAAAATACTCATGGGCATCAGAGATGTCAAACATGTTAGATGATAGGGACTGGCCAAAATGAGAACGGTACAAAGAAAAAATTGTCACCCTCAAAACAGAGCAGACCCAACTTTACTAGGCTTCAACAAGTGGATCCTGAAGCTTGCTGCTGTCAAAGGCCACGGAATATCTTTTATATTTCTCTGATAATCAGAGGCAGCAGGAAGCTGCTTAAGTCGATTGAAAGCAGGAACGCAGTACTGATTCTGGATGATTGGCCATGGTCATATTGAATGTGGTACTGGCTCGAAGGGCTGAATGGCCTACTCCTGCAGCTATTTTATATGTTTCTATGTTTCTATGAAATAATTTTAAAAACAGATATAATTTAGAAATATATTCACATTTAGTCTGAAAACATCTGAAAGCACTAGAAATTAATTAGAAACTTTAAAATAAAATAGAATAAAGTTGAATAAGTAAACCACTTCCATGCACTTGCAGGAGTTGCGCTCACATTCAAATGATGTGGCCACACTTCATATGCTAACCAGCTGTGGTATAAATTTGAGAGCCCTACCCTTTATCCTGTATCGTACACAGTGAACGGCTAGATGACTAAACTGGACTAAAACACAAAGTGCTGGAAGAACTCAATGGGTCGGACAGCATCTGGAGGGAATGGACAAGTGGACTCAGGTCGGAACCCGTCTTCCGATGTTTCAGGTCAGGAACCATATGATGAATGGTCCCAACCCCAAACATTTAGTTTTAATTTAGTTTATTATTGTCATGTGTACTGATGTACAGTGTAGGACCTTTTTAGTTTTGTGTTACTCAGTCAGTGAAAAGGCTATACATGATTATATTCAAGCCATTCACAGTGTACAGATTAAGAATAAAGGGAATACCATTTAGTGCAACATAAAGTCCAATTAAAGATAAGTCTGAGTATCCAATTAGGTATATGGTACGTCAGAACCAGTCTGTTGTTGGTGATAGGATGGTTCAGTTGCCCGATAACATCAAGGAAGAAACTGTCCCTGAATCTGGACACACTTCTGTACCTCTCGCCTGATGGAGAGGGATGAAGATGGGGTGACTGGAGTGAGACTTGTCCTTGATTATACTGGTGGCCTTGACGAGGCAGCGTGAAGTGTAGATGGAGTCCATGGAAGGGAGACTGGTTTGCATAATGTTCTGGGCTATATCCGCAACTCTCTGCAATTTGTTGTGGTCGTGGATGGAGCTGTTCCGGAACCATGCTGTGATGTATTCTGATTAAATGTTTTCTACAGCACATCTGCAGAAGTTGGTAAGAGATGTTGGGATCTTATGAATTGGTGAGAGTTGATAGTAAAATCGCCTACCTATTCCCTCCACAGAAGCTGTCTGACCGGCTGTGTTCCTCCACCACTTTGTGTTTTGTTCAAGATTCCAGCATTTGAAGTTTCTTGTGTTTCTCTTCATTCGTCTGTCCTCCAGTGATGGACCAAGTGATGAATCAGGAGGTTAGATCCACGAGATTATTTGTAAATGCTATCATTGATTTTATTTTACTTAATCGAACTACACAGATTGAGAAGTCTGTGAGGTTTAAGTAAATTATTTAGATTTTTTTAACAGCCATTTAAATGACTGAGATTCATAAATGTAGGGAAGGAACTGCAGATGCTGGTTTACACCGAAGAAAGGCACAAAAAGCTGGGGTAATTCAGCAGGACAAGCAGCGTCTGAAGATCTCAAGAATGGTCTCGACCCAATATGTCACCCGTTCCTTCTCTCCAGAGATGCTGCCTGTCCTGCTGAGTTACTCCTGCTTTTTGTGTCTTTCATAAATGTTACATAGTTCAATTAAGTAGCTATGGAATCCTTTCCCTCTCAGTGATTTTATTTCAGTGCACAATATCAGGAAGTTTTGGGGGGAAAAAAACAAACTGCTGGAGGTACTCTGAGGGCAAGGCGGCATCTATGGAGGGGAAAGGACAGATGATGATTCAATTTGCGACCTTTTTTCATAATTAAGTTGTGGGTACTAACATGGAAATTCCAAAAGTGTTTTGGCAAAACTATAATATAAGAGAAGAGGCAGAGACAATATGATTATATATTAATTGATGAAATTAAAATTTTGAACTGAAGCCATGTTTACCAAAACACTGATGGGTGGAAATGTCTTCAATGATTTGAATTACTTCTGATACATCCACCTTAAACCCCCTAATACAATTTTGATGCTTCATTCCCCAAGCATTAATGATCCTACTTTTCCCTAGCTCAGAACAAACTTACATTTTCAGGCACATAATTAGCAGTAAAAGTATACTAGGTTAATATTCCTGTGCTTTGCAGCAATTAGTTTCAAACAATATATTTTTTCAGTTTATTTCTCCTTTCTAAAATCTGAATTATATTTCTGTATGTTTAATGTTTTCAGTTATGGCTTCAGAATCTATTGTATCATAAATAGAAAATCTTTTCTGATCACACTTTCTTCAACAGGTTGTGCTTATATGGTGGCTTGATCAATTCAAACCTAAATTTCCATAATACCAATTACAAGAAAGTCTTTAAAAAGATTAGATAACATCTGTTCATCACTTTCATCACTTCTGGGTACATTATATTGTTTTTCACTTGTTTTATACATGTTGTTGCATCAGATGTAGGCTGAGAAATGAGTTAATCTCCATATAAATTGTCATTAGCAAAATGGAGATAGAAAATGTTGTGAATTTCAGTGCAAGTCAGATTGAGAAAATTCAAGCCATTCCATTTCTATGGAAAAATATAACCCCCTATAGCTTTGATCATGGATCTCTTTGGAATCTCTTCTTCTCCAGCTCCATTAGTGTACTAGAAGTTTAGCCTGTCATACTTGTAAATGAGAATTTACATTGGACATTGTGCAGAAGGGAGCAGATCCATGGAAATTTGGAACTTCTCTCAATGGAAAATATCATAACTCACTATCAATATTCGCATCTATCTGTTAGATACTTTCAAGATATTCTTTAAAGTTACGCATGAAGAATTTATTTGTGACATTGTTTTATAGTTATAAACTTCTATGAATACTCAAGCGTTACATTTTCAGGGAACTAGCAAACTTTAAATGGGTGATATTTCTCAAAGTTAAAAGCCAGTTTTGAAATGGTTTAAGTTTAGGTTTAAATTTATGTTTATTATTGTCATATGTACCAAGGTACAGTAAAATGTTTTGTTTTGCATGCTATCCAAACATTACATATAGTATATATGAATAAAATCAAGTCAAATTCAAATAAAATGGGTAGAGCAAAGGGGAAGGTACAGGGTGCAGAATATGGTTCTCAGTATTGTACTGCAGCAGTTCCATAGACAAAGTGCAATGTCCGCAATGGGGTAGAGGTGATTCAGACAATACCCTAAGTTATGGAAGGACTGTTCAAAGAGGGGAAGAAGCATTTCCTCAGTCGGTTGGTGTGCGCTTTCATCTTTAGTAAATTCAGGGAGGGAGGAGAAGAAGGTGAGACAAGTCTTTGGTAATGTTGGCTGCTTTCCAGAGACAGTGTAAAGTGGAGATGGAGTCAATGGTGGAAAGTCTGATGTGTGCAATGTACTGGGCTACATCTCCAGGTCTCTGCAATTTTACTTCAAAGTCACGTGAGCGACTACATGAAGACCCCATCAGCATGCGTGCGCGACATATCGTCCAACGCATTGCGAAGCGACAGGCAGGAGGAACGTCGCTGCTCCAGCGGTAAGTTTAAAAATGGCCCGCAGGTGAGTACTTACCATTCCTGAGGTCGTTGTCGGCTCTGTTAGTATTTGTCTTACAGAGCACAGCAAGATGGAATCGAGGACAAAGTCCAAACGAACCGCTGCCAAACTAGCTGCCGAGGACCGCGAAGCGGGCAGCCAGCAGCGGTCGGATTCTCCAGAGCTGCTGATTCAAACCGCTGCCCCCGACCACGCTGCTACAGCCCGCAGGAACTCCTCGGACTGGCGGCAAAGCCACCCGGAAGTCGTGCAGGTCCATTGACTTGGCTGGGTCCGGGCTGGAGGACACCCCGCCGGCGGGAAGCGACAGCGGTCGATTATCCCACATGGAGCGGTCGTTGGAGCAGTTGCTCCAACGTGACCTGCTACAGCACGGGTATGGTCACAGTGGGTCTCCTCGCAGACCCACGACAGCTCCCTTTACAGGGCTGCCAAATGTCTCACCCCCTTTGCAGTGGAGCATAAGGAGTCAGAGCTGGGCTGACTCTGAAGAAGGGAGTATGGCAGAAGAAACACCAATGCTAGGGGTGCTAGAAGAGGAGCTACTGGGCATAGTATCAAAATTCGCGATGCCTACCCAAAATGGACTGCCGTTGCAGCCAAAGTTGGCAGCCAGTATAAACTACATGGAAGCGAATCAACTTCAGGACCAGGTCATTAGTTACACCACAGCCAAATACCTATCTCCTGAGAATTGTGTTTCCCTCAACGTGCCTGCAGTCAACAACCTCATCTGGGGTAACATGAGCCCTGGCATCAGAAGCCAGGAAGTAAAACTCCAAAGAATCCTAAAATTACTGGCTTCTGGGATTACGGCCGTTGCCAGGTCAGTGGATGGAGTGGAGATGTCGGAAGACCTATGGGATGCCCTGGCACTCTTCTGTAACACTCAGTTTGAGAGTAACTGTTACAGAAAGAGTGTCATCCGACCTGCACTGAACCCCAAGTTCGCAGGGTTGTGCAGAACTAGCAGTGCACAGCCACCTACACTACTATTCGGGGACAACCTGCCCAAGCAGATAAAAGACCTCAATGAAGAGGCATGATAAAAGTGCCGGCTGCCAAGAAGTCCTCATACCTGCGGCAACAGCACCCCTATGCATCCACCAGCAGACAACGCTACCACAGCGACAGAACTCCTGCTGGTGAAAGCTCGAAGGTTGTCCAACTTGCCCAACGGTCTTTTTTAGACCATGCCCCAGCACGGCCTTCCTGGAAGATGCGCCAACCCCACACCACAGCGCCTCCACTTCCCAGGAGACAAGGACAGAGGAAACCAATGCAGGACCGCCGGTAACCATGGAGGTAGGTGGGTCTGGTTGCCTCAGGAACATTGCAGGTGTAACTTCTTCACAGATTGGGGGACGGTTGCGCTTGTTTCGGGACGCATGGAGTTCTATAACTTCTGATCCTTTCATACTGCAAAATATTCAGAGATACAAAATTGAATTTGTTCACAAACTTGCCCTTCCTGTTCAGCATGCACCTAGTCGAAAGTTTGTACTTTCACAGAAAGAAAAGCTAGAAGGTCATGCTGAACTCTTAAGACTACATACGAAATGGGGTAATTGAGAAAACCAAAAATGAATCTCATGAGTTTGTATCGAACATCTTCACCAAAAATTAAAAAGATGGCGGATGCTGCATCATTATTGATTTGACACAACTGAATACTTTCGTGCAGTATGCTCACTTCAAAATGGAAACTTTTGTTACTGCCAAACAACTAGTTTCCAAGAGGTACTTCATGGCTTGCATCAATCTAAAAGATGCATACTATACAGTACGAATAGACAAAGATCATCGCAGATATTTGAAATTTGCCTGGATGGGGCAGCTCTGGCATAATAGAGCGCTGCCTAATGTATTAACATCAGCACCCAGACCATTTACCAAATTATTGAAACCAGCTTTAGCGTGTATCAGAACACAAAAACATATTGTTATGGCATACCTCAATGACATTTTAATTGTGGGAAAAACCTTGGAGTTGGCCAAATTGGCTGTCTCAGCCACTGAGCACTTATTTCAAAAACTGGGGTTTATCATCCATCCAGACAAATCCAAATTAATGCTTTCTACCACTATGGACTATTTGGGATTCAAGATTGACTCTGTTCATATGTATGTCACTTTGCCACCGAACAAAGCGTCAGACTTGATAGAGGCATGTAACAACCTTGCTGGCATCAGTAAACCATCTATTCGGCAAGTAGCCAGGGTAATTGGGAAGCTTGTGGCTGCCTTTCCAGCCACACAATTTGGGCCCTTGCATTACCAAAACCTACAAAGAGCAAAAATTGAAGCACTCAAAGACCATGCTGGCCATTTTGACAGGCCAATGCAATTACTAGCAAAAGCAAAACTTCGGGCTTACTGTTCGGACATGCACCATCTGCATATACACCTACAAATTGATAATACCACCATGGTGGCTTACATTAATCATATGAACGAGGGAATTAAGTGCAACATCTCGAAGTTTGTAGATGACACGAAGCTGGGGGGCAGTGTTAGCTGTGACGAGGATGCTAGGAGGCTGCAAGGCGACTTGGATAGGCTGGGTGAGTGGGCAAATGCATGGCAGATGCAGTATAATGTGGATAAATGTGAGGTTATCCACTTTGGTAGCAAAAACAGGACAGTAGACTATTATTTGAATGGTGACCGATTAGGAAAAGGGGAGATGCAATGAGACCTGGGTGTCATAGTACACCAGTCATTGAAAGTAGGCATGCAGGTGCAGCAGGCTGTGAAGAAAGCGAATGGTATGTTGGCATTCATAGCAAAATAATTTGAGTACAAGAGCAGGGAGGCTCTACTGCAGTTGTACAGGGTCTTGGTGAGGCCACACCTGGATTATTGCATACAGTTTTAGTCTCGTAATCTGAGGAAGGACATTCTTGCCATAGAGGGAGTACAGGGAAGGTTCACCAGACTGATTCCTGGGATGGCAGGACTTCCATATGAAGAAAGACTGGATAGACTCGGCTTGTACTCACTGGAATTTAGAAGATTGAGGGGGGATCTCATAGAGACTTACAAAATTCTTAAGGGATTGGACAGGCTAAATGCAGGAAGATTGTTCCCGATGTTGGGGAAGTCCAGGACAAGGGGCCACTGTTTAAGGATAAGGGGGAAGTCTTTTAGGACCGAGATGAGAAAATCATTTTTCACGCAGAGAGTGGTTAATCTGTGGAATTCTCTGCCACAGAAGGTAGTTGAGGCCAGTTTGTTTGCTATATTTAAGAGGGAGTTAGATGTGGCCCTTGTGGCTAATGGGATCAGGGGGTATGGAGAGAAGGCAGGTACAGGATACTGAGTTGGATGATCAGCCATGATCATCTTGAATGGCGGTGCAGGCTCGAAGGGCCTAATGGCCTACTCCTGCGCCTATTTTCCATATTTCTATGTTTCTATATGGGTGGAATTAAGTCGATATCTTGTGATGAATTGGTCAATACAACCTGGCACTGGTGCTTAGAAAGGAACATTTGGATATCAGCCACTTACCTTCTGGGTAAGCTAAATACAGTGGCAGGCACCAGGTCACGCAAGTTTAATGACAACATGATGAATGGATGTTGGACCATAAAGTGTTTGCCGATATCGTAGCTCAGTATGGAACACCAAATATGGACCTCTTTGCATCCAGACTACCAAATCACCAAATACCAACATATGTTGCATGGGAAACAGACCCTGGGGCAGTAGCGATGGACGCTTTCTCGCTACACTGGGGGGATTTGTTTTTCTATGCATTTCCCTCCTTCTGCCTCATCAGTCGGGTCTTGCAGAAAATTCAACAAGACTCCGCATTGGGTATTCTGGTTGTAACCGACTGGCCTAATCAGCCATGGTTCCCTGTGCTACTGGACATGGTCTCAGAACCATGTATTCCAATACCTAAATGTCCGAGTTTACTGGTACATCCTGTGACAGGGGAGAGTCACCCATGCCATGACCGGATGAACCTATTGGTTTGCAGGGTTTGAAAAGGCAACTCCTGGAATTTGGACTTTCGGACCCAACAATGAATATCATCACGGCATAGTGCAGGGAGTCCACCAGGAAACAATACCTCACTTACGTCAAAAAATGGGAGGTGTTTTGTACCAAGACAAACACCACATACGACACAGCCACCATTACGGAAGTGCTGGAGTCCTTGGCAAGCCTTTCTTTTTGATGAAGGTTTAAGCTACAGTGCCATCAACTGTGCCAGGAGTGCCCTATCCTCATATCTCGGATAGGTTTAGATCATCTTGCAGTTGGGTCTCACCGCTTGGTGTCTAAACTTATGAGGGGTATTTTTCAACTCAAATCCCCCCAGGCCTAGATATTCCCAGACCTGTGATTTTGGAATTGTGTTAACCATGCTCCGAGGGTGGGCACCAGTTACGTCTCTTTCCCTAGCCAAATTGACATATAAAATGGCAATGCTGATAGCACTCGTGACGGCGCAACGGGTCCAGTCCCTACACAAGCTAAGTCTGGACGCCATGGTTATATCCAACAATAAGGTAACTTTCTTCATTCAGGAGTTACTCAAACAAAACAGGCCTGGATCATCTGGCCGCAAGTTGGATTTCCTGGCTTACCCCGTAGACAGCCGCCTATGCATAGTGACCCACCTTTTACACTACCTGGAGGTCACCAAGTGTCTCAGGGGCATGGAAAGGGTTCTGCCTATAAGTCACAAACGTCCTCATCACAGAGTCACCGTGTAAATTATTTCAAGATGGCTAAGGGTGGTATTGCGTGCAGCGGGGGTGGACACTGATGTTTTTAAATCTCACTCCACCAGGGCTGCATATACCTCGGCGGCAAGGATGATGGAAATTCCTATGGACCACATCCTTGCAACGGCGGGTTGGGCTAATGACAAAACCTTTCAGCTGTTCTATAATAAATCCGTGGCCGCGCCTGAGACGTTTGCCGACACAATTTTAAGTATATATGAGGAGTTACGATGAAGGATTACGTGCCCTCCGCTCCCAACCCTCTATTATAAAGGTCAACTGGAATGCTGGTTCTCTTATCTTACTATCTTAGTCAACTCTGTTATCTTTGATTTCACACCGCTGCTTTGAAGAATGTCGCGAATGCATGCTGGCGGGGTCTTCACGTAACGCCTCATAAAATAAAGATCAAACTTTAAACTGGTAAATTCTCATTTAATCTTACTATTTTATTGCAGTCTTGTGCAGAGCTGCTCTCAAACCAAGCTGTCACTAAACTATTCCAAATTGAAAGCAACTTTGTAAAAAAAAACATAATAATCATTTGAGCTGAAGAGGCAAAAAGAGAGCTAAAATGGTACGTTGTAAAAATTCTAATAGCTTCATTTCTGAAGAATTGTAGGAGACTGTAGTAATTATGAGGTTGATTGCTTAAAAGTCTATATTTTCATTGTATGATTGTGTGTGATTTGATGCTAGACAAGGAAGCATGGAGTGAGCTGCTCATTGACTTCATATTCTTTCTTTTCAATGCTGTTTCCACTGTTGTCTCTATACAAAAATCAAATGAGATTAAAAAACTCTTCTTTTTGTAAGAGTTCTTTTGGGTTCCTTAATCCATTCCCACATTCTAGATTTGACAATGAGATAAGAAGATGGTTGGGATGAATGTAAATTTGCACTGATCCTCCTGATCAGCTACATGCTGATGTTGCATTCAAGCTATTTTGGCAGGCAGATAAAAAGTGTTTTTTAATATTTCCAGTCTATTCTATATTGAATGGAAAGCAATTAATACTGGCACTAGATGCCCGAGGTAAGAAAATATTCTATAACCCTTGCAATGACACACCTCGAATAATGAATATAGAATGTACACCAGATTAAACTACATGATCCTGTTCTTCATAAGGTATGGGAGTTGGGAATGTGTCAATGCAGAAGAGACAAGTTGCTTGGAGTCATATTTTGCTGTAGTCATGCTGATGGACTAAAATAAGGCAATTTTTTTTAACAAGCATTCAGCAAGTCAAGCAGCATCAGTTGCCTTTTGATTGGAAGTTAAGCTGCAAATTCTGTGGGGTTTTTTTAGCCGAAAGAATTGTCATGATATTTCAGTGTTGAAAAGCATTGTTTATTATATATGTTCAATCGTTAAATATTTTAACATGAGGTTTACTTACACATTCTTATTTATTATACATGCTGAGTTGCAACAATTCTCTGCAGATGAAGAACAGAAACACTTATTGTTTCTCTTAATAATAAGGAAAAGCATGAGATTTGGCTCATATGAAATGTGCTGCATAGATATCCACTGAACCACTTCATGTTGGTGTGCCATATTTCACTTGCTCACTTTTTTATATCTTTACAATCTCTTATCTCTGTCCAATCAATTATTTGGTGTTTTTCTTCTTCTGCTTATGATTCAGATTTGGAATTCTTGCTTTAAATGTTACCCCAAAGTTTAATGCTCAATTTGAGTATATTTATGCAGTCTTCGTAGATGTGGGCTAACTCAACCAAATAGACTAACCTTCTTAGCCTATACATTTGACTACAGATGCTTGAGCATATGACCTAGACTCACATTTCAGTACAGGACTGAGAGAATACAAACACTTCAAAACTAAAAGCACTAGTAGGCTATTCAACCCCTCAAGCCTGCTCCATCATTCAGCAAGATCATGACTGATCTTCTATCTCAACATATGTTTCATACTCTTTCCCCCACATCCCATCATTCCTCTAATATCAAAACAATTTATCAATCTCAGTTTTTAAGTTAATTAATGACTGAATCTCCATAACCCGTCAGGATAGTGAATTAGAAAGATTCATAACCCGCCATTGTTAGGCAAAGAATTCCTGGAATTGGACTATGTGATGATACATGATGAGTAATATCCATCCAAGTCATGTTGGTATGTAGTTGGAGCGGTGTATTTTTAGTTTTTTAGTTTTAAAGATACAGCGCGGAAACGGGCCCTTCGGCACACTGCGTTCACACCGACCAACAGTCCCCACACATTAACACTATCCTAGGGACAATTAACATTCTAGGGACAATTTTACATTTATACCAAGCTAATTAACCTACCAACCTGTATCTTTGGAGTGTGGGAGGAAACCAAAGATCTCGGAGAAAGCCCATGCGGTCACGGGGAGAACGTACAAGGAGAATGTACAAACTGTGCAGCCAGCACCCGTAGTTGGGATCGATCCTGGGTCTCTGGCACTGTAAACACTGCAAGGCAGCAACTCTATCGCAGCGCCACCGTGCCACACAGGTATGCAGATAATGTTTGAAGTCCTAGGTGATAGAGATTTCAGGTTGGTGTGATGCTGTTAAAGTAAATGAGATGAGTAATTACAGAGCATTTTGTCAATTACTGTGCACCAGTGGCAGAGGGAATGAATATTGAATGCAGATAAAGTTGGTTCCTTCTTCCTGGATGACGCATTCCATCATGTTCCTAATTTGTGACATGTATATTTTGGACACTGCCATTGTTGCGTTTACTAAATCCTTCTCATCCTGTTGTAATGATTTTTTCTTCAGGGGATTCAGACAGTCACGAAAAGGACATTGTGATTTTATGGTGCAATACTAGATTTTCCAGTTTGGACATGGTAATTAATTTCCTACTCATGAAAGAAAGCAGCAAACCCATTTTTTGGTGAGTTTTGCAAGCTAATATATAATTTTATAATAATAGGATGTAATTTATCTGCTTAATGATCCTCACAAGTCACAGTGCTAACAGCTGGAAATATAACTCAACCAAATGCATTTGTAGATAAAATAGTTACTTAATATCTTAAAATCCCATCTTCTCTGTTAGGTTGTCAGTACATAAATCTGAACAGAAAATTTTATTGGTTGGACATTAAAAATGTGTGTAGTCATGGTTGCATGTTAGCAATAAAATCTAAGAATGCTTTTCAAGTCTCATATAATGAGCTGTTAATTCATTCCCCATTCCAGAGGTTTAATTGCTCAGTCCTATTTTATAAGTCTGCTTTTACCTTGCTATGTCTTTGACTTGCATTACAGTGTGACATCAGGGAACTCAATAGGCAGATATAATGCCAATCGCTCGCTTTGTAGCTGAAGTTTTAAGCTAGTTTCTCATTATGCCAGTCGCTTGAAATTTTACCCGAGGCCAAATTCTCCACTGTTAACCTTTGATGTGTAAAGTAATATGGTACATGTGTCAACAATCAGTAAAAGAGTCATGGATTCATTATTAACAAACAAAATTGCTTTCATGTTAATGAACATTGCAAAAAATTATGAACTTCATATATTTAAAACAATAGAAGATCGTGGATTATTGTGTAGATATTGTCCTTTATCACCAGATTTATGGAAGGAGATAATTTTCCTTTCCCATGTAGATGGAAACAAGGATGATCAATCTTGCAATGTTTGGCAGGTGAAAAGCAAAAAAATGATTAATTACACAAATGATTTTAAAACTCAAAAAGATATGTGGAGGCAATCAGCACAGACAGTGATGAAAGTATAATTCAACTACAGGCACCTCCCATTTTGAAAAACAACGTGTAAATGAAACATATACGCAACAATGTTGTCAGCGGTAAATTTGAGTGCGTTATTCCAAAAATACCAGCGTGTAAATCAAGTTTTGGTATTTAAGGAACAAGGGCATTATTTTAAAAATGCATAAATCAAACATGGGTAAAATGCATGGTGTTTTTTATTCTTCACTATCCTGCAGCCAAACCTGTGACAAGAACATATTCAACTTAAAATTTAAAAAATAATAAAAAGGTCAGCTGGCTATACTGTAAAAGTAATTTTGTGTCCAATTCAAAAATAATTAGCTCGGCTTCATAGCCATGCTGTGAGGAAGCAAAAGTATTTAAATATACTTTGCCAACACCTCGAAAATAGGTGAGAGAGCAGGTTTGCGATAAGGATAATTGATTTTTACAATATATATATTAGTTGAGTGGATGTGTGGAAACTTGGCAAATGTAGTTTAATGTAGGAAGAATGTGCAATTGATCTACAGACAGACAGATTATTATTGAAACGGAGAAAGTCTGTGGATGATGAAATATGGAAGGATCCAAGCAGGGCCTGTCTTGTAGTCAATAAGTACCATTGCACCTTTAGTTAACATGCATATTAGGTGGCAGGAATGCAAGTGGGAACATCTTGAACAAGGGGATATTACAGGATTAGTGGATGGTCATTTACAAATTCAGATGCAGAAGAAATTCTACCAGGGGATGGTGAACCTTTGGAATTCTCTATCGCAAAGGGCTGTGAAAGCTAGATTATTGGGGTATTTGATACATTTCTGAAATATCAGGGAAATTATGGTCAATGGCTATTTTGAAGGTGGAGATTGCCAGATTGTTGATTAGTAAAGGTATAAGAGGTTATGGGGAGAAGGCAGGAGAATGGGGTTGAGAGGGAAAGATAGATCAGCCACAATTGAATGGCGTAGATGCGGCCGAATGGCCTGATTCTGCTCCTAGAACCTCTGAATTTATGGGGATCTGGTTTATAAGAGGAATTGAGCCTGAGGCATTTAAGCATGATCACATTGACCGGCTGGGATGAGTGAGTGGCTGAGTTGCCTATTGTCTAATATTCATGCTTTTAAAACAGATTGTGACCTGAAGTAAATTGGTGACCTGCTTCTCTGAACCCTTTAGATTTGGCTTCCACAAGACGTACAAATCCATTGAGAAGCAAAAAGCAAAGTTTAATCGAGTCTAAAATATCCACAAAATCTTTGGAAATATTAACATTCAAATCATTGCTGCAGTAAAACACTCATTGGTTTTTTTAAATGCTGATAAATTCAAAGCTTTTCCCATCAAAATGTCTTTGCAAAACATCAAACAGAATGACTTTCTCTTGAAACAGTAACACAATAATTAATTAAAAGCAGTTAGAAGAAATAATTTCAGATTTACAGCGAAATAAAGGATTAAGATAAAGTCAAGTCACATTTATTTATATAGCACATATAAAAAACAACTCTCGTTGACCAAAGTGCTTTACATTTGTTATAAGAGTAGTATACACAAGCAGGCTACATACATATATATAAATAGCCCTCGCTCAGAGGACGTCAGGAAAGGCTTGGGAGAACAGATACGTTTTTAGACAAGACTTAAAGGAGTCAATGGAGGGGGCAGTTCTAATGGGGAGCAGGATGCTGTTCCACAGTCTAGGAGCTGCGACTGCAAAGGCCCGGGCTCCCCTGAGCTTATGCCTAGACTGCGGGACATTCAGCAACCCCAAGTCGGCTGATCTGAGTGACCTGGAGGTGGCGTAGTGGGAGAGAAGACTTTTAATGTAGGTGGGGGCAAGCCCATTGAGGGCTTTGTCGACAAAGAGGAGGGTCTTGAAATTTATTCGGAAGTGCACAGGGAGCCAGTGGAGAGAGGCCAGGATCGGGGTGATGTGGTCCCTTTTTCGGGTGCCCTTCAGGAGTCTCGCTGCGGCGTTTTGGACCAGTTGCAGGCAGGACAGGGAAGATTGGCTGATGCCAGAGTTGCAGTAATCTAGGCGGGAGGAGATAACGATGGTACAATCAAAAGGGCCTTTTTTACTGCAGTGATTTTTGCATTGTGAAATAAGGTAAGTCAAGGAAAATTTTAGCAATTTGTAGGAAGGAACTGCAGATGCTGGTTAAAAACCAAAGACATACAAAAAGCTAGAGTAACTCAGCGGGTCAGACAGCATTTCTGGAGAAACGGAATAAGTGACGTTTCGAGTCGAGACCCTTCTTCAGACTGAGAGTCCGAGGAAAGGGAAACGAGAGATATAGACGTTGATATAGAGAGATATAGAACAAATGAATGAAAGATATGCAAAAAAGTAATGATGATAAAGGAAATGGGCCATTGTTAGGTGTGGTCAAGGTGAAAACGAGTTACAGCCAATGAAGCTCAATAAGATGACTTTAAAACTAGTAGAACGAGTTGGGTGGAGGATGGATGGGGAGAGAGGGGATGCAAAGAATATTTGAATTTGGAGAAATCAATATTCATACCTCTGGGGGCTATTTCTTTTCTCCAGAGATGCTGTCTGACCCGCTGAGTTACTCCAAATTTTTGTGTCTCTCTTCAGAAATGTTATAATTGCAGGGGAGTGGCTGTAGAAATTAATCTACTGTATTTATAGGAGCAGAATCCTACAAATGAAAACTGGGTGAATTCAAGATCATCGGGAGTTGAAAGGAACTGTGAAGCGGGACAGACAGCATCTCTGGAGAAAAGGAATTGGTGACGTTTTGGGTCGAGACTCTTCTTGAGACTTGACCCGAAACATCACCAATTTCTTTTCTCCAGGGATGCTGTCTGACCCACTGAGTTACTCCAGCTTTTTGTGTTTCTTCAGTTTATCTCACTTGGAATGGTTAAAGCTCAGAGAATAGGCATAAGAGATAACTACCTACATCCTGGTCACAGGAACCTGACCAATTTTTTAATGCACCCAAAGAGATTATCTTTCAGCCACATTTATTTTTTAGCCATCATTTTGTTAGACATAAATGCTGGATTAACTCAGGTGGACACGCAGCATCTCTGGAGAAAAATAATTAGTCGCATTTCTGGTCAAGACCCGATCCAAAACGTCACTCATCCCTTTTCTCCAGAGATGCTGCCTGAGTAACTTCAGCACTTTGTGTTTACCTTTGATATAACCCAGCAGTTTATTTCTACATCATTCTGTGGGGTGTTTGATGCCCCAAAATATTAAATCTATGCCTTACAAAACCTATTATTTGAAAAGCAATGGAAATTTGCTTTTCAATTAATAGCCCAGAAGTCATTTTCTGACACAAGATAGTTGGCAAGACAAACACTGAAGTGTACACAACAGGCATCATGGGTTCAGAATGGTGCGGGAGAGAGGCAGGAAAAGAGAACCTGCTGCAGGTCAGGCCACAGTTTAACCAATATTCCACAATCAGGCCTTGTTCTTTCTAAGTCCACTGTTATAGTGTAGCATAAAGGCATAGAATTTCAGACACAGCTGTAACTGTATAGGACTAAATGTAATATATTGATGTGTCATGGGAAATTACATTTAAATAACATTAAATACATGACATCAGTATAATTCTGCAGTAGCTATTTATACATTATATATTTGAATGAGGGTGGAAAATAAGACATTTAGCAAATAAAATCAAAGTAAAGTGGTGCAGAAGGGAAATAGGATTGGATCAGTTAATTTATCATGATAGTTTACAATTTACTTTGTGTATCTCTCTGAACAGGCAGGCAGAGGTAAATATTGTCTGCACTTGAACTGTTCAGCTTTTCTACACATCAGTCTTCTGCAAATAAATAGAGAATGCCTTCTGAGGCTGTAACAGAAATACCCACACAAGGCAAAGATTAATCCATCATCTCCTCGCTGTCAGTGTGGATGGGAGGTGGGTGACAGCTACCATGCTGTAGCATCTATACACGTGCAGACAACATCAATCTGCAGCAAGGATTACGAGCAGGCATTCTGCTGCCACAGATATCAATGATTATAAATTCCAACATATGCAACATGAAACTAAATGTGAAATTACCAGTTATAGTTTACTTTAGTTTGGAGATAGAGCGCATGAACAGGCCCACCGAGTCCACGCCAATCTCCCTTACGCCAGTTCAATGGTGTATTATCATTAATATTTTATTATTATTAATGTTTAGTGTTTTCTGAGTCATTCGTAACTGTCACTCTTTGTCATGTTGTTACTTGTGGGCGCAGCACCAAGGCAAATTCCTTGTATGTGAATACTTGGCAAATAAGCTTACTTACTTATCCGACACTAAGGACAATTTACAGAAACCAATTAACCAACAAACTTGCACATCTATCCAGTTGCAGTATAATGTGGATAAATATGAGGTTATCCACTTTGGTGGCAAAAATAGGAAAGCAGACTATTATCTAAATGGTGGCCAATTAGGAAAAGGGGAGATGCAGCGCGACCTGGGTGTCATGGTACACCAGTCATTAAAAGTAGGCATGCAGGTGCAGCAGGCAGTGAAGAAAGCGAATGGTATGTTAGCTTTCATGGCAAAAGGATTTGAGTATAGGAGCAGGGAGGTTCTACTTCAGTTGTACAGGGTCTTGGTGAGACCAGACCTGGAGTATTGCGTACAGTTCTGGTCTCCAAATCTGAGGAAGGACATTATTGCCATAGAGGGAGTGCAGAGAAGGTTCACCAGACTGGTTCCTGGGATGTCAGGACTGTCTTATGAACAAAGACTACATAGACTCGTGTTATACTCTCTAGAATTTAGGAGATTGAGAGGGGATCTTATAGAAACTTACAAAATTCTTAAGGGGTTGGACAGGCTTGATGCAGGAAGATTGTTCCCGATGTTGGGGAGGTCCAGGACAAGGGGTCACATCTTAAGGATAAGGGGGAAATCCTTTCGGACCGAGATGAGAAGGACTTTTTTCACACAGAGAGTGGTGGGTCTCTGGAACTCTCTGCCACAGAGGGTAGTTGAGGCCAGTTCATTGGCTATATTTAAGAGGGAGTTAGATGTGGCCCTTGTGGCTAAGGGGATCAGAGAGTATGGAGAGAAGGCAGGTACGGGATACTGAGTTGGATGATCAGCCATGATCATATTGAATGGCGGTGCAGGCTCGAAGGGCCGAATGGCCTACTCCTGCACCTAATTTCTATGTTTCTATGTTTCTATGGGATGTGGGAAACCGGCACACTCCGAGAGAACATATAAACTCCGTACAGGCAGCACCTGTTGTCAGGATTGAGCCCGGGTCTCTGCTGCTGTAAGGCAGCAACTCTACTGCTGTGCCCCTCTGTGATAACCAAGTTAAGTTGGTCATCCTAATTTCAAGCAAATTTCAATTCCTTTTGGTGTGGAGGACAATTCATAGCAGAAGTAATGGGGAGTTCAGTACATCAATGATACAAAGAATTCCCTTGTGGTTGCCTCCACTTTGTTGCCGTTCTGCCGCTATGGAAACAAACCCTATAGGCTGTGGGCCGAGCATCAACAATGTGTCTAGAAATCAGTTTTTGTGACCCACGTCACAGAACTACATGAACATTTCCACAGATTTAGATGAAATATAATTGAGAAGGATGTCATAACTCGTCACTGCCAAAAGTTGCACTTTAATTAATTAAACTAATTAGAAAATGAGATCGGAAAAGTAAACGCCATCTAGTGGCCAATGCCCATATTATACCATGGGCAGCCTATTTCTGTGTTGCAGTCTATTTAAACTATATATTATTATACCTATATGTATATATATATAACTTATAAATATGACTGTCATCATATATAATTAAGTATAATTATATTATATAAAAATAATATGATGAATATAATTGCAAGTTTTTTTTAATGACACTGTTGCAGAGGTCCTGCTCCTGAACCAGCCTAATTAATGGGTGAGGCAGTTCCTGTGGGTTTCTCCCTTTACTGAACCCCACTGACTACCAGTGTGCAGAGTGGGGATCATAGCCACAGTGGGACTGGGGCAGTGCCAGGCTGGGGGACAGTCCTGCAAATTAGGGCTATTAGCTTTAACCTAAAATAACCCTAAAAGTGTCGTATTGTTTGAGTATCTATAGTTTGTGTGTGTGGCTGTGTATACCTGTTAAACGTGTATATGGGGATGTGTGTATGTAAGTGTGGATGTGTGTGTGCATGGATGTGTACATGTATGTCTGTGTGCGGATGGATGTGTGCGTGTGTGTGCGGATGTATGTGTGTGTGTCTGCATGCATTGGAAGTGTGCATACGGATGGATGTGTGTGTGGATGTATGTGTGGGTGGGTGGGTGGACTGTCGCACTGTCATTCACCAGCACGCCATTATCATGAGTAATTCACTCATTGTTTGAATAATTTGACCAAATAAACTGTGAAACGATCGACACTAAAATAAAACTTTATATAATAATTTATTTCCCCAATTTATTTGTTTACATTGCATCTAATCTTCATCTGAATATTCTTCATCAGATTCCAAGTCTTTTGATAAGTTTGATAGGTCCATTGATAAGTTAGTTCACGTTGAAGTGGAGGGTCAGGCAGAGGCTACAAAAAACAAATCTCATAGTCATTAAGTCTGCATGGACTTCAATTCATAACATTTCAACCTCTTCTTAATATTAATGATAATAACACTGTTACTACTAGATAAATTAGTTCAAGTTCAAGTTCACATACACCAATTCATTTCTACATAAACATCAGCCATTTCTGACCATTTTTCACTCCAATGGAAGCCTATAAAGTGCAATGAATATTCGTTCATTTTTCTCCCGTGGTCGGGGCCTGGAAACGGCCGCTACGGACGACACTATGTTGATTCCAATGAAGGTTCTTTCTAGTTCTGTGGAATACATGTCGTGGAAACTTGCAGTAGGGTAATTGAATTTAGTGAGAAAAGCATTAAGAAGTCTGAAGAATGTGCAGCTAAGTGGATAGAAGTGGAAGAAAGTCTTGAAAGCAAAGTCGCTGCTGAGATGCTGCAACACAAAGTTGAAACCAGTCAAACTTTGTGAATCAACTGGAAGGTAAGATCTTAAGTATGAATTTATGAAAATTAATCTGTATGGACTTTAATTAATTTAATTGCACCCTTTATAATGTGAAAACATGAGATTTGGAGGCTGTACATTCACTCATTCACTCACTCACTCACTCATTCATTCACAATTCACTCACTCATTCACTCATTCACTCACTCACTTACTAATTCACTCATTCACTGATTCATTAATTCACTCATTCATTCATGAAGTTGAGGGCCTAAACTATGTGTATCCATGACAAGGTAAATTACACATTTTCGCTAATGCCAGCTTGCTGTAGTTTAATAAGTCTTTAACATCTAATCTCAGAGCTGCCTGCGATAACTTACCGAGTACAAGTGCTCCGATCGCGGGGCCTATGTACTTAACATAGTGAAGTGGAGGTCTCAATTAAAAAGCAGCCGAATCGCGAACACGGAGCCGCGGAGTGTGTTTGTATCATGTCTGCGGGGGGGGGGGGGGGGGGGGCTGTACATAGTGCCGTCCGTAGTGGCCGTTTCCAGGCCGAAACTATGGGAGAAAAACGGACGAATACTCATTGCACTTTATAGGCTTCCATTGGAGTGATAAATGGTCAGAAATGGCTGATGCTTATGTAGAAATGAATTGGTGTATGTGAACTTGAACTTGAACTAATTTATCTTTGGTAGTAACTGTTATTCTCATTAACATTAAGAAGAGGTTGGAATTTTATGATTTTCAAATTTTTTTACAAATAAAAAACTGAAAAGTGTGGCGTGCAAAAATATTCAGCCCCTTTTACTCTGATACCCCTAAATAAAATCCAGTGCAGCCAATTACCTTCAGAAGGCACCTAATTAGTAAATAGAGTCCACTTGTGTGTAATCTAATCTCAGTATAAATACAGCTGTTCTGTGAAGGCCTCAGAGGTTTGTTAGAGAACATTAGTGAACAAACAGCATCATGAAGTCCAAGGAACACACCAGACAGGTCAGGGATAAAGTTGTGGAGAAGTTTAAAGCAGGGTTAGGTTATAAAAAAATATCCCAAACTTTGAACATCTCACGGAGCACTGTTCAATCCATCATCCGAAAATGGAAAGAGTATGGCACAACTGCAAACCTACCAAGACATGGCCGTCCACCTAAACTGACAGGCCGGGAAGGAAAGCATTGATCAGAGAAGCAGCCAAGGCGCCCATGGTAACTCTGGAGGAGCTGTAGAGATCCACAGCTCAGGTGGGAGAATCTGTCCACAGGACAACTATTAGTAGTGCACTCCACGAATCGGGCCTTTATGGAAGAGTGGCAAGAAGAAAGACGTTGTTGGAACAAAGCCATAAGAAGTCCCATTTGCAGTTTGCCACAAGCCATGTGGGGGACACAGCAAACATGTGGAGGAAGGTGCTCTGGTCTGATGAGACCAAAATTGAAGTTTTTGGCCTAAATGCAAAACGCTATGTGTGGCGGAAAACTAACACTGCACATCACCCTGAACACACCATCCCCACTGTGAAACATGGTGATGGCAGCATCATGCTGTGGGGATGCTTTTCTTCAGCAGGGACAGGGAAGCTGGTCAGAGTTGATGGGAAGATGGATGGAGCCAAATACAAGGCAATCTTGGAAGAAAACCTGTTAGAGTCTGCAAAAGACTTGAGACTGGGGCGGAGGTTCACCTTCCAGCAGGACAATGACCCTAAACATATGGCTAGAGCTACAATGGAATGGTTTAGATCAAAGCATATTAATGTGTTAGAATGGCCCAGTCAAAGTCCAGACCTAAATCCAATTGAGAATCTCTGGCAAGACTTGAAAATTGCTGTTCACAGACGTTCTCCATTCAATCTGACTGAGCTTGAGCTATTTTGCAAAGAAGAATGGGCAAAAATGTCAGTCTCTAGATGTGCAAAGCTGGTAGAGACATACCCCAAAAGAATTGCAGCTGTGATTGCAGTGAAAAGTAGTTCAACAAAGTATTGACTCAGGGGGGCTGAATAATTTTGCACGCCACACTTTTCAGTTTTTTATTTGTAATAAAATTTGGAAAGCATGTATCATATTCCTTCCACTTCACAATTATGCGCCACTTTGTGTTGGTCTATCACATAAAATCCCAATAAAATACATTTACGTTTGTGGTTGTAACGTGACAAAATGTGGAAAAGTTCAAGGGGTATGAATACTTTTGCAAGCCACTGTATAGTGAATGTTGAATGGATTCAATATCTAAAATGTTGCCCATTATATATTGATATAGTGGAGTTGGTGTTACGCACTAGCATTGTTATCAGGGGATAAATGGTCCGACCTGCTGAGTGTTTCCAACATTGGATGTTTTGACTCATTAATTACCGATGCAGTTTTAAGTTTGTTAATAATATTTCCGATGATGTATAAAAGAGTTGGACTGGATTTTAGATGGATCACATTTCCACCAGCAATGAACAGAACTTTTTAGCAGAAAAGTAAGTAGAGCATAATTACAATTCAAGAGGCGTGTGGCAGGATTATGTTAGGGTGCGCTTGCCACATTGAGATAATATTTACATACTCTTTCCAGTGTTGCGATTATCACTGCTGAATTAATGAGTAAAGTCAACTCTGACTGTAATTTTAAGATGAAGGGAGTTTTTCTGCAAATACACTAAGCTTTTTGTGAAAATGAACTTTCTTGTATTTTGCTGGAGAGTTCACTTTCTGTGAGATATATAAAATGTGCCTGAATAAAACCTTTGCTATGAGGATGTTATTTGCCACCAGAAGTAAGTAGAGCATTGCCACCAGAAGTAAGTAGAGCATTGCCATCAGAAGTAAGTTTGGGCAGTCACGGTGGCACAGCGGTGGAGTTGCTGCCTTACAGCAAATCCAGGGGCGGAGACCCGGGTTCGATCCTGACTACGGGTGCTTGTCTGTACAGAGTTTGCACGTTCTCCTCGTGGGTTTTCTCCAAGATTTTCGGTTTCCTCCCACACTCGAAAGACGTACAGGTTTGTAGGTTAATTGGCTTGGTAAATGTAAAGACTGTCCCTAGTGGGTGTAGGATAGTGTTAACTAAACTTGACCCATATAAATTTGCCTATAAGTAGGGCTGTGGCACAGAAGATGTTGTTGCCTCCTTAGTTCATATTATCTCTAAACACTTAGACAAACCCAACACCTATGCAAGAACCCTCTTTCTAGATTTTTGGTAAGCTTTCATCACAATTCAATCAGACATTTTGGTGTCAAAAATGGTCCAGCAGGAACTAAAGCCCTATCTGATTCACTGGTATGCTTCCTTTCTCACTAACCGAGTACAGATAGTTAAGGTGAATAAAACCCTTTCATCTGCCATCACAACCAATGTCGGGGCACCCCAGGGTTGTGTGAGTTCAGCTATGCTGTTTACATTTTAGACTGATGATTGTTATACAGATACACAGAATCAATATATTCTAAAGTACTCAGATGATACAGATCTATTATCTCTATTAAGTAACTCAGACAACCCCAGGCTGCACCAACTCTGCGTGAACAAATTGGTCGAGTGGACTGAAAATAATGCCCTTGAGGTTAACATAAAGAAAACAGAAGAGATTGTATTTGGCTCACCATCTGACTCTCAAAAAGTTTCTCTTGTTATCAATAACGAAAAAAATCAAGGAGGTGTCTTCATTTAAATACTTGGTGGTAACGATAGACTATCAGTTATCATGAAATGACCACATTGATAAGATTTGCAATAAGACATAACAAAGAATCTGGTTTCTCCGCCGACTAAGAGCAAGTAAACAAATCCTTTTATTATTTTTTACTGCCGCGATAATGAGTGTTTTGCAGTATTGTAACAATACATGTTACAGGAGCTTTTCTGCTACTTCTAAATCAAAACTGCACCAACAAATCAAAATTAGCTCAAAGATTGTTGGTCAACCACTACAAAAATTGTATCTATCATCCTACCTTAAAAACATTTTAAGGATGGCCAATAACATTTCCTCTGACACAAACCACGTTCTGAATAGTGAGTACAATTTGTTACCATCAAACCGGAGATATGGGGTTCCAAAATTTAATAAGTTTAGAATGAGGGGTTCTTTTGTGCACCAGTCAATCCTTGAATTAAACATGGCGCATAATCCCAGATCAAACGGACCATAAATGTGGTCTTCTTTTATTGTAATGTAATGTCTTGTCGAATGTGGGTATTTTGGGATCCTGTCTTGAAATCTTGATGCGTGTCTTCTTTCGCCCCTCTTGTCTTTTTTGTGATGCTGTAAATGGAGCTTCTGTGATACAAACCAAATTTCAGCCTTGCTCTGACAATAAAGTATTATCGTAACATATCGTATCGTAATGTGCAGGGATCACTGGTCGGCACAGACCTGATGGGCCGAAGGGCCTGTTTCCACGCTATATCGCTAAACTAAACTAAACTAAACTAAGTCAATGGTTCTAAATTGGGGGAGGGAGCAACTCCTTCATATTGAAATTTGTACAAAATGTACTCAACACACCGTACTTGTTAAGACTTTTAGCAACTGCAGAGTGTGGTGGACTCAGCTGCATGCATCATGGGCACAGCCTTCCCTACAGCCTTCATATAGCTCAAAACCACCTATATGAGGTGTTGCCTCAAGGTGGATGCATTCACAATCAAGGATCCCCACCATTCGGGTCATGCCCTCTTCCTGCTACTACCATCCGACAGAAGCCTGATGTCCCCAGGTTCAGGAGCATCTATTTTCCCACAACCATCACGTTCACGGATGGACCTACACAACCCTAATCCTACATTGGCAATGGAACTCTGTGTATCACCTCTTGAACTATTACAGGATGTTTTCTAATTGCGTTTTACACTAATGTCTTGTTTGTTTGCTTGCCTTTGTCTTTGCACTGTTGTGTAGAATTTATGTGTGATTTATGTAACTTATAATTTATGCTTTTGTGTGTTGTCTGAGTCTATGTGCCTGTGATGCTGCTGTTAGCAAGATTTTCATTGTATCTGTACCTCACCGTACTTGTACATATGACAATAAATTTGTAAACTGCAGATGCTGGTTTATCCCGAAGATAGACACAAAGTGTTTGAGTAACTCAACGGGTCAGGCAGCATCACTGGTGAAAAAGGATGGTTGACGTTTTGGGCCGGAAGGGTTCTGATCCAAAACATCAGATAAATGTGAGGTTATCCACTTTGGTGGCAAGAACATTATCTGAATGGTGTCAGATTAAGAAAAGGGGACCTGGGTGTGCTTGTACATCAGTCACTGAATGTAAGCATGCAGGTACAGCAGGCAGTGAAGAAGCTAATAGCATGTTGGCCTTCATTGCGAGAGGATTTAAGTTCAGAAGCAAGGGGGTCCTACTGCAGTTGTGCAGGGCCATGGTGAGACTGCAACTGGAGTATTGTGTGCAATTTTGGTATCCAAATTTGAGGAAGGACATTATTGCTATAGATGGAGTGCAGCATAGGATCACCAGATTAATTCCCGCGATGGTGGGACTGACATATGATGAAATAATGGGTCGATTGGGCTTGTATTCACTGGAATTTAGAAGGATGAGAGGGCATGTAATCTATATTACAAAAAGTCTTGACCGCTTTTGGCTCGCTGTGCTGTGATTTCCGAGAGAACAACACCACCTACGGCCGTCATTTTTGGCCACCTTGCTCAGAGCCCCCCTCCGCCTTCCTGGACTGGAGGATTTTTCCCATCTATGAAAAATCAGAGAGATATTAATATTTATTTTTTTTAAATGCCATTCTCTCTGCTACCCCTGCTGGTGGGAGGGGGGAGGGACTATAAAACCCGGAAGTGGTGTGCCTCACTCAGTCTCTGCAAGATGAAGGAAGCCAGAGGGTCACGTCTCTCGGAGCTCTGAATAACACTGAACACATATCTGCTCAACTGTGAGTGCCCTTAATGTGGTTTGAAAATGAAAATCTGGTTGGTTTGAAGTAAAAAGGCACTGCCTGCAAATGGTTGTTTGGGGGGTTTGGGTTGAAGTGGAAAGGCGCTGCCTGCAAATGGTTGTTTGGTGGGTTTGGGTTGAAGTGAAAAGGCACTGCCTGCAAATGGTTGTTTGGGGGATTTGGGTTGAAGTGAAAAGGCACTGCCTGCAAATGGTTGTTTGGGGGGTTTGGGTTGAAGTGAAAAGGCACTGCCTGCAAATGGTTGTTTGGGTGTTTTGGGTTGAAGTGAAAAGGCACTGCCTGGAAATGGTTGTTTGGGGGGTTTGGGTTGAAGTGAAAAGGCACTGCCTGCAAATGGTTGCTTGGGGGTTTTGGGTTGAAGTGAAACAGCACTGCATGCAAAGGGTTGCTTGGGGGTTCTGGGTTGAAGTGAAAAGGCACTGCAAATGGTTGTTTGTCTAAACTTGACAACTTCCTGTTTGCACTATATTGACTTTAGATAAAATGCTACAACTAATGGCTGTGATTTTTGGCCATCTTACTCAGTCCCCCTTCGCTCATCAGGTGCAGAGGATTCTTACCATCAATGATAAACAAAAGTTTTATTAGTGTTTAAAAAATGTTTAAAATCTCTCTCCTGTCTATCACGCCATGAAGGCCACACCTTTTCCGATGGGAGGGGGAGGGATTATAAAACCAGGAAGTGTGGGTGTGGCTCAGTCTCTGCATGATGGGGGATGGAGAAGTCACGACTCTGTCTGAGCTGCGAATCAACTGAGCACACTGAATGTCTACTGAACTGTGAGTGTGGTGTTTTGTGTGGTTTTATGGTGGTTTCACCCTGCTTGAAATAGTATGAAACTGCATTTGAATGTGGTGTTGTTGCACCCTGCATGAGATGGTATGAAACTGCACTTGAATTTGGTGGCTTTGCACCCTGCTTGAAGTAGTATGAAACTACACATGAATTTGGTGGCCTTGCACCCTGCTTGAAGTGGTTGGAAACTGCACCTGAATTCGGTGGCCTTGCGCCCTGCTTGAAGAGGTAAGAAACTGCACTTGGATTTGGTGGCCTGGCACCCTGCTTGAAATGGTAGGAAAATGGATTTGAATTTGGTGGCCTTGCACAATGGGATTTCAAGGAATAGCTATGAATCAACTGCCAGCCCGCCAGCCGTGAGTGAGCTGCCAGCACATCAGGTTTGAGGGACAGAGCTGCCACCCCAAGAATCCATTTGGCCCACAATGTCCATACTCGCCCTCTGGACACCAGTAGTCCCTGCAGCCAACACCCACACCAGCGCTCCAGAAAGCTCCCCCGCCCCCCCCCCCCCACTGGCCACCAATATTGGAATTGGTGGAGAGGTGGAATATTGCGTCGGGGGACCAGCCCTCCCGTGTGAACATGGGACCCAACGGGTCCAACTTAGTCTAGTAGAAACATAACATTCTTAAGGAATTGGATAGGAAAAATGTTCCCGGTGTTGGGGGAGTCCAGAACCAAGGATCACAGTTTAAGAATAAGGAGTAGACCATTTAGGACTGAGATGAGGAAAAAAAATGTCACCCAGTGAGTTGTGAATCTGTGGAATTCTCTGCCACAGAAGACAGTGGAGGCCAATTCACTGGATGTTTTCAAAAGAGAGTTAGATTTAGTTCTTAGGGCTAAAGGAATCAAGGGATATGGGTAAAAAGCAGGAAAGGGGTACTGATTTTAGATGAACAGCCATGATAATGTTGAATGGCGGTGATCGCTCGAAGGGCCGAATGGCCTACTCCTGCACCTATTTTTTAATGTTTTTCTATGTTTCTAAAACCAGAAACTATTTATAGTGTAGGATTCTCAATTCTCCTAATATTTATTAATGCTAAGCAAAAGTTTGATGACATACTAAATGTATTTCATAGAACAAAATTCCTTAAAATATTTGTCCACGATATCTTGCTCTTAATCAACGATAATTATTTATTTGAAGAACATTTGAGCTTTTTTCTCTCCATGGCAAGATTGTCAAACTCAAATTGTTAAAGTGCCTTGAAGGTTAATAAGTTGAATAATAAAATGTCAACACTGCGGTAAATTTCCAAATTATGAAACAAGTCAACTTAGATGAAGCCTGCGGAACAAAACTCTTAGATTTCTTTGATCAATGGTATCTTTCAAAATGAGAGGCTATTCATGATAATATTATGGCATTGAAGTAGGAGTATCTTTGGGGAAGATGCAGACCAAAGCTGAAAAGCTCTGTTCTTGTAGGTTCTGGGAGAACTCCTCTATGTGGTGTAAGGTTGGAGGTCTGAGGCTGGAGGTCTGAGACCAGTGGAGTTCCACAGGGATCTCTGCTGGGACTTCTGCTGTGTTTGATATAAAATGATCTAGACATAAATGTGGGTAGACAAAAATGTTGTAGAAACTCAGCGGGTGAGGCAGCATCTATGCAGCGAAGAAATTCCTTCGCTCCATAGATGCTGCCTCACCCGCTGAGTTTCTCCAACATTTTTGTCTACCTTTGATTTTTCCAGCATCTGCAGTTCTTTCCTAGACATACATGTGGATGGGTTGGTGAGTATGTTTGCTAATGACACCAAAATTGGAGGAGTTGCAGACAGTGAGAAAGGCTGTCAGAAGATATAGATAAGCTGCAGAAATGGATGGGGAAATGGCAGATTAACTTGTTTAACCCGAACAAGTGTGAAGTATTTCACTTTGGGAGCTTGATTGTAAGGAAGGAGTATACAGTTAATGGCAAGACCCTTAAAAGCATTGAGGTGCAGATACAGATCTTGAAGGTTAGGTTCATAGCACACTAAAGGTGGCAGCATACGTAGGTAGGGCACAAGTAAAAAAGGTGTTTGTTATGCTTGCTAGGGGCATTGAATATAAGAGTAAGGATTAATAATGCAGCTCAATACAACTTTGGTTAGGCTGGGGTTACACAAAAAGCTGGAGAAACTCAGCGGGTGCAGCAGCATCTAAGGAGCGAAGGAGATAGGCGACGTTTCGGGTCGAGACCCTTGGTTAGGCTGCATTTGGAGTATAGCATGTAGTTCTTGTCACCCCATTATTGGAGAGATGTGGAGGCTTTGGAGCGGGGTAGATGAGGTTTACCAGAATGCTTCTGGGATTAGAGAGTTTCATCTACTGGGAGTGGTTGGATAGACAGATTGTATTCTCTGGAATGGCGGAGGTTGAGGGAAGACTTTATAATTGTAAATAGAATTATGAGCGGCATAGATAGAGTATACAGTTACAACCTTTGTCCTAGGGTGGTAATGTCCAACACTAGTTTAATGGATATGTGCGGGGCAAGTTTATTTTACATAGAGAGTGGTGGAGGTGCCACATTGCCAGGGGTGGAGGTGGAGGCAGATACAATAGTGGTGTTTACCAGCTTTTGGATAAATGCATGGAAGTGCAGATAATAGAGGGATGTAGATCATACACAGGCAGATGAGATCAGTTAAGCTAGGCATTATATTCAGCAAAAACATTGTGAGCCGAAGGGCCCGTTCCTGTGCAGTACTATTCTATGTTCTATATACTTATTCTATGCATTATAATCTGGAAGCAAGAAAGGGCTATTGGATTGAACTGCCAGACAGAATAGTAAAATCACAGTGGTTTTGATCACAGATATAAAAATTGATTACGAGTTTGTAATATTGAATTTCCAGCATAAATTACAATTAAAACACAAAGTACTTGTGCTACAATGCCAGGATCAGCCCAGAGCCAAAGTACTATCTAAACTGAATATACTAACGTGCTCAGGAGAATAACTAACCACATTTGCAATAAACAGCTACCTACATGTTAACAAGCACATTACAAAAAATGATTATGTAGAGGCAAGTATAACATTGGGATTATCAAGTGGGCACCTCCCTTCACTTTCGTTGAGTTAGGCCCTCGACACCTCAAGAAGGCTCAATAGTTAGTTATGGCATCCCAGAACAACCCTCCTCAATACCTAGATAGACACAAAATGCTGCAGTAACTCAGCAGGACAGGCAGCATCTCTGGAGATAAGGAATGGGTGACGTTTCGGGTCGAGACCCTTCTTCAGACTATCCAAATTAATTGACAATGTAACTCCCATAGCTCAGGTAAAAACAGTAAAACATCACAGTGTAAGGATTAAAACATGATCCTGCGAATTATTATCTACAGAACTGAAGTATGTCAAAGTGATCACGATTGTGCAGCGTAATTACAGTTTAAAGCATGGAAATAAATCATAAATAAAAAGCACATTTTGTGAAAATGCAATCAAGGATCAGAATTACAATGGAACAGAATTATATACTAAAATGGGAAATGAATCAGAAAATAAAATGGAACATTTTGAGAAATGAACAGCAATTTATTACAAAAAATAATCTCATTTAAAGTGTTGTTGCCAGAATGATATTGCTTCACATAATAGAAAGCTGGAATATACTATAAATCCTTTGCAATTCCATTTTGTAATTTTCATTGAATTCCTTTTAATAATCCTGAGTTTTGCCATTACCAATGTAGCATAAATGAGTTGGGGTTTATTTTGCTCCCCATACCTCAGTAATGACCTGTAGTGAAGGCAGACATCAAATATGAAATTCACCACTACCCCTCGAGCCCCAGCAGTCTTTGTTCATCTGAAGATCCAGATCTCAGATCTACCCTAAAGCCTTTGTCCACTAGGCACAGTGATACCAGCCCTTCTGTACTACGTTTAAATATACCTGTAATCGAAAAGGAACTTCAAATGCTAGTTTATACCAAAGATAGACACAAAATGCTGGAGTAATTCAGCAGGTCGGGCAGCATCTCTGGAGAAAATGGATAGATAACTTTTTGGGTCGGGAGCCTTCTTCTGACTGAAGAAGGGTCTCGACCTAAAACATCACCCACCTATCTTCTCCAGAGATGCTGCCTGACCTGCTGAGTTACTCCAACACTTTGTTTCTACCCTTCTGTAGGTTTCTTAGGCATAAACTACCTACTGCAGGCATCTCATTGCGCAAGATGATTTTCACCAACATTGTCTTTCCAAAATCCTTGAAATCTACTCTCAGAATTAGCAAAAATCAGTTTTCTGTTCTTGCCAATATATCTCCAGTATTGAGATTCTAGTTATACTCAGCCACCGCTGAAGGATCTTTTGCATGATATGCATGTTTGATATTCAAACACCCAACCAGGTACTTTGTTGTGACCATCATCATGCCAAAGGTTTACCGGAATAGAGGAAACAATGTAAGATGGTCTCAAACAGTGCAAGGAAATTGTAAGATCCTCACTGAACTGAAGGAATCGCTGGCGTACAACCACCCAAAATGGAGGTATTTGGGGTGGTACTGAGAACTCTCAGTCTCTTCAGCAAGAACACACAGAAACTCAGCAATGTAGTGGATTATTATAAGAGGCTATATAATTATTATATATTATAAACAACACCTAGAAGGTGCCAAGGCAAAGACAAGTGCACGTGCCGCACTGCTACACTGCCTAGCCAGCACTACATGGGGAGCCACGACAAAGACACTGCGCATGTCCACAGTGGCCCTGGTGTTCTCAGCCGCCGAATACTGCGCCCCGGTCTGGTGCTGTAGCCCTTACGTCAAGAAGCTAGATGCTGCCCTCAACAGCGCCCTGCAGACTGTCTCCAGATGCCTCCGAGCCACCCCAGTAAACCAACTGCCCGTCCTCTCTGGCATCGCCCCAGCCAACATCAGATGAGAAGCAGTCACGCTGGCCCTCTCTCGAAAGGCGCAGACCAGTGAATCCCACCTCCTCCATCAGATCGTCACAGAGACACCACGACGAGTGCGCCTCAAGTCAGGGCACCCCTTTGCCACGCAAGCCCAAGAGCTGCTCTGCACGACACCGGCTGACGCTTCTAATGCCGCCTGAGTCAAGACGAGATGGAGAGACCAGTGGAAGTCATCGGAACCATCTAGGCTATAACATTACATCAATGACCCCATGGACGTCCCTGGCCAGGACCTGCCACAAAATCAATGGACAACCCTCAACCGCTTGAGGAAAGGCGTCGGACGCTATGGAGTAGTGATGAAAAGGTGGGGCCTCGTGGACAGCGCCTCCTGCGAGTGTGGGGACCCAACACAGACAGTGGAGCACATAGTCACCAGTTGCCCCAAACACAGGACACCGAATGATGAACGTGGTCTGATTGACCTGGACGATGACACATTGGCCTGGCTCGCCTCAATGGAGCTGCAGGTCTAAAAGACATACGACAGAAGAAGAAGAAGAAGATAAGAGTCAAGAGTGTTTAATTGTCATATATATTGACAAAAATGGAATTCTTACTTGCAGCAGAGTACCAGGCCTGCAACACAATATACATAGATTATATAAAAGAACTAAAAACAATCAATGAATTTTACTTCGGAGTCACGTAAGTGACTACGTGAAGACCCCGCCAGCACACATGCGTGACATATCGTCCAACGCATTGCGAAGCGACAGGCGGGAGGAGTGTCGCTCCTCCAGCGGTAAGTTTAAAACGGACCTGCAGGTAAGTACTCACTGTCCTGAGGTTGTTTTGTGGGCGTTCTGTTTGTGTTTTCTTACAGAGCAACACCCATCATGGACAAGTCGAGGACTAAGTTCAAATGGACTGCAACAAGACTAACTGCGGAGGACCGCGGGAATGCGGGAGGTCAGCAGCTGCCGACATCACCGGAGCTGCTAGTCGTTCAACCAGCAGCCCCCGACATGGCACCACCACAGCCCGTAGGTGCACCTCGGACTGGCGGTAAAGCAACCCAAAAGTCGGGCAAGCCCGTAGACCCTGCAGGGTCCGGGCTGGAAGACTCACTGCCTGCGAAAGCGACAGCGGTCGTTAATCCCGCATGGAACGGTTGGTGGAGCAATTGCTCCAATGTGACCTACTCCAGCAGGAGTCTGGTCACTGTGGGTCTCCTAGGACACCCACGGCAGCACCTTTTACAGGGCTGCCAAATGTCTCTCCCTCCTCGGAGGGGAGCACAAGGAGTCAGTTCTGGGCTGACTCTGAACAGGGGGATTTGGCCGAAGAATCATCCAGCATGCTCGGGGTGCAAGAACAAGAGCTACTCGGCATGGTGTCCAAGTTCGCGATACCTTCGCAAAAGGGACTGCCGTTGCTGCCGCAGCTGGCAGCCAGCATAAATTACCTCACCACAAACCAACTACAGGAACAGGTCATGAACGACACGGCAGCCAACCGGAGAACTGTGTCTCCCTCAACGTGCCTGCGGTGAAGAACCCCATCTGGGGAGACATCAGTCCTGGCATCAGGAACCAGGAAGTAAAGATGCAAAAAATCCTGGAACTACTGGTCTCTGGAATTACAGCATTTGTCAGGTCATGTCGGAGGAGATGTCGGAGGAGCAGCAGGATGCCCTGGCACTCTTCTGTAATGTACAGTTTGAGGTTATCTGTTTCAGGAAGAGTGTCATCCGACCTGCACTAAACCCCAAGTTCGCGGGGTTGTGCAAAACCAGCAGTGCACAGCCGCCTACTTTACTTTTCGGGGACAACCTTCCAAAGCAGGTAAAATACCTCGACGAAGAGGCAAAGGCCGTCGGCATGATCAAAGTGCCGTCCGCTACCAGCTCCTCGTATCCTCAGCGGCAGCACCCCTACGCATCCACCAGCAGACCGCGTTACCACAGTGAAAGAGGAACAGCTGGTGAAAGCTCGAAGGCCGTACAACCAGCACAATGGTCTTTTTTAGGCCATGCCCCAGAACGGCCTTCTTTGAAGATGCGCCACCCCCACACCACAGCACCTCCACCTCCCAGGAAGCAAGGACGGAAGAAACCAACACAGCACCACCTGTAACCATGGAGGTACATAGCATGTGTAACTTCTTCACAGAAAGGGGGAAGGTTACACTTTTTTATGAATGCATGGAGTTCCATAACTTCTGATCCTTTCATACTGCAAAGTATTCAGGGATGCAAACTTGAATTTGTTGACAAACTCCTCCTTCCGATTCAGCATGCACCTAGCCAAAAGTTTGTGCTTTCACAAAAAGAGAAATTGGAAGGTCATGTGGAAATGTTAAGACTACATCCAAAAGGAGTAATTGAAAAAACCAAACATGAATCTCTTGATTTTGTGTCAAACATCTTCACACTAAACAAAAAGATGGCGGATGCCGCATCCTTATTGATTTGACACAACTGAATACTTTTGTGCAGTACACCCACTTCAAATGGAAACTTTTGTTACTGCCAAACAACTAGTTTCCAAGGGATATTTTCATGGCTTGCATCGACTTAAAAGATGCATACTATTCAGCACCAATAGAGAAAGATCACCGCAGATATTTGAAATTTACCTGGATGGGGCAGCTCTAGCAATATTAAGTGCTGCCTAATGGATTTGCATCAGCCCCAGTCTGTTCACTAAAATATTGAAACCAGCTTTGGCATTTCTTCGGAAACAAAAACATATTGTCATGGCATATCTCGATGACATTTTAATTGGTCAACTTGGCTGTCTCAGCCACAAAGTTCCTATTTCAAAAATTGGGGGTTATCATCCATCCAGCCAAAGCCAAGTTAATGCCTTCTATGACTATGGACTATTTGTGGTTCATGGTTGACTCTGTTCACATGTCTGTCACTTTGCCAAATGACAAAGCAACAGACTTGATAGAGGCATGCAACAGCCTTGTTTGCGTCAGTAAACCGTCTATTCGGCAAGTAGCCAGGGTAATTGGGAAGCTCGTGGCTGCCTTTCCAGCCACACAATTTGGACCCTTACATTACCAAAATTTAGAGAGGGTCAAAATTGCAGCACTCAAACACCACGCTGGCCACTTTGACAGGCCAATGCAGTTACCAGCCAAAGCAAAATTGGAATTGCAATGGTGGATTAATAGTGCTCGACATTGCTCTAATCCCATCATAGTCACAAACCCTTCGGTTGTGTTACAAACTGACGCCAGCACTCACGGCTGGGGAGCAACCAATACCACCTCCAGTTGCGGTGGTAGATGGAATACACATGAGTTAACCTTACTTCTGGCACTGGGTATCAATCATCTACAGATGTTGGGAGCATTTCACGGGCTTCGGGCTTACTGTTCAGACATACACCATCTTCATGTTCGCCTACAAATTGATAATACCACCGTGGTGGCATACATTAAACATATGGGTGGAATTTAGTCGATATCTTGTGATGAATTGGTCAATACAATCTGGCACTGATGCATAGAAAGAAACATTTGGATATCAGCTACTTACCTTCCGGGTAAGCTCAATACAGTGGTGGACACCAGGTCACGCAAATTCAATGACAACACTGAATGGATGTTGGACTATCAGGTATTTACTGACATTGTAGCTCGGTATGGAATGCCAGATATCGACCTTTTTGCATCCAGACTTAATCACCAGATACCAACATATGTTGCATGGGAACCAGACCCTGGGGCAGTAGTGATGGACACTTTCTCGCTGCACTGGGGGAATTGCTTTTCTATGCATTTCCCCCCTTCTGCGTCATCAGTCGGGTCTTGTGAAAAATACAACAAGACTCCGCGTCGGGTATTTTGATTGTACCCGATTAGCCTACTCAGCCATGGTTCCCTGTGGTACTCGACATGGTCACCTGTGCCATGACTGAATGAAACTGTTGGTTTGCTGGATTTGAAAAGACCACTCCTGGAATTTGGACTGTCGGACCGAACTATGAACATCATCACGGCATCATGCAGAGAGTCCATGAGGAAAAAGTATCTCACATATATCAGAAAATGGGAGGTATTCTGTACCAGGGCAAACACCACTTACAATACAGCCACCATTACGGATGTGCTGGAATTCTTGGCAAGCCTACATTTTGATGAAGGCTTGAGCTACAGTGCCATCAACTGTGCTAGGAGTACCCTATCTTCATATCTGGTACAGGGGTTAGAACACCATGGAGTCGGATCTCACCCTCTGGTGTCGAAGCTTATGAGGGGTATTTTCAACTCGAATCCCCCCAGGCCTAGATATTCCCAGACCTGGGATATTGGCAATGTCTTAACCCTGCTCAGAGATTGGGCACCAGCTACGTGCCTTTCACTAACAAAACTGACGTATAAAATGGTGATGCTGATGGCCCTCGTACCAGGGCAGCGGGTCCAGTCTCTGCACAAACTAAGACTGGACGCATGGTAACATCCAAAAATAAGGTAACTTTCCACATATATGAGTTACTTAAACAGAATAGGCCTGGATCATCGGGCCTCAAATTGGAGTTCCTGGCTACCCCGTAGATATTCGCCTATGTATAGTGACCCACCTTCTACATTATCTGGAGGTCACCAAAAGTCTCAGGGGCACAGAAATGGCTTTATTGATAAGTCATAAATGTCCAAAACAAAGAGTAACCGTGCAGACCATCTCAAGATGGCTTAGGGTGGTATTAGGTGCAGCGGGTGTGTACACTGATGTTTTTAAATCTCTTTCCATCAGGGCTGCAGCTACATCGGCAGCAAGGATGATGGAAGTTCTTTTGGACCACATCCTTGCAAAGGTGGGATGGTCTAATGAAAGAACCTTCCCGTGTTTTATAATAAACCCGTGGCCACACCTGAGACATTTGCAGACATGATTTTGAGTTTTGTATTATAATTTTCCCCGAAGTCAGGGGTTATTATTATTATTATTTGTTAATAAATACATCATTGTTTTTCAGCACCGATTCATGTATGAAATACGTTAACATACTTCCTCCATTGTTCAATATGGCAGTGTGTGAGCATGGACTCGTTTCCAGGGCATGAAATCACAGAGCTTTGAAATCTTCACGTAGTCAATCACGTGACTCCGAGGTAAAATAGTAAGATTAAACGAGAACTTACCAGTTTGAAGTTTGATCTTTATTTTATGAGGAGTTATGATGAGGTATTACGTGCCCTCTGCTCCCAACCCTCTATTATAAAGGTCAACTGGTATGTTACTTCTCTTATTTTACTATCTTTAATCAACTCTACTATCTGTGATTTCACACCGCTGCTTTGAAGAATGTCGAGCATGCGTGCTGGCGGGGTCTGCACGTAATCCCTCATCGTAACACCTCATAAAGTAAAGATCAAACTTCAAACTGGTAAGTTCTCATTTAATCTTACTATTAATAATCCTAATACCAGTGCAAACCACAAGCCCAAAGACTTTAGTACAACTCAAAACAGTCCACAGTTCATTGGTTAGTGTTATCTTGTGTTCAAAAGCCTGGCGGTTATTGGGAAGGAGCTATTCCTTTTTTATGTTTTTAGACTCCTTTATCTGCATCCCGGATGGCAGGACTAAAATGAGAGTATGACCAGGGCATGCTTCTTGCAATGCCATGTTTGGTCTCCCGAAGTATGGCTTTATCTTTAATGGCAGTCCTCGGTTCATTAACGCTGTCCAAGGCCTGTGTCATTCTGCAGCTAGTACACTGATGTTGATAGCCCTACTTCTTGCAGTGCCCTGTTTGGGCTCCCAAAGTGTGAGGGGATTAGCAGACAGTTCAAGGTTCCTCTCACAGACTTTGATAACACTCTTGGCAGACCAGCATATATTGCCATTTAGCCATAAATCACATTTTCCAGTTCAATTTTCCAAGAATGTAACTGTGCAAACCTAGTCACCACTTTGTCCATGTCATGGGAAAGTCATAGTGAATGTACATTAATGGACAATAGACAATAGGTGCAGGAGTAGGCCATTTGGCCCTTCAAGCCAGCATCGCCATTCAATGTGATCATGATTGATCATCCCCAATCAGTACCCCATTCCAGCCTTCTCCCCATATCCTGTGACTCTGCTATTTTATTTTTTAATTTTATTTTTTAATTAATCTTATTAGAAGCAATTGTACAGGTAGTTGTACAGGGATAAGGCAGTCGACATAACAGTTATGCAATTATTGTACAGATTCATTTTTAACATTGAAACACAAGTCAAAAGAAAAGAAAACAAAGGAAAAAAGAGAAAAAAAAGAAGAGAATGAAGAAAGAGAAGTTAAATAAAAGAAAGCAAGAAAAAGATCCCTAAGCTACCAAAGAAGTGCAAGAGGAAAGAAAAGAAATAAGAAAAGAAAAGATGGAGATATACCTCCCCCCCCCCCCCCCCCACCAATCCTGGTTTAAATTTGTGTTTAATCATTCTGTTGTTGCAGAAATTCAGTGAAAGGCAACCATGTCTTGAGAAATTGATCTGCTTTTTTCAGCCAAGACAAGCCTAATGTTTTCTAAATATAGTGCTTCGGACATCTCAGTAATCCATATCTTCACTATGGGAACTGTTGTCTTTTTCCAAAATGTGAGTATTATTTTTTTTGCCGTTATTAGGCCGTAATTGGGGAAACGTCTTTGAAGTATCGTTAGCTTAGAACAGGCCTCTGACATACCTAATGTGTTCAGTTTTATGTCTGGTTCCAATTTAATTTTAAGTATTTTAGAGAAGATATCAAATATTCCGCTCCAGAATTTTGTAACTTTATACAGGAAGCGATGGAATGGGTTATAGTCGCTTCTTGGAGGTGACATTTATCACAAATAGGAGAAACGTTTGGGAAGATCTGGTTCAATTTGGTCTTTGAATAGTAGAGTCTATGCAGTATTTAAACTTGTTTCAGGGAGTTCCTGACATTGAGAGAGCAGTAGTGTATGTATAGTAGGCTTTCCTCCCAGCTATCCTTTGAAATTGATGAACCCAATTCGTCTTCCCATGCTCGCCTATGCATCTCAGAAGATGGGATATGTGTAATTACAAGAGTGTTGTAAATGTAGTATATTAACTTGCTTGTATCGACATGTCTATTCATACATTCAGCTAGTATATCTGGACCCATAAAATGACAGTCTTGTGTATATGTTTTCACATAGTCTCGGATTTGAAGATATCTAAAAAGATTGCTTGCTTTCAAATGAGATTTCTCCTGTAATTCTTGAAACAAGAGGAAAATCCCCTTCTCATAAAGATCTCCCACCTTTTCAATTCCTGAGTTTTTCCCTTGTGCAAATGCCTTATCTAAAGTAGACAATTTAAACGAGGGATTGTTAGCGATTAGTGAAAGGAGAGAGAAATTTCTCAGTTTGAGACTTAATTTCAACTGTTTCCAAATGCGTAGGGTACTGTGTATTATTGGATTTTGCTCATACACTGATTTATTCAGATGTGTTGGAGAAAGAAGAATTGCACCTATATTAAAAGGCAGACAATCTTCCCTCTCCATTTTTAACCAATTTACCTGTTGATATGTATCATCCATCCAGTAGATTACATTTTTAATATTAGTCGGCCAGTAGTAGAAAGGAAGTTAGGGAGTGCTAATCCTCCATTTCCTTTAGATTTACATAAATGTCTTTTATGTATTCTATGGGTTTTATAGACCCAAATGAAATTTGTGATAACCGAGTCAAGTTTAAAAAAAACATTTGGTAAGATATATCGGTATTGATTGAAATAGGTATAGGAGTTATGGAAGGAAAATCATCTTTATGGCATTTACTCTACCTATAAGGGAAATAGGGAGTGTTTTCCAAAATTGAATGAGAGCATTTAATTTAGTAATTAATGGTGGGAAATTTGTTTCAAATAGAGAGGTGTATTTTCTAGTCACATAGACTCCAAGGTATCTAAATTTTTCCGTAACAATTCTAAAAGGACATTTTTGGAGTTGTGAAGGGTCTTGAGTTTAAAAGGTGCGTGACGTCATCAGGCGCGCGACTTTAATAAGAAATCATGACCCAGCGCTCCCCTCCCCCCCCACTGGAAAAAAACCTACGAGAAGGGAAATAGGCCCTGCCAGTGCCCTGAGCTCGAGTTTGGCTGCTTCCCAGGAGGAGATCTCACAGAGGAAATCCGAAATGGAGGAACTCACAACCACTATCCTAGGTGAGATGAAGAAACTGAGGAAGGAGTATAAGGAGGAGATAAAAAAATTTAAAAGCGGATATGCTGGTGTCTCATGAGAGAATTAAAGATGACTTAAAAAAGGAAGTTATAACGACAGTAAGAATTATGATGAACGAGTGGAAAGAAAAGGCTGATGCCGAGTTACAAACCCAAATGGAGGAGATAAAGGATATAGCTGCTGGGATGGAAAGAAGGCTGGATGACAAGATAGATCCTATTGTAATCTCGCTCGACCAACAAAATGATGCAATTAAAGAGCTAACTAAGATTGCTGCATTGAATACTAAGGAGACAGAAAAACTCCGTGCCGAGAACAAACGTCTATCAGAATTATTACGCAAAATAAACGAGAAATGTATCGATTTGGAGGGACGTCAACGCCGTAAAAATTTGCGTATAGTTGGTTTGAGCGAGGGTCGCGAGGGGAATCAAGATCCTCGAAAATTTGTTGCAAAATAAAGGACATTCTGAATTTGGATCAAGAACCCCTGTTGGGCCGTGCGCACAGGGCTCTAAGACGGGCCCCTGGGAGAGGTGCACCACCAAGACAAATGATTGTAAAAGTGGCTTATGATCACGTCTTCGAAGAAATGATGAAGATAATAATAAGAAAGAGAAATCTGAAATACGAGGGAGACAACATCAGTATTTTCAGAGATTACCCAGCGGAAGTGGCTAAGAGAAGATCTTTATTCACAGAAACAAGAGGCATTTTGAGGAATTTAAAGGATACTAAGGATCTGAGATATGGCTTGATGTACCCAGCAACATTGAGAGTAACCTACGATGACAAGGAATATCGTTTCGTTAAGCATACTGAAGCACTGGAATTTGCCCGAGACATACAGAAGAAGGTAGAAGAGGAAGCAGAAGAAGAAGAAGCAATGGAGGAAGAAAAAGAGGACTGAACTTTTATCACCGACCTGCGGTTATGAAGTACTCACTTAGAAAGAAGTGGAATAATGGACACGTAGTTGTAGTTTGGTATTAATTATTAAAATTTTAATTATTCTCTGATAATAGTATTACTTATTATAATATTAATTGTAATTGAAACTAGTAATTAGTAATATGAATAATAGAAATAATTACTAAGTATATAAAGTTAGTACCCCACCCCAATATACACAGCATCTTAGATAGGAGCTGGAATAACTAACATCTTTCTTTAAAAAAAAACAGAAGTCATTAGATTAACAGCCACGTTAGTGTGGCTTTCACTAATGCACACTACACACTATACAAGTGTAGTTTCTTTTTTTCCTGGGCACCCTATTAACACCCTTTACTCTTTTTTTATTAGCATTTGTTATTGTTTTTTATATATTATATATTTGATCTTATATTATATATTATTTGAATGTAGATGCGATCGATATTGTATAATTAGTTTAGGAAGACATGCATGTGGATTAATGTGGATAGTAATTTTCATCAAGTTGATGTTCGGGTGTAACGTAGAGCTGGAGGAGTCGAGAAGGCTACTCCAAAAAAAGCCACCCTAATAGTAAAATGCAAGACATGAATGTGAAGACTGGGGGTGATGGAATTACCTTCTGTAGCTGGAATGTAAAAGGAATTAATGAACCAATTAAAAGGGGAAAGGTGTTAGCTCAGCTGAACAGATTGAAAACAGATGTCATTTTTCTTCAAGAGACTCATCTTAAAAAAGATGCTCAACATAGATTAACAGCTAAATGGATTTCTAAGGTGTATCACTCTTCATTTATACATAAATCTAGAGGAGTTGCAATAATTATTTGCAAAGGTATACCTTTCACACAAAGTTCTATTATAGAGGATAAAGAGGGTAGATATGTAATAATTACAGGGGAATTATATTCAAAAAAGGTAATTTTAATGAATATATATGCCCCTAATTTTGATAATCCTTTATTTTTTAAGAAAATATTTAATAATATCCCTATATCCACTCAATATAATTTAATAATTGGGGGTGATTTAAATTGTACTTTAGATAACTATCTAGACAGATCATCTACAAAAAGGAAAGTCGCCTCTAAATCAAGCAAACTTATAAATTCTTTTATTAACACATCTAATATTAAGGACATTTGGAGATTAGATAATCCATCCGGATGAGAAAATTCTTTTTTCTCGCCCGTATATGGAACTTACTCGAGGATAGATTATTTTTTAATAGATTCTAAATTACTTCCTTTTACGTATGATGCAAAATATCACAATATTATTATTTCAGATCATGCGCCACTAACATTCAAGATAAAATTAAAAGATATAATTAATAAAACTACCACTTGGAGATTTAATCCCCAGATATTAAAGGATAAGGACTGTTGTAAATATGTGATGGAACAGATTAAATTATTTTTTGAAACTAATGACAATCCTGAAATTTCTCCATCACTACTTTGGGATACACTTAAAGCATTTATGCGCGGTGCAATAATATCAGCACAAGCATATCTTAATAAAGAAAATCGAAAGATGGAACAAAAGTTAGAAAATGAGATAAAACAATTAGATAACGAAAATATAAAACAGCCTTCCAAAGAGTTAAGTAATAAAATTGCATTAGTAAAATATAGATTAAATAAAATATATTCTAACCAAGTTATTAAACTCTTTCAACAAACCAAACAAGTGCATTTTGAATTTGGAGACAAACCACAAAAATTGCTAGCACGACAACTTAGAAAATTAGAAGATGAAAAGATGATACATAGAATTAGATCTGAGCATGGAAATACATTGACTATACCAAAAGATATTAATGACAGATTTCTACAATATTATCAAAATCTTTATTCATCGAAAGTAACAGGACAAACAGATGGTATGGAAATATTTTTACAAGAATGTCAAATTAATAGTTTAGATCAGGAAGGTAGACAATTGTTACATGCTGAAATAACAGTAAAAGATATTGAAGAATCAATTAGTTTGTTAAAGAATGGAAAAGCTGCGGGCCCTGATGGCCTGAGTGCAGAATTTTATAAAAAATTTCAAGAACTGATTTCCCCAAGATTACATACAGTGTATAGATATGCATATGAACAAGGAAAATTGCCAGAATCTCTAAATGAATCTACAATTACACTCATTCCTAAGGTAGAGAAGGATTTGGAAGATCCAGGATCATATAGAGCAGTTGCCCTTCTAAATACAGACCAAAAAATATTAACTAAAGTTTTATCTCGGAGATTAAGTTTGGTGATCTCTAAATTAATACATTATGATAAAACAGGTTTTATTCCAAAATGCTATTCATCCCATAATCTTAGACGTTTGTTTAATATTATATATTCAAAAAGAATACGGGACATGGAATTAGCCATTATATCGTTAGATGCAGAAAAGGCTTTCGATCAGGTGGAATGGTTATATTTATTTAATATAATGGAAAAGTTTCAATTGGGGGATAGATTTTGTAAATGGGTAAGAATTTTATATTCGAATCCTACTGCAAGAATTTTGACCAACCAAATACTATCAGCTAAATTCAAGCTCTCTAGGGGATGCAGACAGGGATGTCCGTTATCGCCCTTACTGTTCGCTTTGGTGATAGAACCCCTGGCGGAAAAAATTAGATCTGAACCTGAAATATATGGCTATAATACTGATACAACAATTAATAAAATATCTTTATATGCAGATGATGTTTTAATTTATATTACAAAACCGGAAATTAGTATTCCCAACCTGTTTAATGTTATAACTAAGTTTGGCACATTTTCTGGATACAGGATTAATTGGAATAAAAGTGATGTTATGCCAATAACTGGAATACATTTAAATATACTACAACAATACCCACTAAAAGTAGTTAAAGACAAATTCAAATATTTAGGGATTAATGTAACTAAATCTTATAATTCATTAATTAAATCTAATTATCCTCAATTACTAGATAAACTTAGAAAAAATATTTTATATTGGAAAACACTTCCTATATCTATGATTGGTAGAATAAATGCCATAAAGATGGTTTTTTTACCACAATTGTTATATTTGTTTCAGGCTATTCCTTTTTTTCTCCCGAAAACCTTTTTTAAAAAAATTGATAATATTGTTAATAGTTTTATTTTGGATTATAAAAATCATAGAATAAGTAAAAAACATTTATGTAAATCCAAGATAAATGGAGGATTAGCACTTCCAAATTTTTTATATTATTTTTGGGCAGTTCAGATTAAGAATATGAATTTTTGGTGGGTAAATATGGATCATGAACCAACATGGTTAAATATAGAAAAGGAAGACTGTCTACCTTTCAACGTAGGCTCGATTATATTTGCGCCAAAGGAAGTACAAAAAAAAAATTTATAGGGACAACCCAATAATTTATAATAATAGACGTATTTGGAAACAAATAGTTAAGACTTTACATTTAGATAACCTTTCACTCAGACTTCCAATTACGAATAACCCATTATTTAAACCTTCTATATTAGATGGGGGGTTTAGACACTGGGATGATTTAGGAATTAAAAGGATAGAACACCTTTATATAAAAGGAACATTTCTTTTATTCCAGGAGTTACAAGATATCTACGGATTGTCTCCACAACATTTGTTTAGGTACTTACAAATTAGAGATTATATTAAATCTAATACACAAGATTATAAAAATAAAGAATCAGGATTATTAGATGAATTGTTTAATTTGCACCCAAATACAGAAAAATTAATAGCTTATATATATAATATCATTTTGGATAAGGAGAACCCAATAACTGAAACATATCGTCAAGCATTGGAAAATGAAATTGGATTAGCTATAACAAAAGAAAATTGGGAAGAAAGTTTACAACTAATACATCGGTGTTCATTAAACGCCAGGCATACATTGATACAATTTAAAGTATTATATAGATTACATTATTCGAAAACTAAATTAAATAGTATCTTTCCCAATCTCTCCTCTATTTGTGATAAATGTAAGAATTTAGAAGCAAATTTAATACATAGTTTTGTTACATGTCCCAAATTGAATTATTACTGGACAGAAATTTTTAAAGTTATTTCTGAAGTTCTTAAAGTTAAATTGGACCCTGACCCAAAGTTAATAATATTTGGAATTCCAGCCCGATTCGCTGGTCATGTACCGGCAGAAGTGCAAATTCATGCGGGGAGTGGCGGCCACACACAGCGCCTGCAGTTTCAAGGGCAGTGGCAGCCTGGTCTGGCGGCTGCTGCTTGGCTCTCGCTGCCGGGGCAACAAACAGCAGAGGCTGGCAATGGGAACAGCAACGTCGGAAGGGGGAGAATTAGCAGAGAGTACAGAGGCTGCAGCACCACAGGGTGCACAAGTAACCACACCAGCAGCACTCTAGGGAGAAACAGCAGCCTCGCCAGCAACACCCAGGGTGCATAAGTAACTACATCAGCAGCACCCAAGGGTGCACAACTAACCAGCAGCAGCACCCCAGGAAGCACCAGTCACCACACCAGCAGCATCCTAGGGTGCACAAGTAACCACGCCAGCAGCTCCACGAGAAGCAGCAGCAGGTCGTCCCAAAGAGCCGCTCAAGCAGCAGGTTGATGAAGGTGGATTACGACGCTCGCACTCCGACATCAGCTGCCACTTCTCCCGACCATGCTCGGGCTTGGACAGGAGGGAGGGGACTTTGGACTGGCGGGGAGAGGGGGGGGGGAGGCAAGGGACCAGCAGGGGGGGGGGGGCAAGGGACCGGCGGGGGCGGGGGGGGGGGTGGCGTGGACCCGGCCGAAGCGGCGCCTGGTGCCGGGTTACGGCCGCTGCCAGCACTGTTCAGAGTCAGTCCTTCTCGCTTCCCGCCCGGTGATGGGAGAACGGTCTCCCGAGCCTCCCGCTGGCAGCAGACCCGCACCATGGCCGCAAGGTTGACCAGTGGCGAGGATCTGGCACCGCAGATGGAAGTGATACACCGTGCTGGGAGGCACCGCAGCCCCGGGCACTTCCTTTTCCCCAAATCATCCCGCGGGTCGGATTGGACCATTCTCGGATTGTTTAACACCCCCGATGAACAAACAAACAGATTCCCCCTCCTGCAACGCAACACAATATTTCATGGTCCCACTCATCCAAACTAGGCCCGGGCGTCGAGGCAATGCATTGAAAATGGCGGCGTCTAATCCTGCCAACTGTGCGCAGACAGGAGACTGAGTCACTTTACATCGCTACCACGTCAGCAACTTCCCCCAACTGCACTGGTCGCAAATATTTTTTTTCAAATCATCCCACGGTCCGGAAGCAGAATTACCTGAATTGCAGTCCAATTTTTTTTTTCTGGGATTTGCCTTTATTCTGGAAAAAAAAGGGGGTGCGGCCGCACCCAACACACCCCCCCTTCGGATGGGCCATCAGCTGCAGGAATGGGCATAGAAATGGCAGATGGAGATTAAACTGAGCAAGTGTGAGGTGCTGCACTTTGGGAGGCCAAATTTCAGGGAAAAAGATGCAATTAATGGCATGGCCTTTAACCCTATTGTTGTACCATGGGATCGTGGGATCCAAGTCCATAACTCCCTGAGAAGTGGCAACACAAGGAGATAAGAGTGTAAATAAGGTATATGACATGTTTGTTTTCATAGGTTGTGGCACTGAGTATTGGAGTCAAGAAGTCATGGTTAGGCCGCATTGGAAGTATTACATGCAGTTCTGATCGCCCCATTACAGGAAGGATGTGGAGCCTTTGGAATGTGTGCAAAGGTTTACTAGAATGATGCCTGTATTAGAAGATGTTAGCTACAGGGAGAGGTTGGACAAACTTGGATTGTTTTCTCTGGACGCCAGAGTTTGTGAGTGTTAATCCTGGCGAAATTGGACCAGTCAAGACTTCAAAATGGGGTTAAGTGTCAGGGCTTGCTTGGAGATTTGGTCAAATTGGGATTGCTCTCTGCAGAGCTGGGACATGCTGCGAGAGGTGCCAGAGAGTCTGGAACTTAGATACAATTCATATGCAAAGGATTGGAAGTCTTGCAAGCCTTGTCAATCTGAAACCAAATGCATCGAATAGATTGGGTGGTTGCAAACTGGATATACATTTTGTAAATAGCTTGTAAATAATGTTGCAGAATCTGACTCTGCTGGATGTTCATTGGATGGGGTGTTAAGCCTTGTCTGAGAGTTCTGTTAATCGGGGTAAATGTTTTAATAGTTGACTTCATCTCATCAAGTCCATTGTGAATACAATGTATTGAACTGTTGTATCATTGGGTTAGAGAAATGTTTGTTGTGAATGGGGTTAATCGATATATGTAATTGGGTAATTGGAAGACAACCCCCATGAGGTTCGGCCCTCAGGTTTGCGTGGCATATGAAAGGCCGTGATCGCGAGGCTCAAGGTCGATCTTCTGGAGGAACTTCTGGAATGTCTCTGTCTGCGCCAGGCCTAGAGGGCTTGAACAGATGGACACAGGGATCGAACCCGCGGTGGGGGATAGGTACAGTGTGTGATCTGTGGCGCGCTTTCGGTAAAATAAAATGTAGTTAATTCAAGTGCTTGATTCAATGTTTTTACTGAAACTAGATTGGGGCAAGCTCAGAAATGAGCAATTATCACGAGGAGACCTGATAGAAGTATATTCAATTATGAGAGGCAATGATAGGGTAGACAGTCAGAATATTTTTCCAAGGATGGAAAAATAAAATACCAGAGGACATACCATTAAGTTGAAGTAGATGTGCAGGGCACATTTTTTTTACACAGAAAGTAGTGAGTACCTGGAATGATGAGTAGCTGGAATGCCAGGGGTGATAATTTATGTTAGAAGCATTTAAAATACTTTTATAGGCATATGGATATGCAGGGAATGTAGGTTTATGGATTATGTGCAGTAGATAAATAATGATCCTGGCATCATGATCAGCACAGACATAGCGCGCCGAAGGACCAGTTCTTGTCCTGTACCATTCGATAATCTAAGCTGTCCGTCAAACCTTTAACAGTTTAGTGATGAATACACGTTTAGTTTAGAGATACAGCATGGAGACAGGGCCTTCGGCCCACCATGTCTGCACCAACCAGCGATCGCTGCACATTAACACTATCCTGCACACACTACGGACAATTTACACATACACCAAGCCAATTAACCAACATACCTGTACATCTTTGGAGTGTGGGAGGAAACCGAAGAACTCAGAGAAAACCCACACGGTCATGGGGAGAACGTGCAGACTCCGTGCAGACAGCACCAAAGATACTAGAGCAGACAACACCCCTAGTAAGGCAGCAACTCTACTGCTGTGGCACTGTGGCCGCCCTTTGATCCTTTGTGATCAACATTTTTTTAAAACTGGGTCAAATCTAGCTAGATGTTCATTTTTTTCTGAGTGCACTAACATTTACACTCTGGAGGAAAGAATCTGCAGCTTATTGACTTACACTTTAGAGTTTGCCTGTTGGGATCATTCTTCACATTTGTGATTTGTTCAAATCAATGCCCTCTAAGGTCCAATCCAGGCCATCGCTAAACTCACTGAGCAGAATGTCAGAATGGCTTTGTATTGTTTAGATGATACCAACTACTGTTTTTAACTCTCAACATTATTTTTCTTTTAGTAACCCGTATTGATAGTTCAATGATAAATGCAAAGAAATTAAACATTTAAAAAAGTCAGAACACTACGCAAGATATATATAAATTTAATATTCTATTTTCAATTTCGAATCACCCTTGCGTTAAATTAGAAAACAAATTAGCTAAAATGAAAGAAAACCCATTAAAGTTTTATTGGGCAATTCAATGAATGTTGTTCCATTACTCTACCCAGAAGTCTTTACCATATAGCAATTTGCCCTGTGTAAAGAGTTACCTGACATCAGTAAGAACCTTTTGTTCTTGTCCATCTCTCTCAGCTTGCCATTAAATTCAATTCTAGTTTATAATTTCCGCACAGTTTATTATTTATATGTAAGTTTCCTTCACAGTACTTATTCTTCTGTCTGACAACTAGTGAATGTTAAGGTGAGAGATATCTGCATTCCAACTTGAAAGGGTTCCTTATCATTATATTTATTTTATTTAAAGTAACAGCAGAAACATAAGCATGGCAGCAAGGCTCTTACTTAAAAGTAAACGATCCAGACAAAAGTAATTTGGCCGATATTGAAAAAGACCCTGATATCTACAATGGCGATATAATCACTAATGATAGGACAGCAATACTTTGAGGTCAGCCAGATACCTACAGACTGAATCACAGCCCCTGGTCGACATCAAACAATCCCTGTGCAACTATCAAGATACCCAAAAGATAACCATCATCTAAAACCAATTGCAGGCTAAGATAAATGACAAATAAGTTTTGTAGGACAGAAGCATGTGAACTTTATAATAAGTGGCCGCCAATAGCTATTGAAATTAACAGAGTAATTTTGATGTGCAGAATTATAGCTACAGTAGTTGTTAAGGATTTGATTCAGAGGAAGAATGGTATTGACAATTTGCGTCAGCTGTGATAGAAAAAGAGATAGTTTTCTGCTGTATGTCTATAGTAGTCAATTCGGAGGGCGGCGCGACTCTCGTCGCAGTGGCCCCTGCAGCCAGTCTGTCTTTTTTTTATTTTTTGTCTCGTTTTGAGTGTAGTTATAGTGTTTTTTTTAGCTGGGTATGTGTGGGGGGGTGGGGGGCAGGTTGGGGGAAACCTTTAAAATCTTTTCCCTGTACGGAGGACCCGACCTTTTCTCTGTCGGGTCTCCGTTGTCATTGGGGCCTAGCACCGTGAAGCGGCCTCCATCCGGACCTGGGCTCCAGTTGAGGAGCCTGCAGACTACTCACCATCGTGGAGCTGGCCGAGTTCGGAACGGGAGGAGCTGTGGTGGCACGCTGCTGCTGCCCGACCCTGGGGATTCGAAGGCTCCAGCTGCAGGCCGGCGGACGGTAACACCGGGAGCTCGTGGGTCCCTGGTGGGAGACCGCTTTTCGGAGCTCCTGCAGCGGCAACTTCTCCCGCCTGAATTGCGGGGTTGAAAATGACCTGGAGACTTCCCGAGGACCTTATATCGACCAGCGCGGCTTTTATGGCCGCGGGACTTGCTAGTGTCCGCCGGGGGCTCTAACATCAAGACCCGGAGCGTGGCCTTGCATCGCCCGGCACGGCCTGAATGGCCGCGGGACTTATTTACCATCGTCCGCCGGGGGCTTTGACTCTGATATCGGGAGGAGAATGGGGAGTGCAGGGGAGAGATAAGACTTTGCCTTCCATCACAGTGAGGAGGAGATTCACTGTGATGGATGTTTGTGTAAATTGTGTTGTGTCTTGGTTGTTTTGTTTGTATGACTGCAGAAAGTAAATTTCGTTTGAACCTCAATGAGGTTCAAATGACAATAAATGGTATTGTATTGTATAGACTTCCTTTAAAGTAAGAAAGAGTAGAAACAGTGAAAGTGAGGAAATACAGGTGACCTACGTGGCTGACTCCTTGGGATCTGGACATTTTCAGTCGACTGGTTCCAATCGCACAATGCTAGAAGAACCAAATGGAAACTACACTGTAACAAAGCTTTGAATATCTGGAATAGGATGGTGTGCGCAGTGGGAAAGTTGCAGTAAATACTGAAAATCCTATTTAAATTATTCAGATACCTGTTACCTGAGACACAGACATCAACATTTTACAGTCATTTTTAACATCATACATTGGGCACCTCATGTTTGATGATTCACTTTCATAACTACTACTAGTATTGTTCAGATAGGATTCAAAACAAGATAACAATATTTTACTACAGGACATTCATTAAAAAATATAGAACTTGCAAAGTGTAATAATAATCCATGAAAAATGATATCACACACATTTTAAAAATATTACAAATAAAAATCTGGCATTATAATTTTCATACTTGTTTTGAACAACTGAAAGTTCACTAATTATATTAAGTCTCATATGTGACTGATAAACTCCACAATAGTATGTTTCTGCTGGATATCAGTTATTATGAATGTGTTTACGTTTAAATGATTGGAATATATTGTGTTTATTTCTTTAATTGAAATGCAACAAATTGGATGTCACATTAATTAGATGCAATTAGTAAAAACACAGGGAATGCAAATTATCCCTTTTGAGATTGATGTGGAGAATACTAACATGCAAGACAGATTGAGATTAAGAAAAAGGAGGTATTGGGGTTCTTGGAGAGTATTAAAGAGGATAAATCCCCAACACCTGGTGGGATATAGACTTGACGGAGATCTTAGGATCTTCTCAAGCCACAGGCGAGGTGCCAGAGGATTGGATTATTAATTAATGTGCTGTTATTGATGAAACAATAGGCAGTAAATGATGCTGCATGAACTGCAAATCTCAACACAATAATTGCTGATATTGTAATAGCTTCAGGTTAACTTTAAAATGGCATTTATTCTTCAACTTTGTCATAAACATCATGAAATAATTCCATATTACGTATACATTTTCCATAGAAATTATGGAAGTAAATGAAATCTAGTAACTATTAGCTTAAGTACCCTTTGATTTATGTGACATTATTGGTAACTGCCAATAAAATGTATTTGTTCAGAAAGGGAACAATTGTAAGTGTGGTCTCATTCGTTTAGGTAATGAATTGTTATTACGGATTTTACATTTTTCAGAATTTTGTAATTTAAAATTTATCTTCCTCAATTTTCTTACCTTGTTTTATTCTTTTTGTTTATCCAGTCTTCACCATCTTTCATCTACATCTTTTCTGCTCCAAAAATCCTATTTGCTCATGGGTTCGCCCAATGGTTATACAAATGTCCTGGAAACCTTTCGCACTGGTTACATTATCACCCACTGTCATTCCTAACAACCTCTTTGTGTTGAAGTGGGCAGGAAAACATCTAATGAACAGGGCAGGTTATGCAATGTTTATGCATTATTTCTTGGTTTACTTGAAGGTGTCACCCATTATTATCACTAAATGACATACCTGAAAAGGGGTGGAAGATTGCAACCTTCACGTGGTCCACCCTGTTTCGCCTAATGCAATCAACCCGATGTGCACAAACAAATAGATCAAATAGAACAAGTTGACCTACAACTTTAGGCTGTGCATGCCATACGCAAGAAGAAGCTCCCTTAAAAGATTCAACACTTTCAATGGATGTGACACAATTCTACCTGATCCACACGGACCTAAGCAAGAGGTTCAGCCTTCTAATTGTCTGTCCTAAACAGATCTGATGCATTGTACTTGCTATGATTTCATATGTTCATTAGTACACAAGTTATAGGAGCAGATTTAAGCCATTCATCCCATCAAGTCTACTCCACTGACTTTAATCATGGCTGATCTATCTTTCCCTCTCAACCCAATTCTCCTGCCTTCTCCCCATAACCCCTGACACACTAATCAAAAATCTGTCCAACTCTGCATTAGAAATATCCATTGTTGGCCTCTACAGTGGTCTGTGGCAATTAATTCCACAGATTCACCACCCTCTGACTAAAGACAATCTTCCTTATCTCCTTTCTAAAGGTGCGTCCTTTTATTCTGGGGCTATGGCCTCTGGTTTTAGACTGTCCCACATCCTCTTCACATCCATTTGACTCAGCTCAGTTCTGCAGGTTTATGATTACTCTAGAGTTGGACTTTAATGGGCCTCTCTACAGAGCTGCTGCTGACAGCGGTCCCAATGCAGCACAGCACTCAGGTAAACATACTGTAGTGCCACCAGAGACACAGACATATCTCAAGATATGACTTTTCCTGGCACCTGAGGAGTTATCAACATTCTAAAATATAAATGTTTCCTTTGTAAATCAAAGTTGGAATATTTTAGGGCTTGGTCATGATTTATGATCCAATCAAGTCCTGATTAAATTGTATTTTTGACCAAAAATCGGTTTGCATTTTATTTTCCAATTGACGAGAGATGGGTGATTCAGAATGGCAAAAAAAAGCACTTAAAATAACTAAATCTGGCAAAGTCACAATTTCATACCCAGTGAAAATTAGGTGGCAATTTGCTCTCTCAGAACAAAGACTTCTCAAATGGTAGATTTGCAGTGCACATTCCATACAAGTAGGGCTGAAAGGTATAAATAGCATGTTACTGCTACTGACTTATTATCCATTCCCTCTACTGTGCTTCTGACTCATCTAGTCAAACCAGCACTCCGTTCAATTATTCAGGTGTCAAGAGTTGTCAGACTACATTTTTTTTCCTACAAAGTAAGGACAAATGGCATTGCTGTGTATTCATTGTTCCTCTGAAAGGCTTGTCCTCTGAATGACATCAGGTCATTACTTAAATAGAAAACATTGTTGAGAAAAAAGGCTTTACAAGGATACAGCAACTGTGGATCCAGGAAGACTAAATAAATTAGCACAACACGCTGAGCTAATAATTCAAGAAATCAGTGCATCAGAGTGAAAACCACACAAAAATAAAATGAAAATACAAAATGCACCAAAATATGCAGTTTTAAAATATGGATTACCAATCCTCGGAGGATGGTATATGGATCAATTTGCCAGAGGAGGTAGCTGGGGCAGGGACTATAATGACATTTAAAGGGCATTTGGAAAGGTACAAGGATAGGAAAGGTTTGGAAGGTCTGAAGAAGGGTCTCAACCCGAAACGTTGCCCATTCCATCTCTCCAGAGATGCTGCCTGTTACTCCAGCTTTTTGTGTCTATCTCAAGGTTTAGAAGGATATGGGCCAAAGTGGGCAAGTGGGACTTTAGATGAAACATCTAGGTCGGCATGGGTAATTTGACTGAAGGACATATTTCCATTCTGCATGATTTAATGACTGTAACTTTATGACTCTACAATATGGGTTAACAATCCTTGAATAAGTTCTGCTTACACTGCTGTTGGACGGTTTAAATCAGCCTGTCAGGGGCTTAGCCAGCAGAGCAGCAGGTCAGCACGTGGTGGGGCCAAGGGGAAGATGTGTAGGAAAGAACTGCAGATGCTGGTTTAAATCAAAGATGGACACGAAATGCTGGAGTAACTTAGCGGGACAAGCAGCATCTCTGGAGAGAAGGAATGGGTAACGTTTCGGGTCAAGACCCTTCTTCAGACCTGACGTTTCGGGTCAAGACCCTTCTTCAGGTTGGAAGAAGGGTCTTGACCCGAAATGTCACCCATTCCTTTTCTCCAGAGATGCTGCCTGTCCTGCTAAGTTTCTCCAGCATTTTGTGTCTATCTTCAACCAAGGGGAACAAACATGTGAGGACAAGTAGGTCTGAACAAATGGACAGGCACGGCCAAGTTAATTACCACATTGGGACTGATGAGTATTTATTTCAATGTAATGAGTACTACAGGAAAGGCAGAGGAACATAAGACCCGGATTAGGGTCTGAAACTATGATGTTGTGACCATTACAGAAACTTGATTGAAAGAAGGGCAGGACAGGGAGTTCAATGCTTCTGTGTTTAGATGTGTCCAATGCAGGAGAGAAGGATGCAGAAGAGGGGAGATATAGGAAATTGCAGCTGCTGGTGTCTTGGGACAAAAAACAAAGCGCTGGAGGAACTCAGCGGGTCAGGAAGCATCTATGCGGGGAATGGAATGACGACAATTGGGGTTGAACCCTTTCTTCAGACTGATGGAGTGTGGGGGAGATAGGAAGAGATAAGTAGAACGGGTGGGGCAAGAACTGGCAATGGGGGGTGGGTGGGAGGGGGGGATACAGATAAGATGGGGTTGATCAGTAGATAAGTCTGGTGAGGGTGAGAAGGATGGAAGTACAGTAACTAGGGCTGGAGGTGATAAATGGGGAAGACAAAGAGCTGCAAATGGTAGAATCTGTTAAGAAGAGAAAGTGGTGAATGAAATATAGAACCAGCGGGAGGGATCGTGGATAAAAGGGAATGGGGTGGGGGAGAAAAATGGGGGCCCCATTGGATGGATGGTGAGGAGATGAAAGGTGGGGGAGGAGAAAGGAACTGTGTGACGGGGATACGGGAGAGAGGAAAGAAATGTGTGCGCAGACGGCTGTGGAAGGTGAGTAGATGAGATGAGGGAATGGGTGATGAGTAGAAACTTCCAGGGTCAACTGGGGATCATGGTTGCTAGCCACTTTGATTCCCTTCTCATTCTGACCTTTCTGACCTCATCCCCCTCCACTGCAGAGCGAGGCCATTTGCAATCAGGAAGAAAAGCACTTTATATTCCGCAACAGCATGAAAGTGCAATTCTCCAGTTTCAAGTAAATACTCACTCCCCACTGCCAGCTCGAGGCACATCTTTCTTTCTACTCCCCCCATCCCCATCACCCCGAGAAGGTGGTGGAAACAGATAAGATAGCAACATTTAAGAAGCATTTAGAAAGGTGCATGAACAGACAGAGAACAGAAGGATGTAGACCATGTGCAGGCATGGGATTAATTAAAATTGTCATCATGGTCGGCACAGACATGGTGGGCTGAAGGGCCTGTTCCTCAGCTGAAATATCCTATGTTCAATGTGCAGACTCTTTGGAATTGCAGTGCAGACAGGTTGTTAACTTAGTTTGTCCCCTTAATTAAAAGCCTTTAGGAGCATAGTCACTGTAGCTACCTGAAAATCTTTCCGGTTACTTTGCAAACTATGGTAAATTTCCTACTCTGGCCCAGGAGAACCAATGATGAACCAATTAATATTCCTTCCAGAAGATAGACGCAAAATGCAGGAGTAACTCAGCAGACGTGACAGTATATCTGTCATCCCAGTAATCTCGGTATCTCAGTAATATTCCTTCCTGATGCTTTGGTCAGTGCAGGAGGAACAATGCTGGTTACTCACCCTCCTGACAGAGAGCAAGGAAGTTCTAGTCAGGGCTTTGACCTGAACTTTACTCTAATCCATGTTGTGCTAGTTACAGGGTGTGTATTATATATACTAGCTGAAAAAAAGAACAAAACTCTTCAAATTATCCTCTTGAGAAATCCTCACTATGCTGAAACCACTGACTGAATTTTAATTAAACAACACATTTGGAGTGGTTATCCAGTAGCATACGGAAACCCACGGCGGAAGGTTAACAAACCTGCCAGTTGCATTTCAATCAGCTTTTGCATTAACATGTGATTCTTTGCATTAAAAGTTTCTTGACGTCAATCCACGGTGTAATTTGACCCACTATTCAAAGTGAGGTGCAAGTTAAAGGAGTAGAGATGGGAAGAAGCTAGAAACAGGTCATGATGAAAGGTGAATCAAAAACTCCTTTCTAGTGTAGTGAAGACTAACTGTTGGGATACTTGAGGATCCAGAAGGATTATCATGTTCTCCAGCAGGTGGAGGAATAAGTCAGCTGAGGACACCAAGAAGGCGATGAGGGAGATGGTACAATACAGAAACCAGTTCAGTTGTGCATTCAGGCATGAAATAAGAAAACACCCCTCACATTCATCTATCCACACTTGAGCCAAAACACTCTCTGCCTTTGAGCCAGGGATCTGGACCACTTGTATCCACCTCTGCTAGTGCAGTTGTTGTTGCAACAGGTAGAGGTGGATTAATAACAAAAAAAGAGAATTTCAATAATTCGATGATAAACATATGAATAAATTGCATATGCTTTTACACTTAACATTTTTTAAAAATAAACGTGCAATTTAACTACTACTCCTCTACACCCTGTTTACACACTGTCATTTCTTGTTGGTTGGCAAGTATATTTTGTGAGATGCTTGATGATGAATGGGAGGCAATGAATTGATGTCGAGTCAAGGGGAAAAATGAAAAGCAGATCTAATGGTGTAACTGACTTTACTGGGATTTGTAAGTTGTTGCTAAGGGAATAGCAACAACTAGGACTAAAGTGGACCCTATGATAATGAAGGCAGTAATATGCACCATGGGTTGGGGCGTTCATCCATCATCTACTTTCACCTCGGGTTCTTTGTCTTCTTCCTGTATTTGAATATGGCTCTGTGGAAGCTCTGTGCCCTGCACTAACTCCCTCCTGCAAGTCTAATCCTCTATACTGTGCAAAGTTCTGCAAACCACAGCACAATCATTCCAGAATCTCAGCCTAGTGCTGCTTCAGGTCTATGCAAGTACCCAAAGTGCATCATCAGATGGTTGATGGTTTTTCTATGACACCTGTGCTAGTTATTGTTTCAACTTTGGGCCCGGTTCCTTGAGTTTTGCAGGAGGCACCATCAACTACATTTGCCACAGACACATTTTCTTTGAGTAACTCTGCTTTTGAATCTAAATATGACTGTCATGGGATAAAAGCAACAAGGCATCAGCTGGGGATTTACACATTGATGGGGTTGTAGCTTTATATGAAAGACTTCAGAATCAATGCTAAGTTCCTTCATTGTCATGTGCACTGAGTCAGTAATATCCTGCACCGATGAGAAGCCAACCAGTGGCACAAATCCAAATAACCATCCATTCTGATTTGGCAACATCATAGGCAAACTTATTATAATTGTCGGCACTGCCAAAGAAACTCCCTTTGCTTTTGCCTGCCATTAATTCTAACATTCTGCAAATATCTCTGTAGAGTATTGGAAGGATCCAATGATAACCGTGGCCATCTGCATTTCCATCGCCTCTGATAGACTTCCATCGTAGAGAAGGAAAGCTTCTAGAGATAAGGGAAAAGAGCACAAAATATAGTGATCATATATGCCAGCTTGTGTAATAGTGTGTTGGGAGAATATTATGTTCCACCCATGGGTAGTCTTCTGTTTACATAGTGAACATGGTCAGGAACTTCTACAAATTCAGTGTTACAACCATTTGATTACCAGCATTTCTATGTATCCAGCTTAATTTGGATTACTAGTTGTATAATATGCTTCTGCACCTCTATGCATGTGGCTTGAAATCTAATCAGGGATTTCTGTCGTACGTAAATTACCAGCATAAGTTACGACAAATGCCTACAGTGGAAATTTCAATTCAGTTGTGTGATGCTCATAATCAGTTCAGGAAGCAATAACTGAGCCTTTCCAGTAAGACTCTAATCACCAGAGTTTCTTACTGACAGTTCATCATTTTCTGGCTGGTAGTAGAAGGTTTAGGTTGCTATTTATTCTAACCTCAAGCTTCGGAGAAATCTATATGAATTTTCTGTCATAATGCTTTGTTATTTAATTGTTAAACGGTACTCTTCTGATTGCTTCATCAGCAGCACAGGAACGGGCATTTCAGCCCACAATGTGTGTGCTGAATATGATGCCTTGTTAAACTGATCTCATCTGCCTGTACATGGTTCTTCTAATCGAGTGCACATCACAAGATTAGAAATTGTTCAGCCAGAGCTGAACATACTTCTCGGCATCTGCATACAATGGCGTCTTGAGCTTCTTGTGCTACTTGTGCGTAGTGGTGGAAAGATTGGTGGAAACAGGGCCGCGACGTGAACACTCTTTCCCTGACCCCTGTACATGGTTAATATCCCTCCATTCCATGCACTTCCATGTGCCTATATAAAAGCCTCTTAAACTCAATGATCAAATCTGTCTCCACCACCACCCTTGGCATTGCATTCCAGCCCCACCCTCTGTGTAAAAAACTTGCCCTGCATACCTCCATTAAGCTTTCCCTCTCTTGCTTTATAGCTGTGCCATCTAGTGTTGGACATTTCCACCCTGGGATAAGGATTCTGACCCTATTGATGCCTTTTTACATTGTTCTATCAACCCACCCCTCAACCTCCAATGTTCCAGAGAAAACAATCCAAGTCTACCCACCCTCTCATTGTAGCTGCAACACTCGAATCCGGCCATCATTCTGGTAAACCCCCTTTCCAAAACCTCCACCTCTTTCCTATAATGGAGTGGCCAGAACATTTATATACATCACAAACAGAATGTTTCCATTGTTAATCAGGCCCAGCACAATGACAGCTGTTTGGTCTCCAATGTTTTGTGTTTTCACAAGTGATGAAGAAAAATACAAGAACATTGTCATCTTCCACTGTTGTCTGCGATGTTTTTTACAGGAAATATCAATATTATGCCCCGAGGAAACGGTTGTTGAATTCAGAGTACAGCTATAGCAATTCGTCTGGTGTTTTTTTAAACACCTTAAAAATAAATAAACAGAGCAGTGAACAGGTAAGTGGCTTTTAGATAGGAGAGGCATCACTTGTGTGTAGTGGTGGAAAGAATGGTGGAAACAGGGCCAATTGGGTCCAATTAACTGATATTGGTTTGGCCACCTGAACTTTGTCAGCCTGTTCCCTATGAAATCCATGCATTCGCACCAGAGGGGAGGAATGGGAAAAAGGGGAAAAGGGGGGGAAAAGGGGAAAAAAGGACTAAAAACGATTAAAAAGGTCCCAAAAGGACTCAAAAGGACTCAAAATGTCCCATGCAGACCTGGACTTTCATACCACTGTAAATAAAATGTATCATGTGAGTTCTCCCAACTGTGAATGTCAGTGTGGTCACTGGTGAAGCCAATGTTATCCCAATGCCACAGTATCTACGGTCATATATCCTGCATTCAACCCCAGTAAATGTCACTTTGGCCATAAAGCAGCAAAGTTTAGCAGCATGAAAATGTACCCCAACTGGCATCATCTTTCAGGACACCATAGATCCAAGATGGATTGCATTTTCCACCCACTGACACTTACATTCAGTCACATTTGCAGCTGCTCACTTTCTAAGCGAGGACACCACATTCGGCTACACATTAGGGATGTAGATTTTGTCAATTAGGAGAAAGTGAATGATAATCAATTTGTCGTCTATTATATTGGCTGTTCTGTCTGTGGAGATGGCACTTATCGTCTTCTGTCATTCGCACTCCACATTGTCCTCTGGATACTGCCTTGCCGTTCCAAATGATACCACTCTGTTCAGTGTTTTATTGCTCTTTCAGTGAACAAGGAGGCTCTCATTCAGTCTGACACCCTTTCAGATAATCTTATGCTGAAGGTATTTGATTGGTGTTGCAATATCATTCTTCCAAATGTTGGTCCTCAAAGTTACTGCAACATGAAATATACACTGTTTATAAATTGCAGGTAAATACTTTCTCAGCTGTGCTTGATAATATAACACTCAATCTTATTGATATCGAGCTCTGATACATTGATATCTCAGCTGTGTTTACATTTTCCTACACTGACTCCTTTATTTTAGTCCCATTACAAATTTGTCTGTTGTCAATGTAACTATGTGCACATATCCCACAGGTTTGGAAGCAATTTCTTCAATTTGATCATGTTTGTTAGCCTTGCCAAATCATATTTCATAATTTTAGATTATGAAGCTGCACTAGTCAAGATGTATTTCCAGCTAAGTTTACCATATAAATAGCATATGCAAGAATTTCATTAAATCAATTACATTCAAAAAAGCAAAGAAGAAGAATTTCTGAAACAATATGGGTGAAATGTTCTAGTTTTTCCTCGGGCAATATGTAAATATCAGAGAAACAGAATGGAAAAATGTTGCTGTCTCCATCTGTATATAATTCTACCGCTCTTTAAAGGGTTCTCAGAGAGTTGAAACTGTTGGGAGAACTGAGATGCGGGAAGGGGATGGAAAGGGGGGGAAAGCAAGAGCTACTTGACCTTGCTTTTCCTCTCTCTCCATCCCCTCCCCTTCCCAGTTCTCCAACCAGTCTTACTGTCTCCGACTACATATTATCTCTGTACCACCCACTCCCCTGACATCAGTCTGAACAAGGGTTTTGAACCGAGATGTCACCCATTCCTTCTCTCCAGAGATGCTGCCTGTCCTGCTGAGTTACTCCAGCATTTTGCGTCTATCCCCACATAACAAATAAGACAGTCAAAGAGATCCGCTGGATCACGAGGCTTTCAGGCAAGATAGGTCTCTGTAGATTTGAGACTGTGGCTATGCCTAACCTTTTGTTTCTTTGTTTTTAGTATTGGGTCAGCGTGAGGAGTGCCCAGGCCATGTAAATTGATTCAGGGCACTAAAGCTTGCCACTCCTTTACCTGAACAGGAGTGTGTGGTGGATTTTTGGCAAATGTCAGTGAGAGAAGGTGTTTCTACATGTTTATGGTCACCTTTTGTTTTATTTATTGACATTGCCCTGAAGTGCCAAATCCTAAAAGAATGTTAAAAGAACAGTCCCTTCACTGGCACACAATTCCGGCAGCGGCTCTATAACACAAGTGATCTGGAAGTGCTTTCTCCTAAGGTATTGAGGTGTTATTTTCGTCAATACCTGCACCGATGCCCTGGCAACAAAGATCTGCTTCTTGAGGGAAAATCTGGTGTCTTTTCTGCTTGCCTGAGAGGCTTAGCTACAGCTTCTGTACTTTCTTGCCTTGGTTTCATCCACTAGTGACAGCTGCCAAAAAATAGTTGCAGATGCTAACTTCGATGCAATTGTATTTCTCAGAAATACACCTGCACATACAATGAGGGGTTTCCACAGTAACAGTAGCCTTACCTTACATTAAAGGTGACAACCATAACCTTAATCATCACCCGTGTTGCTATTAATTGTGAACAATGATTGAATTGTAGATGCATTTTTAAGATGATTTTCTCCATGCTTTGATAATGCTGATAAAATAAATCTTTTCATAGAGAGATTTTTCTTCCAGGTTTCCAATCAATGTCTTTCATTCTGGTAGACGCATTGTCAATGCCATCTGCTTTATGCAATACAATACAATACCGTTTATTGTCATTTGAACCTCATTGAGGTTCAAACGTAATTTAGTTTCTGCAGTCATACAAACGTGAAAAGAACCAAGATACAACACAATATACACAAACATCCATAATAGTGAATCTCCTCCTCACTGTGATGGAAATCAAAGTCTTATCTCTTCCCTGCACTCCCCATTCTCCTGATGTTAAAGTCAAAGTCAAAGCCCCCAGCGGGCGATGGTAAATAAGTCCCGCGGCCATTTAGGCTGCGCCGGACGATGTAAGGCGGTGCTCCGGGTCTTGATGTTAAAGCCCCCGGTGGGCACTGGCAGGTCCCGTGGCCATTAAAGCCGCGCCGGGTGATGTAAGGCCCCGCTCCAGGTCATTTTCAACCCCGCAACTCGGGAGGCAGAAGTTGCCGCTGCGGGAGCTTGGAAAAGCGGTCTCCTACCAGGGCCCCTCAATCTCCCAGTGTCACCATCCACCGGCCGGCGGCTGGAGCCTCTGAATCTCCAGGGTCGGGCAGCAGCAGTGCGCCACCACAGCTCCTCCCGTTCCGAACTCGGCCAGCTCCACATTGGTGAGTAGTCCGCAGCTCCGCGACTGGAGCCCCAGGTCCGGTTGGAGGCTGCTCCACGGTGCTAGGCCCCAATGACAACGGAGACCCGACAGAGAAAAGATCGGATCCTCCATACAGGGAAAGATTTTAAAAGTTTCCCCCACCCCCCAACAACCCACACATACCCAGCTAAAAAAACTACACTCAAACGAGACAAAAAAGAAAAAAAGACAGACGGACTGCAGAAGCCGCTGCGACGAGAGTTGAGCCGTCCATTGGAAATTATCTCAAGCTTGCTGCAGTGCTAAATAATATTCTATTCTACTCATGTGTAATTATTTAAAAAATCAATTTGTCAGTACCGCTAAAAAATTCACAGTAAATAAAAAGTTAATTTAAAAGTCAAAAATCAATTAAAATTATAAGAATAACATGTGCTACGTACCAGCATTTTCTACACTTTGAAGGTGTGCTGCTTCATCGGTTCAGAGTGAGATGATTTAAATACAGCACAAAACATTATTACTGGTACCTTTCCCAAAGAAGAATTACCCCTAAAGTCACATTTGTGTGGGTTGGAATACGTTCATGACTGAATGGATTAGAATTGTGATAAGGACACTAGACGCTATTTAATTTAGTTTAGAGATACAGCGCGGAAAGAGGCCCTTCAGTCCAACGGGTCCACACCGACCTGCGATCTCTGCATATTAACGCTACCCTACACACACTAAATACATTTTTTCCATTTACTAAGCCAATTTACCTACAGACCTGTACGTCTTTGGAGTACCGAAGATCTCAGAGAAAATCCATGCAGTCCCGGGGAGAACATACAAACACCTTGCACTCAGCACCCGTTGTCGGGATCAAACCCGGATCTCCGGCACTGCAAGGCGGCAACTCTACCATTGCACCACCGTGCCACTCCCTTTCAAAGTTCTGTCCCATTGACATTGGACCACGTTTCCAAAGGGGAATAAAATAGTAAGATTAAACGAGAACTTACCAGTTTGAAGTTTGATCTTTATTTTATGAGGAGTTGCGATGAGGGATTTCGTGAAGAACCCGCCAGGCACGCATGCGCGACATTCTTCAAAGCAGCGGTGTGGAATCACAGAACCAACAACAGAGAAATGACTTGTTATAGTAAGATTGAAGAGACTCTATATACCAGTTGATCTTATGGTAGAGGGTTGGGAGCGGAGGGCACGAAATCCCTCATCGCAACTCCTCATAAAATAAAGATCAAACTTCAAACTGGTAAGTTCTCATTTAATCTTACTATTTCATTTCGGAGTCACGTGAGTGACTTCGTGAAGACTTCAAAGCTCTGTGATTACACGCCCTGGACCACGTCCATGCTCACACACTGCCGTAATACTGATGGAGGAAGTATGTTAACGTATTTCAGACTTGAACAAGCTGAAAAATAATAACATTATTGTTAATACAACAATAAACCCCTGAACTCGGGGACAAACGTTTAGGGACAGCACTTAACGTGCGTAACGTTGCGGGAAACGGCCACAGGTTAGTTATGAAACCACTGAAATGTAGTTTCATTGGCCCAGCCCGCTATCGTGAGGACATGCTCCATGAACACCTCCATGGTCCTCGTTCCTGATGTGGATGCAGCCTTGGTAGAATGACATTTCAAAATGTTTAGTGTCTTACCTGCTGCATCGAATACCACCTTAAGCCATCTGGAGATAGTCTGCACCGTTACCCTGTGACGTGGGTTTCCATGGCTGACAACAGATCTGCCTCCATATTCCTGATGGCCATTTCCAGACCTGTAGTCGTAGGTCTGTATAGTTTAAGTAACTCTTTCATAAAGAAGTTACTTTTTTATGGGTCGATCATTCTATCCAGGTTTAATTCCTGTAGAGTCTGGACCCGTTGTGCTGTATTCAGTGCTATTGCCATCACCACATTTAAAGGTGAGTAAGTCCAGTGGTACCTCCGTCATAAGCGACCACCTCCTGAGTAGGGTCAACACCACCCTAATCTCTCAGATATTATATCGTGGTCGGGAAGGGATGGATAGAACATATCCCTCGTAGTTTGGATACCAGCTGGTGAGATCCCACTCCAATGTTGAGCTAGGATGACAGTGCACTACTGGCACTGTATGCAGCACTGTAACTGAGGGCTCATCATAATGAAGACCCGTGAGCATGCCAGCACATTGGAGATCGTAGCAGATATGTAGGTCGTCTTGGTCCGACTACAAAAACCTCTCATATCCTGTGTAGGTGAGGTAGTGCTTCCCAGTGGACTTTCTCTACACGATCTATATGACGTCCATGGTCCTGTATGTTCCAGACCTGGGTACGTTTTCTGCAACACCTGTCTGATGAGGCAGAATGGGGAAAGCATAGAAATCCATTTCCCCCAATGTAGCGAGAACTCGTCCATCGCCACACTTGGAGACCACATTCTGCAGTTTCTCCTGGGTTTCCTCAGGTACTACAGGTTCCTCCAGAACTGGAGGACATCTGGTCCAGCTGCAGAGACTGTGCTCTAGGATACGCTCCATCATGCGCTCCATCCGAGCCATGCGACCACTGCCGCATCTGCGGACAATGTCGACTTCCTCAGGTTCTGGAGAATCTCTGAGGCTTCTGTCATTGCCCCACACCTCGTCGAGGTGATGACAAGGGTGCAAGACAGGATGTCGCTGCCTGCCGCTCCTGCGTGGCTAAGCGAATCCCGCGTGGACCTGCCGCTGCTCCACCGTCTTCCGGACGGAGGCGGCCCGCTGGTCTGATAGAACATGATAGCGGTGATGAGTCGGTCCCGGCCGCCGAAGCGTGGTACCCCGACGTCCGCGCGGGCTTGCCTCCTGTTCTCCAAAGGCGACGTTCGGTCATGTCCTCCACTACAAGGGGGTGCGGTGACCGAGATGAGACTACACCGACCTGCAACCAGGCAGGCTCCCTCGGTGCTGAGTCTGTGTCCTCCTTTGGGACAAAGCATCGTTCGGTCACGTCCTGCCGCTAAAGGGGGTGCGGTGACCGAGATGGGACTACACCGACCTGCAACCAGGCAGGCTCCCTCGGTGCTGAGTCTGTGCCGGCCGCACATGTGGTCCTCCAGACCCAGGCCTCAATCCTTCACCGGTCCACGATCTGGTGGCCTGCTCCAGTGGAAGTCGACCCCGGCTCTATGGCGGGTTTACCGACTGCAGTGCGATACTTCCCCTGCTCCTCTCTCTGGTGACCTGCATATTTGGGGAGAGAGAACGTGCCAAGAATATAACACGTTACACACCTTTGCTCCACTGTCGCTATGGTTAAGTGACAGAGGTAGGGAGTCAGGGTCTTACCTACCCTGCTCCTGTGCGGTTACCACTTATGGCACCATGGTCAGTCGTGGTGGAGAATCGGGTCCTGACTGCGCAGGGCTCCCCTGATTTCCGCGTTTTTATCCCGACCCGCAGAGTGGGTGCTGCCGACGTTGCGGGCAGCTCCAGGAATGGTGGGCGTTGACTCACATCTGGAGGCGCCGGTATGTAGGTCCTTGCTGGCCTTCCGGTTTGACCCCGTGGCCTGGAATATGGAGTTTTCCTGGCCGTTTGTCTGGTCAAGGTGTGCGACCTCATAAGACCCACTGTCTTGGCATGGTTGTATAAATCCTTGACCTGCTTCAGAAGGTCTTCCCCGAATAGTTGTCTGGGTGGTGGTGTTGGAGATGCTCTGCATAGCCCCGCAAATTTGGGATTTAGCGTGAGCTTGATGGCACTTTTTCGAAACGCATTTATTTTGTATTGCGTGTTACATAATAATTCAAGAGCATCCTCCTGTTTGGTGTTCAAGTCCATCCCGTCCACCGACCTCGCAAAAGCGGTAATCCCAGATGTGAGCAGTTTTAGGATTTTCTGTAATTTTTACTTCCTGTGCTCTTATGCCCGGGCTTATATTGCTCCAAATAGGCATGTTTACAATAGGTACATTGAGTGAGTTACAATTACTCGGTGCCTTGTACCCATTCATGGCCTCCGCAAGGACCTGATCCTGTAGCTGGTGGTTGATGAGGAAATCAATGGTAGCGGCCAGTTTAGTTTTGAGAGGTTGTCCCGATGATTCGGGTAACGCAAACTTGGCTGCCACGTCCAAAAGTTCTTCCTGAGGAACCTCAGGTGCCACTGGTTTGTGTACCAAGATATCCTCTTCTCCTGGCTGCCTCATGCTACCAATTCACGATGGGGATATATCCAAAAGTCCCCGGAACTGGACGTTTCCTGCCGTTGATTTTGCTGCAGGATCCGTTCCATCATCCTCTCCATCCGTTCAATGCACCCTTCATGGTGCGTAAATGGGAGGTCAGAGCCCTCATGCCCGAAGGAACTCCTGAGGCTCCTATCATCGGCCCGTACCTCATCGAGGTAATCTCGGTGCCGTGACGAAAAGTCGCTGCCAGCCGCCTCAGCGAAGCTGTATGACTCCCGCGTGGATCTGCTCATTCGCCTCCTTGGATGAGCTAGGCCCGACTGCCTCAAAGGGCATATGTGGTGTGAAGTCGGCACCTGACGCCGCGGCGTGGTGACCCGACATCCGCGCGGGCTTGCCACCTGTCCTACTCCTGGACTCAGGCGGCGTACGGTCCCGTCCTGCCGCTTTTGGGGGATGCAGTGACCGTGGCGAGACTCCACCTGTATGACTCCACCTGGTCCAACTAGGTGGTGAGTCTACACTGGCCCTCCCTGGTCTGCCAGTGGACTCGGGTCTCGGTAAACCACCAGTCCGCAATCTAGCGGTCTCTGGTGAAATTCCTGCCCTAAAATGGCTTTGTTATTGAGCTCTATCCCTGGCTCTTTCACGAGGGCTCGGGGAGAAGGGCCGTGCAACAGCATGTGAAACCCGTTTGCTCATATCAGCCAACGATTCTCTTCCTGTTGGCGATAGTGAAAAATTGAGTCAGGGTCTACCTGCTCCGGCGCCGTACCGACTTCCTGCTCTGCGGGTACCCCGCTTGTACACAGCTGTGTCGGTGGGTCGGGTCCTGTAATCACAGGGCCCGGACCCCACAGGGTCAACGAGCTGCCCCATTGTAAAAATAAGTTGGGCTTAGAACAACATGATAATGGCTGCAACTCCATTCCGTCTTAATTACAGCACTGGGATAATGCAGGCTGTGTAGAGTTGAGTTGGGGCTAACCCCTTACTCTGAGTAAATGCCGACAGCCTGTAGTATCGTGTGGGCTGCGGTGTAAGTCGGGCTGCTGCTCTGCCATTGCTAACCGCGAATGGCGAGCCTGCAAGCCCCTAGTTCAATATAAATGCCGACAGCCCGCAGTATCCTTGCGGGCTGCGGTGTAAAATCGGGCTGTGCTCTGCCGTTGCTTACTGCACACGGCGAGTCTGCAAGCCCCTACTTCAATATAAATGCCGACAGCCCGCAGTATCCTGTGGGCTGCGGTGTAAGTCGGGCTGCTGCTCTGCCATTGCTAACCGCGAAAGGCGAGCCTGCAAGCCCCTAGTTCAATATAAATGCCGACAGCCCGCAGTATCCTTGCGGGCTGCGGTGTAAAATCGGGCTGCTGCTCTGCCGTTGTTTACTGCATACGGCGAGTCTGCAAGCCCCTACTTACTTATAAATGCCGCCACCCCGCGACCTGCGGGCTGCGGCGTAGAGTCGGCTGCCTCTGCCGTCCTCCGCCGGCGAGTGTGAACCCGGACCCACCTGGGTCAACGGGCTCTCCCGACTCCATGAGTTAGAGCCGCCGCTGACTGCCTGCATTCCGCGGTCCGCAGTCAGTGTCGAAGCGGCCTGGAGCACTCTGAAAACAGAGTCTCTGTAAGAAAAAACGGACGGCGGGTTAGTTTTCCACTTACCTGCAGGTCCCAGCAGTGGAGGAGCAACGCTCCTCCCTGCCCGTCGCTCGCACGCACGTCGACGATATGTCGCGCATGCGTGCCTGGCGGGTTCTTCACGAAGTCACACGTGACTCCGAAATGAAATATAAATCCAATCCCATATTTTACATTATATATATATATGATTATGGACTCTTTTTTACCTCAAGCCTTTGTTTTCTTTAGATTAAATGGACACAAATGCCACTTCAAAACTCTGCAGTTCTGGCTGAACATTAATAGTGGTTCATTGGTTTGTAAATGGTGGAAGATCTTGGCAATCAGTTCCCACTGATTGCCACATATGGAGTAGAAGTAGACATACTAGCCTGGTAGACACGAGCCTGAACAGCACCTTGCGAACCATCACAGGGTGCCTTCAACCTACTCCACTCAAGCAGCTTCCTATACTTGCAGGCATTCCACCTGCAGGGATTCGAAGGCAAACAGCAACTCTGGCACTATCTCGTCGTGCCATGGACCCAGATCACCTCCTACATTAGGCTATCAGCAGAGAGCAGAGGGCACCCCAACTGAAGTCCTGTCACCCCTTTGCTCCACTTGGAAAGCAACTCCTAGCATCCATCCAGCCAACTGAGACAAAAGGACACTGGATAGCCACCAAGTGGTCACAGGAGTGGAAGGCAACCTCATCTCCATTACATATCTACATATCTTCACCAGATAAAAGCTGTCCAGGATCTGACCTCACCAGAGGAGCATGGGTGAAGCTCAACAGACTTCATACTGGAATTGGGCGTTTCAATGCCAGCATGTGGAGACGGGGACTCCGTCAGGGCCCAGCCTGTGAATGCAGAGCAGAACAACAGACAGCCAACCATGTCATCTCTGGGTGACCACTCTACCACCCACCAAATGGAGCTCGGGGCCTGACAGACATTGACGCAAAGACAACAACCTGGCTGCTCAACACCCGGCTTGAGATCTAACTATTCCTTTGATTTATGTTTCTTTTTTTTGTTTAATATTGTATTAGAAGTAATACATATTGCCAATGATATAACAGTTTTTCAAATACACATTTAACTTGTTTCAAAAGTTATACAAGTATTACGGAATGATTTATATAAGCTTCTATTTTGTTTTAGAAAGTAAAGAAAGTAAAGAGGTGAAAAAATAGGTGTTTAATCAATGAGGAGTGTGATTAAATAATATTGATTAAGATTATATAACAAAAATAAAAATAAAATAAAAATAATAAAAATAAAAAAAATAATACAAGCAAACAATTATTATACTTTAAAAAAATTAAAGTATACATCTTAACAATGAATGGAACAATTTCACATAACAATATCTATAGAGACGTGTATACAAATCTCAGAATAGATCTTTTCATCTAATCCTACCACCGGGTATTTATTGAGTTACAATGCTGAGCTCAGCTACCCCTTCATATAGTCAGTAAATGGAGACCATATTTGTTCAAAAATTTCATATTTGTCCATTAGGACAAACCTGATTCTCTCCAAATACAGCGTCTCCAACATTTCCACTGTCCACATTTTAATTGGGGGGGATAATGTTCCCTTCCAGAATTTTAATATTAATTTTTTTCCAATTATTAAACAGTAATCAAGAAAATTTATTTGATTTACTATAAATATTAGATTTGAATCTGAAACTCCTAATATTATTAGCTTTGGGTCAGGATCCAATTTAATCTTAAGAACTATAGAAATGATTTTAACAATTTCAGTCCAATAACTATTAATTTTTGTACATGTTACAAAACTATGCATTAAATTAGCTTCTGAGTACACATTTATCACAAATAGGGGAGATGTTAGGAAAAATTCTATTTAATTTCATTTTTGAATAATGTAATCTATGTAATACTTTGAATTGTATCAAGGTATGTCTGGCATTTAACGAACAACGGTGTATACGTTGTAGACTTTCTTCCCAAGTGTCTTTTAATATAGATAAACCTGTTTCATTTTCCCATGTTCGTCGGTATGATTCTGTTGTTGGAATTTCCCTATCCAAAAGAATATTATATATATGCTATTAGTTGTTCTGTATTTGGGTGCTTGTTGAGCACTTCATCCAATAATCCTAGTTCTCTATTTTTATAATCTGGCATGTTTGATTTGATATAATCTCTAATTTGTAAATACCCAAACAAGTTATTTGGGTGCAATCCGTAGATATCTTTTAACTCTTGAAATGAAAGAAATTTCCCTTTCCTGTAAAGGTGTTTTATCCTTATAATTCCTAAATTTTTCCATTGTCTAAACCCCTTATCCAATATAGAGGGTTTAAACAAAGGATTATTCATAATTGGTAAGCAAAGCGACATATTATCCAAATGTAGAGACTTAACTATTTGTTTCCAAATACGTCTATTGCTATAAATTATAGGATTTGCCCTATAAATTTTTTTTTGTACCACCCTTGGAGCAAGGAGAATCAAACTTATATCGAAAGGTAAACAGTCTTCCTTTTCCATTTTTCACCAAGCTGGTTCCTGATCCATTTTTACCAACCAAAAATTCATATTCTTAATCTGAACCGCCCAGAAATAATATAAGAAATTAGGTAGTGCTAATCCTCCATTTATCTTAGATTTACATAAATGTTTTTTACTTATTCTGTGACTTTTATAATCCCAAATAAAGCTATTAACAATAGAATCAATTGTTTTTTTTTTTTTAGTTTTAGGGAGGTATAGAGGGATAGCTTGAAATAAATATAATAGTTGTGGTAAAAAAATCATTTTTATGGCATTTATTCTGCCGATCATTGATATTGGTAGTGTTTTCCAGTATAGAATATTATTTTTTAGTTTATTCAATAATTGGGGATAATTTGATTTGAATAGAGAATTGTAAGATTTAGATACATTAATTCCTATATATTTAGTTTTGTCCGTAACTATTTTAAATGGAAATTTTTGTAGTATGTTTGATTTTATTCCAGTTATAGGCATAATTTCACTTTTATTCCAATTAATTCTATATCCTGAGAATATACTAAATTCAGTTGTGACATTGAGTAAATTAGGAATACTAATCTCTGGTTTTGTAATATATGTTAAGACGTCATCTGCATATAAAGATATTTTATTCGTTGTGGTATTGGTATTATATCCATATATTTCTGGTTCTGATCTAATCCTTTCCGCTAATAGTTCTATTGCAAGAGCAAATAATAAAGGTGATAACGGACATCCTTGTCTACAACCCCTAGAGAGATTAAATTTGGCTGATAACATTTGATTTGTTAATATTCTTGCTGTTGGGTTAGAATTTTATATTCTAACCCATTTACAAAATCTGTCCCCCAATTGAAATTTCTGCATTATCTTAAATAAATAAGGCCATTCAACCTGATCAAATGCCTTTTCCGCATCAAGGAATATGACAGCTAATTCAATATCATTAATTCTTTTTGAATATATGATATTGAATAGACATCTCAAGTTATAAGTAGAGTAACGTTTGGGAATAAAGCCTGTTTGATCATGATGTATTAATTTATTAATCACTAAACTTAACCTTTGAGATAGAATTTAGTTAATATTTTTTGATCAGTATTTAGAAGAGCAATTGCTCTATATGATCTTGGATCTTCCAGATCCTTATCTGCTTTAGGAATGAGTGTAATTGTGGACTCATTTAAAGTTTCTGGTAACTTTCCTTGTTCGTTGGCATATTTATATATTGTTTGTAAACGTGGGGAAATCAAATTTTGAAACTTCTTATAAAATTCAACACCTGAACCATCGGGGCCAGCAGCTTTTCCATTTTTCAATGATCTGATTGATTCCTCAATATCTTTTACTGATATTTCAGCATCTAGCAAGTCTCTTCCTTCCTAATCCAAACCTTTAATATGACATTCATGTAGGAATGTTTCCATTCCATCAGATTGACCCATCAGTTTGGTTGAATAAAGTTTTTGATAGTGATGCAGGAATCTGTCATTGGTATCTTTTGGTAAAGTTAGTATTTCTCCTTGTTCAGATCTGATTTTAGGTATCATTTTTTCTTCATCTAATTTTCTAAGTTCGCGTGACAAAAGTTTTTGTGGTTTATCCCTGAATTCAAAGTATACTTGTTTAGTCTGTTGGAAAAGTTTAATAACATAATTTGAGTATATCTCATTTAGCTTATATTTTAATGTTGCAATCTTATTATATATCACCCTTGATGGGGATATTGCATTTTCAATATCTAATTGCTTTGTTTCATTTTCCAACGTTTGTTGAATCTTTCGGTTTTCCTTATTAAGGTGTGCTTACGCGGATATTAGAGCACCATGGATAAAGGCTTTAAATGTGTCCCAAAGAAGTGACAAAGAAATTCCAGGTTTATCATTAGTCTCAAAGAACAGTTTAATCTGTTTAACCAAATAATCATAACAAGCCTTATCATTTAATATTTGAGGGTTGAGTCTCCATTGAGAATATTTATTAGTTATACCCTTTAAGTTAATCTTAAATGTTAATGGGGCATGATCCGAAATAATAATATTATGATATTTTGATTCATACGTGAATGGAATTAACTTTGAATCTATTAAAAAATAATCTATCATTGAATAGGTTCCGAATACCGGAGAATAAAATGAGTATTCCCGACCAGAGGGATTATCAGTTCTCCAATCATTCATGACATTTTCGGTACTAATAAAAGAATTTATGAGTTCGCTTGATTTAGATATAGCTTTCCTTTGAGTTGATGATCTATCTAGATAATTATCTAAAGTACAGTTTAAATCACCCCCAATTATTAGATTATGTTGTGTAACCATAGGAATAATATTAAATATTTTCTTAAAAAACAACGGATTATCAAAGTTGGGTCCATATATGTTCATAAGAACAACTTTCTTTGAATATAATTCACCCATAACTACTATGTATCTACCCTCAGTGTCTTTTATTGTTGAGCTATGTTTAAATGGAATGCCTTTAAGAATAAGTATTGCAACCCCTCTAGACCTATGTGTAAATGAAGAATGAAACACTTTAGAAATCCATTTTGCTGTAAGTCTATATTGTGCATCCTTTTTAAGGTGCGTCTCTTGAAGAAAAATTATATCTGATTTAATTCTATTAAACTGGGCCAAAACCTTACCTCTTTTAATTGGTTCGTTAATTCCCTTTACGTTCCAACTGCAGAAGGTGATTCCATCACCCCCAGTTTTTGTATTAATGTCTTGCATTTTAATATTAAGGTGGATTATAATGGAGTAGATGTCTCAGCATATCCATCCCAATCTCATACCCATGTTTCTGATCGATGAATTTTAATACTAATATCTTTTTCTTACATACATATCTCTTCAAACCAACTGTATAATACCAATCATAACTAAAATAATATAGTACATTATATAAAATATAAAAAACAAAATAAAAATAAAAATAAAAGATATTAGTGCTGTTAGTGAAGTGCAGAAAACAAAGGGTGACTACAACAAAATTTAGCGTAGTTAGTGTAAGCCACACTAGCGTGGCTATTAATCCGTTACTGACTTCCGTTATTAAAAAAAAAGATGTTTATGATTCCAGCTCCATATATGCCTTAAGGGCTATATATATATATAGGGGTGGGGCATTAAATTTAAATGCTTATTAATGCTTTATAATTTTGACTACTACTGTCGATTTTAACTATTTTAAGAGGAGTGACATGCAATTTTAAGTGATAATTAATACTAAGCTATTTCTATTATATGTTAGTTTTTTATTAATAATCCATAAACCCTCCTTAACCAGTGATTTTAAAAGTCCGTTATTCTTCCTCCTTCTCTCTGGATAATCAGTACCATCAGGTAAATGTTAAATATAGTTCGAGTTCACTATTCTTCATCCTCATCTTCTTCTTCTTCCACTGCTTCTTCCTCAAGTGCTTCTGTATGCTTGATGAAGTGATGCTCTTTGTTATCGTAGCTTACTCTTAGTGTAGCAGGATACACCAGGCCATATCTCAGACCCTTTATATTCTTGAGGATGCTTCTTGTTTCAGTAAATAAAGCTCTTCTCTTGGCCACTTCCGCAGGGTAATCTCTGAATATGCTGATCTTATCTCCATCGTACTTAAGATTTTTCTTACGAATTATTATCTTCATCATATCTTCCAAGACGTGATCATAAACCACTTTCACAATCCGTTGTCTTGGAGGTGAGCCCGTCTTTGGGCGTCGTCTCAGTGCCCTGTGCGCTCGGCCAAGCAGGGGTTCTTGATCCAAATTCAAAACATTTTTTAGAAGTTTTTCAGCAATGTTTATGTTTCATTCACAATAAGAAGAGAAGTTCCCACTGACAGGGTGGTTGATTCCACAGTGTTCAGATAACACTGCTGAGTGTTCAGATTAAACAAACTTATATTCAGTTCAAACAAAACTACAAAAGTTCTGTGTTCACAAATGAATGAAAAGGGAGCTGTGTTGCATCAACCCGATATAAGTAAATCAGGGTCCTAATCTCTTCTGTGCTCCAGAACAAAGGCTTCGTCTCTGATGCACAGACTGATAATTTACATCCACTCAACCCACATCCAGAAGAGCATTTTCTCTTAAAGACTGGCTAGGCTGCCTGATATTGTGGCCGACCAAAGCCAACAGGTTTTCTGAGGGCATCTGTGTTTTGCCCACATGCACATGCAACATGCCTTCAATGGCCCATTTGATCAGCAATGTAGGTGAGTCATGGTACCACCTACTATCCACTGATGTGTCCATATTCCCTATCGTGTCAATGGGTCTCAGCCAACAGGTGTATTGTATGATATGGAAAACATATATCCATGGAGCAGTCCCAATTGATTTTGTGAGTGTGCTGCATCATTTACATCCTGCACAATTCTCTCTTCATTGTCTAAAGCTGACTCCGTCACAAAGAGCAGCTGCTCACATAAAAACATAGAAAATAGGTGCATGAGTAGGCCATTCGATCCTTCGAACCAACATGATCATGGCTGATCATCCAAAATTAGTACACCGTTCCTGCATTTTCCCCATATCCCTTTATTTCATTAGCCCCAAGTGCTATATCTAAATCTCTATTGAATACATCCAGTAAATTGTCCATAACTGCCTTTTGCGGCAGAAAATATCACAGATTCACAACTCTGGATGAAAACGTTTTTGCTCATCCCAGTCCTAAATGGCCTACCCCTTATTCTTAAACTGGGTGATATTACCTATCATTTTTATTCTCTTGTCAAAGGCACAATCTAACCTTTGGCTTCTTACACTGTCCTAATGAATAGCAACATAAGGAATCTTCCTAGTTGACACATTATATCCCTCCTGACGTAATAATGAATTCAATAATTTCAGTTAACTCGTCTTTCCAGTGTGTATCAGAACTTGCTGGTTCTATGCATGGTCAACAACTTATAATGTTAACTTTGCTTTCCTCTCTCCACAGATGCTGCCTGATCTCCCGAGTATTTCCAATGTTCTGCTCATTTCAGATTTGCCAGCGCCTGCCTGGTTAGTAGCTCAAGCTTTATTTTCTGCTTTTACTCATCCCCTTCTGCAGATTAGCAGTGGTGAACGGGCCTTCAATATCTTTCCGCTGTCACTTAGTCTTCCTTGGTCTCCGCACCACAACCATTCCCTCTGTTCTTCCATCCCTCCCACCTCTTTGCAACTTGAAACAGCTGCTGTTTCTAAATTAGTTCTGAAGTCATTGACCCGAAACATTAACTCCATTCTTCCCTCCACAGCGAATGTCTAGTTTGAAGAATTCCAGAATACTCTGCTTTTGACCTCAATTCTTCCATTCACTGCCTTTCATTTAATCTTTAGGCTCTGGAAAAATATCCCTTAGTTTGCCTCTTTCCCCTCTTTCGTTGTGATTCTCCTTTAAATGTATGGCATGGATATTTTCCAAAGAGCACAATATATAGTAATTGTGTATTTTTAACGCACTACCCCTGTGCATCCTACTGATCCTAAAATGAATTATGCTCGAGAAATGTGTTGTTCCACATTAGAAACTATTTAGCATCTTACTTACTTTATTTTCCATTATTGCTACAACATAACACTATTTATATCAAGTATTCAGTCTCATCATACATTAATATATATTTGGGCTCATATCAAACAGTGAGTGATGTTAAGATCTATTGTGTCATCAATGAATTATTTTTACAGTGTGAGGAATGACTATAAAAAAGCTGTTTGTAGAGAAACAGAACAACTGTTTTCTCCACATTGTGTAACATTTGATTTGTTTTTTCCACATTGTGTAACATTTTCATATATTTACAGTATGGTTGGGAAAATAGTTTTGTAAAATTGGCTAGCACTCTATATCCATCTGCCTCAGATCTCTATTTTCATGTTATTTCTCTTTGAAGAGTGTATTTTGTTCCCATTGGGAATTAAATTTCCAATGAAGCCACAGGAAATTGAACCATTTCACGATTTACGGTTCCCATCTGTCCAAATTGGTTATTTAGAAAAGGAAGGAATTTGAAATCTAGGTTTTTGGATGTGAAAGCAAAGATCTTTGCCCCAGAATCAACTCTGTCTGCAAAAGCAGGAGGCTTTTGAATACTCACAATCAAAATCTATCTGTATCATCAGAGCATTCAATGATTGGAATATTTAGTGCTAATGAAAATAGAAAGTTGATTTTTCTGTCAAAAATCTGTAAATAGATGACAATTTTGCAAGATTAGTGAATCTGAGTAATAATGTTCATTTGACACGGCTTTTTCAGCTCTCGAAGGGAACGAGATTTGAGATCTGTTTATTTCTATCAATGGTTACAGGAATTTTAAACAAAATATTGGAAACACCAGAAACTGCAAATGCTGGAACATTGAGCAAAACCTGATGAATCTGTGGAATTATTTGCCTAAGAAGGCCATGTCAATGGATATTTTTTAAAGTGGAGATAGATAGAATCTTAATTAGTACTGGTATCTGGTGTTAAGGGCAGAAGGCAGGAGAATGGGGTTAGGATAGAGAGACAGATCAGCCATGATTAAATGGTGGAGTTGACTTGATGGGCTGAATTGCTTAATTCTGCTTCTATCACTTATGACCTTAAGACACTAAGTGCTGGATGAGCTCAGCAGGTCAGGCACCATCTGGGGAGGTTATTGACAGCCTCTGAAGAAATGTCCCAACCCAAAATATCACCTGTCCCTCCCTAGATGCTGCCGGACCTGCTGAGTTCCACCTGCACTTTGTGCTTTGGTACCAAAATATTATTAGCCAGTAGGTGGAGCCATGGTTTTATTATATTGCAAGGAACTGAAGGATATTGATGTATGGACCAGTTATAACTGTTGACAAAGGATATTGTGCTAACTAAATTCTGCACAAAATGTTACACTGAGACTCTATTTAAAAATACATCAAATTTACGCAGATTTAAAAAAAATTGTAATGAAGGAAAGCCTCTTAAATCAAAGTTTTGACACAAGCAGCTTTTATTTTACTGGGAGAATTTAAAATGGAGGCTTTGGGGCAGGATTTAACGGAATCTGGCCCTCTATCCTGTTTAAGCTGAGCAATGACATTGAGATTCAGCTGCAGTGTGCAGGCATCGGTAACATATTTCATTGTCAATAAAGAATGTATGTAAGCAAAGCAAGAGTTTTTTTTTCAATGTGCGCTTCCTCACATTGTATGCTTGATGTCTGCACATGAGCGAAAAAAATACATTTAAAGAATAATAATTTTACTTTGCTTTCAAAGGAAACCTCTTCAAATGATCAACGGGGCTGGAGATGAAGTGCGCAGTTATTCCTGGAAATCTGATTGCTCCCAGGAGCATTCATCCAGCAGTGGGTTGTTAAATCTGGACATGGTTTTGAATCATATTCTTTATGAAAGTCTGCAGCCATTCTTTAGTTTAGATTAGATATACAGCGCGGAAATAGGCCCTTCGGCCCACCGTGTCCACGCCGACCAGCGACCCCCGCATATTAACACTATCCTACACACACTAGGGACAATTTTTTCATTTATCAAGCCAATTAACCTACATACTTGTACGTCTTTGGAGTTGTAAAGCAAAATAAGATCTTCCTTGTATGTCAATCTGCATCGGTCCTTAATATATCAGACTGATTTGTTTTAGCACTCATGCTGCCAGTTTTTAGCACATAATTGATTGCTTGCAAGGACCCTTGATAAATTCACCTGATTGAAATCTGCCAGGTCCCTTACTTAGTACACGCAATTGGAAATGTTTTCTCAGTATGTTGAGGGGTTGCTTCTGGTGTTTCTTCAGTTATATAAAGAGCAAGAAAGAGGAAAGAGTGGACATTGGACTTGGAGATGTGATAATGGGGAATCAAGAAAGGACAGAGGAGTTGAATAACTTCTCTGCATTAGTCTGCACAGTGGAAGACACCAGCAACATGTCTGAAATTCAAGAGAGTCAGGGGGTGGAAGTTGCTATTACCATGGAGAAGATGCTTGGGAAGGTGTACGGGCTGAAGGTGGATAAGTCTGCAGGACTGGACTGCACCCTAGGGTTCTGAAAGAGGTGGCTTTGGAGATAGTGGAGGCATTGACAGTGATATTTCAGGAATCACTACAGTCAGGAGTGGTCCCAGATGATTGGAAAATTGCCAATATTACTCTGCTGCACAAAAAGGGAGCAAGGCAGAATAGTGTGAACTATAAGCTGGTTAGTCTGACTTGGTGGTTGGTAAGATTTTAGTCCATTATAAAGAATGAGGATACAGACTATTTCACGATAAAATAGGCCAAAGTCAGCATGACTTTGTGAAGGGGAGGACTTGCTTGACAAATTTGCTGGAATTCTTTGAAGAAGTAAATAACAGGACAGACAAAGGAGAGTCAGTAGATATTGTTCATTAGTTTTAAGTAGATTTTCAGAAAGCTTTTGATAAGGTGCTACACGTTAGGCTGCTAAAGAAGGTGAGAGCCCGTGGTATCAAAGGGCAGATACTAGCAGGGAAAGCAGGTTGGATGGATGGCAGAAGACAAAGAGTGGCAATAAAGGAGGCTTTTTCTGGTTTGTTGTCAGTGGCTAGCAGAGTTCCGCAGGGATCTGTGCTGGGGCTGCTACTCTTCACGCTGTATATTAATAATTTGGACGAGGGGATTGAAGGCTTTGTGGCAATGTTTGTGGATGATACGAAAATAGGTGGGGGGCAGGTAGTGTAGAGAAAGCAGAAACTCTGCAGAAGGACTTGTGAGGTTGGGAGAATAGGCGGTGAAGTGGCAGATGGAACATAGTGTAGCAAAGTGTGGAGTAATGCATTTTGGTAGTAGGAATAAAGGAGTAAACTATTTTCTTAATGGGGTGAGAATCCAGAAATCGGAGGCGCAAAAGATGCATAGGTGCGTAGATAGAGTAGAGAGGCAGAACCTTTTTCCCAGGGTAGAAATGTCAAGGACTAGAGGGTATAGATGGGCAAAGTTTAAAGGGGATATCTGAGGAAAGCTTTTATGCAGAGGAGTGGTGAGTTCCTGGAATGCCCTGCCAGGTGTAATGGTGGAAGCGGATATGATTGTGGCATTTCAGAGCTTTTTAGGCAGGCACATGGAAATCCAGGGGATGGAGAGATATGGGTCATGTGCAGGCAGACAAAATTAGTTCAATGTGGCATCATGTACTGCATGGACATTGCGGGCCAAAAGGCCTGTTCCTGAACTGTACTGTTCTATGTTTTATCTTAAAGTGTATGGGGACCATAATAGAAGGTGCTTTTGAAGCCAAAAAAATGAACCAGCCATTATCTTATTGAATCCAAGAATGCAGATAAGAGATTAATTAGCCTACTTCCCCTTTTCTCAATCGGACTAGATGAAGAGTCTCGACCTGAAATGTTCCCTCCGTTCCTCCGCAGATGCTGCGTCAGTTCCTCCAGCAGCTCCCCTTTGCTACCCTGCTCCTGCCCCTATTTCTGACATTCTATGTATCCCCAACAATTGGGAGTAAGTGGCATACGTAAGCGCTAGTGAGCTTTTAAGAATTGAGTGCAGCATGTGGCAAGACCTTTGAAACATTATATTCAGAAACTCAAGTTAGATGAGAGGAGGTTTTCTCAGTGTTTCTATCTCTGTTATTTGCCTGACTTCACAAGCCTCTAAGCAAACTGATGCAACAGTTGAGCTGAACTGTAAGTTTAAGCAGGTAGCGGGGTTGCATTGGATGCTACTATTTTGTCTTCATCTACTCTCTATCTTGCTAAACAGCATCATTTAAAAGGAGACTTGCACAAATCCTCCTGCTAATTCTGCACACATCTTTCCCTGCCTACCACAATAGTAGATGAGACCCACTATCATGTAAATTAAAGTAAAGTAAAGTATCCTTTATTGTCATTCAGACCTTTCAGTCTGAACGAAATTTCGTTACCCTGCAGTCATAACATATAATAAAAAAGCATAACACACAATAAACACATATTTAACATCCACCACAGTGAGTTCACCAGGCACATCCTCACTGTGGTGGAAGGCAAAAGTTTTAAAGTCTTTGTCTTCTTCCCTCCCTGATCTCCCTCTGCGCTGAGGCGATCCAGGCCTCCGATGTTATCGTCCACTAGGCCCGCGGCCGAGCCTCCAAAGCCGGGCTGCCGCCACCGCCGTCGCCGGAATGCTGGAACACCACCACAGCTCTGAAGCAGGGTCCGCCGCTGGAACGCTGGAGCCCCGCAGCTCTGAAGCCAGGTCGCCACTGGAACGCCGTTGGAGCACCACAGCTCTGAAGCCAGGTCGCCGCTGGAACTCCACCACTAGAACCGTCACCGCTGGAGCACCGCAGCTCTGAAGCCGGGCCGCCGCTGGAGCACCGCAGCTCTGAAACCAGGCCACCGCTGGAGAACCGCAGCTCTGAAGCCGGGCCGCTGCTGGAGCACCATAGCTCTGAAGCCGGGCCCGCCACTGCCGCTGGAAGCTGGAACGCCGCCATAGCTCAGAGGCCACCACTTCCGCCATCAGGCCTCAGCACAGACGGAGACGGTGACGGGGGACACGACAAGAAAGGTCGCATTCCCCCGAAGGGAGAGACTAAAACCCTGTTTCTCCCCCTCCCTCCCCCCCCCCCCCCCCCCCCCCACACACACACACACACACACACACACACACACACACACACACACACATACACAGCCTAATAAACCAAAATTCTAACTAAAACAAACATAAGAAGACAAAAAGAAAATAAAAAAACAGACGGACTGCAGGTGAACCGCCACTTCCGGATGCCCGCCACTTCCGGATGTTTTTAATGAGAATTTCATAGCAAAGGACCGTTCACTGTTGCCTCTTCCCACTGGTTCTCAGGAACCAGTGGGAAAATGGGATAGAAGAGCCGAGGCCTGTTGACTGTAGCATTCAAGAGCCTGAATGGTGGCACATCAGCTCCAGTAGCAGCAGGTCTTTTTGACACTTTAGTGGTGACAGTTTACGTGTCTTCTGAAGAACGTCTAAAGAAGGGTCTGGACCCAAAATGTCACCCATTCCTCTATCCAGAGATGCTGCCTGTCCCGCTGAGTTACTCCAGCATTTTTTGTCTATCTACTATGTGGAAAAGTTGCCCCTCATGTTCCTATTAAATCTTTCCTCTCTGATCTTAAACTTTTGCCCTCTACTTCTTGATTCTCCAACTCTGGGAGAAAGAATGTGTGCATTCACCATATCTATGCACCTCATGATTTTGTACACCTCTATAAGACCACCACTCAGTTTCGTACACTATAAAGATTTAAGTCCCAGCCTGTCCAACGTCTCCCCATGCCGCAGTCCCTTGAGTATTGGTACCTTTAATCCTCTTTAATCTTTTCTACACCCTTTTTTCCAGCTTAATGGCATCTTTCCTATAACAGGATGACCAAAACGGAACACAATGCTCAGCACAATAACAGCACTTATGCTTCACCAATATCACAGCCCATTTACAATGCATAAGACAGCCTTTTTTTATTATGATTTGAATAAGTTTGCTGAACAAAAATCTATCAAACTGTAAAATTGACAATGGCCTGAGCATGTTTTTTATTTGCAAATGTTCAACTTTTCTAGCATTCACCAAACATAGAATATTTCTGAAAGAGCTGGCTCTAATCTTGTAGATAATGCCCTTGGGTCCTAGATTCCCTGCCAGCAGAAATTGTTTCTTTGTCTATCTAGCTTACCAGTTCTTAATATCTTGAAAGCTTCAATAAAATTTTCAGCATTTTAAATCAATACAAACATAATCTTTTGTAATGTACTCCTTTAACAATCCAAACATTATTCACGTAAATTTCTGCCCAGTTGCAAATATATTCTTCCTAATATTATTTTAGTTTAGAGATACAGCGTGGAAACAGGCTCTCAGTCTCATCCAGTCCGCACCGACCAGCGATCCCCGCACATTCACACTATCCTGCACACATTGGGGACAATTTACATTTATACCAAGCCAATTAACCTAAAAACCTGTATGTCTTTGGAGTGAGGGAAGGAATTGAAGATCTCGGAGAAAACCCATGGGGAGAACGTACAAACTCATTACAGACAGCACCTGTAGTCGGGACTGAACCTGGGTCTCTGGCGCCGTAAGCGCTGCAAGGCAGCCACCCTACCACTGTGCTACCCTGCTGCCCACCAATATGTGTACTTACAGTGCTCTTGTTGTGTCTAACCAGGAGTTTCCTAATTTCAATTGCCATTTAAAGGAAAATTCACCACCAAAGGAGACACTTATAATCCCATCAGAACTGCCCTCTCCATCGACTCCTTTAATTCAAGACTAAAAACTCATCTCTACTCCCAAGCCTTTCTTGACGTCCTCTGAGTGAGGGCTATATGTATGTAGTGATGTTTGTATTTAATCTATGAACCACTGTTGTTTGTTATACTATTCTTATACCAATGTAAAATGCTTTGGCCAATGAGAGTTGTTTTTTAAATGTGTTATATAAATAAAAGTGACTTGAAGTGCCTTGATAATGTTCTCCCAAATTATGACCTCTAATTTACAGATAGCACATACATAGGAATGAATGTTTGGGAGACTGGCTGGATGAATGGGGTGGACTTGCTTGTCTGCAGGCACCTTCCGCTGGGTGGGAATGGGGCATTTCCATGTGTCTTCTCTTCCAACTCCTCGCCCGCCAGATCTGTGACAATTGGGAGCTAGAATGTCCTCGGCAAAGTTGGCAGAGGTGCGTTGGCTCTCCCTCTAAGTAGGTGAGGCCAGCTGACTGATACTGACCATACCGGCTCACTCTCCCATTTCAACAGTTTATATTCATCTCCAAGCCGTGAGCCTTGCAGGTTATGGATGGCTCTCTTGTACAGAACACTGTCCTTACCTGTGGACTTCATGTAGTATATATATTTGTGTTGGCTTTTATATCCGAGTCCTGAAAAAAAACAAATACCAATAGCACAAGAGTGCAGAGGCTGATAAATGGGGAATTGTTGGGTTCAATGAGCTGGTTCTATAAATAACCTCTCAGTGTTATCAGCACCCCCTCAGCTGTTCAGCATTTAGATCGTAACAAGGGTTGTATCCTCATGACCTTTAGGTTGCACAGCAGGCAGCAGACAGCAGACTATATGATTAGATTAGATTAGATTACCTTTATTGTCATTCAGACCTTCCGGTCTGAACGAAATTTCGTTGCCTGCAGTCATACAAAAATTCAAAATAACTTAAAAATAACAAAAACACACAAATTTAACATCCACCACAGTGAGTTCAGCAAACACCTCCTCACTGTGGTGAAAGGCAAAAGTCTTAGTCTTTGTCTCCTTCCCTCCTTGTACTCCCTCTGCGCTGAGGCGATCCAGGCCTCTGGTGTATTGTCCCTGCCGGGTGTTGGTACCGCTGCCGCCACCGGAACGCCGGAATGCCGCCGCCGCTCCAGATCGGGCCGCCGCCTCCACCGGAATGCCGCCACAGCTCCAGGCCGGTCCGCCGCTCCAGGCCGGGACGCCGCCACCGGAATGCCGCCGCCGCTCCAGGCCGGGACGCCGCTCCAAATCGGGCCGCCACCACCGGAACGCCGGAATGCCGCCGCTCCAGGCCGGTCCGCCGCCGCTCCAGGCCGGTCCGCCGCCGCTCCAGGCCGGTCCGCCGCCGCTCCAGGCCGGTCCGCCGCCGCTCCAGGCCGGTCCGCCACAGCGCCAAGTTGGGCCGCCGCCGCCAGGCCAGGTCAGTCGAGCCACCGCCGCTGCAGCGAACGCCACCCGAGGCCGTCAGCTCCGCCATTAGGGCCTCAGCGCAGACGGAGACAGGGGGATACAACAAGAAAAGGTTGTATCCCCCCGAAGGAAGGGACTAAGCCCTGTTTCTCCCACCCCCCCCCCCTCCCATAAAATCTAATAAACTAACTAAACTAACATAAACTAAACAGACATAAACAAAAACAAACAAAAAAAAAGAAAAAACAGACGGACTGCAGGCGAGCCGCAGCTGCCAGGCAGCGCCGCCACTTCCGGTGACATATCACTTTCCATTGATATGTCAATGGAAAGCGTAGGAAGGAACTGCAGATGCTGGTTTAAACCGAAGATAGACACCAAAAGTCTGAAGACGGGTCTTGACCCTGCAGAGATGCTGTCTGACACACTGAGTTACTCCAGCTTTTTGTGTCTATCTCCTATCAATGGAAACATTGCTTCAACGCTCCAGTAATCTGCTCCACCTAATTTTCAGTGACCATGCAGCTTCCATTATAAGCAAGCTGCCGACATTGTATTGAATAGGTGCATGCAACCACTGATCCACAGCCGAGAAAGCTGATCAACAATTCGAAGTTTCAAACCACCTGCCGCTCTGTTTCTGCCGCTCCCCGAGTGCGCGACTTTGGCACCTTTCAGAGGGGGGTGGGTTTAAAATGTAGTTTTTCTCCAGACAGGGCAAATCGATCCATCTCAGGGGATTTTGGTGCTGAAGGGAAATCGCTCTGACATTTCTTTTATGAAGGTATTTTTAAACTACACTAGATCATTTATTAGCTAGAGTAATTTAAAAATCATCTTCTAAAGCCGTGAGCGCCGACAACGGGAAGGATAAAATAAAGTACACAGTTTATTTTTACATAAAAATGTGCTCTTAGGAAGCCTTTAATCAAATTTTCATGGTGCGAAAAGGGGACAAAAAATATATATGAACCGTAGTGTTTTTCCTGCAGACTGTGGGTTAAATTCACCGCACACTGCAACGTTCCAATCCACCGCGTTCCACTAAAACCCACTCGCAGGTTGATTTAAATGGCCATTAATTTATGGGAATTAAACACTAAATTCCTTTCATTTGGACTATAAATTCATGAAAATAAGATTTAAAAATAATGTTATATTTTGAATTATTGTGTGAATGTTATTTGGACCCTTAGGCAATTTAAAAATGTTTATCTTTTCTTAAGAAATGGATAGATGTTTAGATCTAGTAATTGAATTTTGTAATTAGCTACAATTAGGCAACTAACTAATTATATGCTTTAATTTCAGGTCATCCAAGTAAGATTGTTTCATATTTGTTTCAGAATGCTTCAATCTATAATAACTGAAAATTTCATTGAGTTCTCTTAATCTTTAAGAAAGTTATGGGCTTTTGACTGTCGTAGATCACAGCTTTTGAGTTAAGTCAATGGAAAGGCAATAGGGAACAAGATGCTAATTTGAAAATGGCCATAACTTTTTTAATACTGAAGATATGAAAGTGAATTAGGTGTCAAATTAATCTTCTTTTTATTTGATGGGATAAATTGCAGATTTTTTGAGATTTTTAAAATCTCAAAATGTTATAACATTGCTAGTTTTACCATTCGATTGTGATTTTGTGATTGTGATTATGCCCCAAAAGCCTCAGTGTCCAAGGAAAAATGGATTATAAATAGATGGGTATTAACTCTGGAATGTCGAACTGTTCAAACTGTGGTCAATGGTGGCTGTTGTAGATTTAGGATGGACACAACCAAACTTCATAATGACTTCACAGTTTCAAATAAATTTAGCTCTGTACGCTTTTATACCAATCACCACTGGTCGCTGAGTATATAAATAAGTAACTACGGAAATTCAATTTAAGAATAGCCAGTCTGTAAATTCATTTAACCATTAAATTCAAAGTGCATACAATAAACATTTTAACTGGTAAAACTAATATTAGGGCCTAGGTGCTGTTGTGAGGAAATATGGACAAGGTTAGTTTCTTTTCACTTGTTTATCAATTTTGAATTTCTTCGTGCCTCAAGGATTAGACATTCTAACAGCTTTGATTAGTCGAGCCTCAGAGACTAAAGATTTATGAAACAATTTGAACTATTATTTTCCATGCAACTATATACTCGTTAATGATACTGTGAGCAAGATGAATTCTGAAGAATTATTTACGCCTGCAATTTTATTTTTGCAGATGCAGTTTGACAGTGCAGTTGACTAAACATAGCAACCCCCCACAAAATGTATTTCATGAGATGAAACTTTATTTGGATACGTTTGTACCCGATAAATTATCTAAGCAAATTGAGTAAGATCTTAATAAATTTATAAATTTTCCTTCACCAACGGTTGTCCTGGAATATACTCTGTTTGCAGCAATGGCAGATTTTATTTTCATGAAAAAATGTCATAGTGCCAGAGGAAAAGTATGCAGAATATCTAGGTTAAAGCTTAACATTAAAATGAATAAATACATTATTGCCAGGCATCCAGGCATTAAAGGACCATCTGAGCACTGTTCTGCGAAAACTCTTTTGCCATTGTATGGTGAGACATTTTGTTACTTTTTGTAAAAATATCTCTTTTTCTTTTTCCTGAAATTGCTGCTCTTTGCTGTTGTGTGAACTGCAAATATTAACAATGTAATAAAAATGAACTGCAGATGCTGGTTTATACCAAAGATAGACATGAATGAATATGTGACATTTCGGGTTGGAACTTCAAGCTGATCGCAGTAGGGAGCGTGGAGAAAAGTTTGTAGCGAAAATAAACCGGACATATCAGGGCGGGCAACAGATGACCTCAGGCAAGGAGGTTCCCTGATAGGATTTTATGTTATAGTTGTACAAGATGTTGATTAAGCTGCACTTGAAGTATTGTGTTCAGTTTTTGTCACCATGCAATTGCAAATATGCCATTAATTCGAAAAGGGTGCAAGGAAGATTTATGAGGATGTTGCCAGGACCTGAGGGGCTGAGCTATAGGAAGATGTTGGGAGGGTTGGTCTTTATTCCTTGGAACACATTAAGCTGATGGATGACCTTATAGAGGTGCATAAAATCATGAGGGGAATAGATAGCGTGAATGCACAGTGTTTTTTTACCTAAGTGGAGAATGAAAACAAGAGGACATGTGTTTAAAATGAGAGGGGAAAGATTTAATAGGAACCTGAGGGACAACCTTTTCACTCAGACAGTAGTGGGTGCATGAAATGAGCTGCCAGAGGAGGTAGTTAAGGCAGATATTATAACAGCATTTTTGTTTTTAATTGTTTTTGTTTTTGTTAGAAGTAAGTACAGTGATGTGGTGCCTAAGTACCTGATACATACATACACATTATCATTATTGTACAACTTCTTATTTTTAATTTAATAATAAAAGTGCAGTGATAGAAAAAGGAAAATAAAGGGTGTTGAGATAGATGGACAAGCGAGTAGAAACAGATAGCGAGAGAGACAGAGAGCAGAGATAAGAAGCTAAGGAAATTGAGATAAAAAGAGAAAATAGAACGAAAAGAAATTAGGAGAGATATACCTATTTAGTATCTTTACCCATCCGTCACCCGGTTCTGAACCATTTAATTTCTAAGGTTATGTTATGTTGCACCATATGCTTGTAAGAAGTCGATAAAAGGAGAACAAATCTTTAAGAATTGGTCTACTTTGCCTAGTAGGAGGAATCTCATTTCTTCAAGATGTAGTGTTTCTGACATATTTGAAATCCACATTTTGAACATTGGCGTGGTTGCGTTTTTCCAAAATTTAAGTATGTTTTTTTGCTGTTATTAAACCATAATTAAAGAGAGCTTCTTGGAACGTAGTTATTTTATGTTCCTCTTCCATTGATCCGAAGATAATCAGTTCTGTATTGGGGTTCAACTTTGTGTTGAATAGTTTTGTAAAAGTTCCAAAGATTTCATTCCAAAATTTATGAAGTTTTGTACAAGAGGCAAAGGAATGTGCTATAGTGGCATTTTGAGTTAGACATTTGTCACAAATGGGGGCAACATTTGGAAATATTTTATTCAATCTGGTTTTCATGTAATACAATCTATGTAAAATTCTAATTAGGTTATGCCTTACATTAATCAAACATTTATAGGTTTTCTTCCCATCTGTCTTTTGGAATTTTCATCAATAACTCTTGTTCCCAGTTTATAACAGTATTTAAAAGACATTTGAACAAGTACATGGATTGGAAAGATCTAGGGATATGGGATAAATGCAGGCAAATGGGACTAGCTTAGCTGAGCCATGCTGTTTGGCATGGACGAGTTGGGCCAAAGGGCCTGTTTCCATTCTGTGACTCTACATCTACAGCTGGAAAAATAACAAAATCAGTGAAGCAGTGGAGCGATCCTGTTATGAATTGAATGAACTATTACTGTACCTTTGTAAAATAATAGGAAGAAGGCAAGTCATTGAAGCTTTGCCTACTTGTTTTAACACAGCAATTGCATCTTTATTTCGTCAAATATTTTTTTTATTCAGGTTTTTTATTCATTCTGCAAGTGATAGACCAAAGTGGATACATTCTCCATTCAATCCTAATGTATCTCTTCTGTCCCTACAGCCTACTTAGAAATATTCATAAAGGAGAAAAATCTTAAATTGGTTTGTTTTTTTCACATATCATTGCTTTCATTTTCTTCCTCCTATTTGACATGTCTTTGAGTTTGACTAGTTATTACCCCAGAATGCCGATACACATGGCTGAGTTTGTATGCGTGCCAGTCTTCTGTCAAGTGTAACTGATGTACTGATGCCTCTGATTATCTCAGGAGGAGAACTGGTCGTCCATTTTCCAGGTTGCTGGTAGCCAGAGTGGTTTTACCTGCTCTTTTTACATTTAACTCATTACTTAGAATGGTCAATTATTAATCAACGAGCAAAAGAATGTGGATGATGGAAGTCTGAAATAAATAGAAAAGTAAACATCTCTCAAATAGAAAAAAATACAGAACTAGAAACAGAAATAGTAAATGGATTAAATTTTAAACAGACACCCGCAATGTAAATTGTTTCTCTTTCCTTAGCTACTGCATAGCCATTTGAGTATATTAATTCAGTTTATTTTTTAAAAGGAAATAAAAGGACCTGAGATGCTGTGTTAAATCAAAGATCGACATGAAATGATGAAGTAACTCAATGGGTCAGGCAGCATCTTTGGAGAAAAAAGATCCCGACGAAAAACATCACCTATCCATTTTCTTCAGAGATGCTGCCTGACCTGCTGAGTTAGTCCAGCAGTTTGTGTCTATTTTAGGTTATTTTTAGCTTGATGTGGCTAAATACATTATCTATATTGATTTGACACTTGTAATCAAGATATTCAGATATGTTGGGTATGATTAGCCTTTTAATGTTGGCAATAAGAAAGAGTTTTTTTTTGCAGAAGCATTAACAGTTTCTTCCCTCTGTACACAACTCCAATAGGACTAATTTCTAACGGGTAATGAACACTTACAAGGATCACATCGGCTTGCAATTCTCTGATGCTTGCACAGAGTTCACATTGTAACTATTTTCAAGAAAACAGCTGTCAGGGCATAGCTGCTAACATCCCTTCCAAAACGTAATGAGGTTCTGGACAATGCGGTTCATTTTTATTTTGGCTCAACTCTTCCCTGTTCATTTAAAAATTACAGTCAATTTCATCCAAAAATCAGCAAAGAATCCTCACCTTTGGTTACCATGGCTTATGTCTGGAACATCAAAATAATACCCAAAGCTGTCTGCTTGTCAGTCTTGTAGCCTGAGTCTTTTTCTTAATGCCAATGAAAACTGACTTAGATATTCCATGTTGGAACGGAGGTTGAGCAAAGACTCTTAACACCGTTGCATGAATAATTAGCATGGAATGTCTGCGTGGAGTTTGCACGTTCTCCCTGTGACCTGTGGGTTTTCTCCTACACCCCTAAGACGTGCGGGTTTGTAGGTCATTTGGCCCTCTGTAAATTAGTGTGTAGGGAGTGGGGTGAAGGGCCTGTTTCCGCGCTGTATCTTTAAAGTCAAAAGTCCAAGTTCTACTTCAACTAGGTTTGCTAGTTGAACAAGTGAAACAGATCTGACCATAGTGACGCTTGATATTCCCTTCTTAACATATTCTGTAATGCATGTTAATGCAAAAGCTTCGGATTTTCTTCACTACCACCTATGTACTGTGGGTGTCAGCCTTTCCTTGGTGGTATCATATTTACCTTCAGTCCAAGTAGATATAGGTTCAACAACCACACCACTGCTCTGAGTTTGATCACAGGAATGTCACAGGTGAACAGAATTGAGAATTCACCTGTTCTTATCAGGTAGATGTAAAAACATTTTGTGGCCCTACTTTTTAAGTAGAGTTGAAGAACATTTCTGTCTTCGAATTGACCTGAAATGTCAGCTATTCATTTTCTCCAGAGCCTGACCCGCTGAGTTACTCCAGCTTTTTGTGTCTATCTTTGGAATTAATCTTGTCGGGTCAGAAGCAAATTATAAAATCTTTCTGATGCCAGCATGTACAACTTCTGAGTTCTCTTTCTTGTTAATCAATGATCCTAAACTCAGAAAAAAACACAACCTGCTCAGCAGTAATCAGCCATCGTCTATGCAACCATAGTTGCTGCAAAACCTGCAGCTATCATTTATTTCACCTGATGAAAACAAATAACACAGCCAGCATTCAACAAATACATTGTAACCAACATTTTATTGCAATTTTTTACTTTGAATGGTATTAGTTTTTAATGAGATTCCTCATGGAACCCCTCTCTGCTCCATTAGGTGCACCAATTCCCAATCCTAGACACATTCTGGTACATTGGCTTACAAAAATATATTTTAAGAGCAGCATAACCTATCAGCGATCCTAAGATGGGTCTGTTTTGAACTATACTTCTGGTGCGGCCACATATTTTCACCCTTGTATTGGTTTATTATCGGCACGTATAACTCGGTTTGCATGCTATCCAGTCAAATCATACCATACGCAAATACAATCAAGCCATATACAATACGAAGTAGTACGAAGAGAAAAATACCAGAGAATATAGTGTTATAACCTTATAGTGTTACAGTTACTGAGAAAGACCAGATAAAATGCAAGGGTTGCAATGATTGGGATATCCAGAGTCTACCTTTAGTTTGTGAGAGGACTGTTCAGTGGTCTGATAACAGTGGGTAAGAGGCTGTTCCTAAATCCGGCAGAATGCTTTCAAGTTTTCTTGTTTCTTCCGTCTGATGGAAAAGCAGAATGACTGGGGTGCAAATGGTTCTTAATTATTTCGGCTGCTTTCGTGACACAATGTGAAGTGTGGAAGGTGTACATGGGGGAGTGGCTGTGTGATGGACTGGGTTACATCCATAATTTTTTGCAATTTCTTGTGGTTCTGGGCAGAGCTGTTGCCTAACCAAGCTCCGATGCATCCTGATAGGAAGCTTTCTACGATGCATCTGTAGAAGTTGGTGCGAGTCATTGGAGACATGCCATACCTCCCTAATCTTCTGAAGAACAAGTGGCATTAGCCATGCATTTCCTTTCATCCCAACAACCTCCCTCTGACTAAATCCCTCCACCCCCACAATCGATCTCCTTATTACCAGCACAGAATGGAGTTAATCAACTAACTTTATGTAGTTGGCATTGTACGATCCAGCAACACAAGAGGTAAGCAGGTCATCTAGTGAAGAGTTTGGTGCTCTTGCATAAGACAGTGGGAGAGCTGTTTACATCCTGACCTCGGGGGCTGTTTATGTGGAGTTTGCATGTTTTTCCTCTGAATGTGGATTTCCTCCTGGCACTCCAAATCCCTCACACATCCCAAAGACATGTGGGTGATGGGTTAATTGCCACTGGCTTGTGGCTGGGTGAGAAAATCTGAAGGGAACTGATGAGAATGTAGGAAGAAACAAAAAAGAGATTAGGAACAATGTAAATATGTGGCTGATAGTTGGCGTGGAACCAGTGCGCCGAGGAAACCTTTTCTGGCCACATCTAAACATCACAATTTCCTTTGTATCTGGAAATCCTGGCAATCTCACACATTAGCGGAATCAAGTGGGTTTCAAATCTCTGTAGAGGGTGAGATGGGGAAATGGTCAGAGAAAGGCAGTCACCTGATCCACCTACTGCATTATGACACATCCTCGTATGGGCTCACCCATCCACAAAGGAAATGTAAAATATTAAACATACCTTTGGGTATTGTGAAAGGCAACAAAAGCCAGTGCCAGCAAACATTCACAAAAAGTGCGATGACAGCTTGATGCAGTGTTCAATTAGGGCCTTAGTGAGCCTTTTAGTGGACTGATTCTGTCCAAAGCAGGGACTGAAGGAACATTTCTAAATGAAGGCTAGCAGTGTAAACTGTTCTTTATTTCGGTACTGATGACCAGAAATGTTCTCATTAGCACCATGTCATTGTGTATGACTGATCTGCTTGATAACGGTCCTCTCGCTTTCCCTGCTCTCGTGTTACAGGCATTCACTCAGCTGCAAAAGGCTTTTGTATCCAACGACTGGGGTGGCATGGTGGCGCAGTGGTAGAGTTGCTGACTTACAGGACTGGCAGCGCCGAAGACCCGGGTTCAATCCCGACTACGGGGGCTGTCTGTGCGGAGTTTGTACGTGCTCCCTGTGATCTGTGTGGGTTTTCTCCGAGATCTTCGGTTTCCTCCCACACTCAAAAGACGTACAGGTCTGTAGGTTAATTGGCTTGGTAAATGTACAAGTTGTCCCTTGTGTGTGTAGGGTAGTGTTAATGTGTGGGGATTACTGGTCGGCGCGGACCAGGTGGGCTGGGTCACCGTATCTCTGAACCAAACTAAACTAAACACTGCATTCTCTGGTGTTGCTATAGACCATGACTCCTCCTGCATTAAATTCACATCTGCACCGTGTCTCAATTCCAAACAACCATTGCTCAGCAAACAAATTCAAAGCAGGGCTTAACAGAGGGAGTGGGTGAGTGGTGGGGTGGGAAGGTGGGTGGTTGCAATACTGTCAAAGGCAGAATGCATTGTAATCCCTCAGCTATCACTGTGCTATTTTTGAAATGTCCTCTTCACTGCCGATGCATCTTTGTGACCAGCATGTTATATTACTTAGTCAGACACAAAATGCTGGAGTAACTCAGCGGGACAGGCAGCATGTCTGGAGAGAAGGAATGGGTGACGTTTTAGATCAAGACCCTTCTTTACAGAAAAAAATAACAAACATCCAAATTACTTGACTTAATGGCAGGTTAGGCAGTGTCTGCAGGGATAATAACAAAAGGTTGTTGACTTTGAAAACTCAAAAAATGTAGAAGTAAAACGGGTGAAGGCAGTGATGGAAATGGGGGGGGGGGGGGGGTGTACGCAGGGGTATGGCGTTCCCCTAGTTTTCAATTTCCAGCTCGGGTTTAATGAGTACTGCAGAAAGATTTGAGCCATTTCTCACTTTATTCAACTCAGACAAAAACAATTTGTTAACTGCCACTGTTAGCCCTTGTTAACAGCCAGTAGTTAACAGTAGTTATACAATGTGTCATCAATACATCGATCCACATTCCTCAGTAAATGTAATTGTGTTTCAAAGGAATATTTCTTAAACTCACTGTCAGGGCTACCGGACCGAGAGCATGGGCTCAGGTAAAGTAACACGTTATTTTATTATTCCATGTTATTTTATTTGCCTCCCTGCCTCTGTGCCTCTCTGCCTCCGTGCCTCTCCCTGCTCTTCATGCCTCTCCCCCGCTCTCCACTCTCTCCCCCGCTCTCCACACTCTCCCCCGCTCTGCCCGCTTTCGAAAACTCGATGATGTATTTTGGGAGGTATTTTGGAGAAAGGAGATGCATAAAATGCGCACATTTAAAAAATCAGGGTTCAGATATACAAACCTTCAAAAGCAAATTATATGCTACATTTTCAAATGGGAAATAATGCTTAAGAAGCTAATAGAAAACTTGTATAAATCATTGGCCGTGCCATAGTTAGAATATTGTGTCCAATTTTTCTGGAACGATATGTCCTTCAGCTAACAAAATTAATGAATAATTAGTCTGAGTTAGTCAATTAGTTAATAGTGTAGTAACGCTTGGCTGGCAGTCACCGTTGTATTGTATTTGATATACTAGTTAAGAGGGAGAAGGATGAGTTAGAAAATAAAGCTCTAAATTTAAGTAAACTTTGGGAAAGTGAGGCAGAAGAGTAGACTATGCAGAGCATTGAGAAACAATGTGAAATGTTCCAATATCTTCTTGGTAATAGACCTGTGCATTTTGAATTGGATTGAAATTATTTGTCATTACAAAATGAATGAAAATAAATGAATGTTATCCCTAACAACTGAGTTCATGTAGACAGTAACATGGATAATGGAGAGCCAGTGGATGTAGTGTACCTGGACTTTCACAAAGCCTTTGATAAGGTCCCACACAGGATTAGTGGGCAAAATTAGAGCACATGGTATTGGGGGTAGGGTATTGACATGGATAGAAAATTGGTTGGCAGACAGGAAACAAAGAGTAGGAATTAACGGTTCCCTTTCAGAATGGCAGGAAGTGACTAGTGGGGTGCCTCAAGGCTCGGTGCTGGGACCGCAGCTATTGACAATATATATTAATAATTTAGATGAAGGAATTAAAAGTAATATTAGAAAATTTGCAGATGACACAAAGCTGGATGGCAGTGTGAGAAGAGGATGCTATGAGGATGCAGGGTGACATGGATAGGTTGGATGAGTAGGAAGATGCATGGCAGATGCAGTATAATGTGGATAAATGTGAGGTTATCCACTTTAGTGGCAAGAACAAGAGGCAGATTATCATCTGAATGGCAAGTAGACACAATGCTGGAGGAACTCAGCGGGTCAAGCAGCAGCTCTGGAGCAATGGAATGGGTGACGTTTCAGGTTGAGCCCCTTCTTCTGTATGGTGTCAGATTAGGAAATGGGTTTTACTTGGGGTTGAACTTGGGGTACTCTAAGTTCCGTGAGCCTGAAGTTGGGAAGGAAGTGGGGGGGGGGGTGATTTTTTTAATGTGTGGTCATGCCTGGGTAAGAGTACAAGAATGCATAACTTGTTTATTGTGTATTTATAATATAATTTATTGTGCATTATATGTCATAGCTGCTTTCTTGCATGTCTCTCTCTCAGACAGGCGAAAGTGTGATCATAGAGTGGAATAGATGACATTTCGGGTCGAGACCCTTCTTCAGACTGACAGTCAAGGGAAAGGGAAATGGGAGATATTGGCATATCTTCCATTCATTTGTCCTTAGTACCATCTATATCTCTTGTTCCTCTTTCCCCTGACTCAGTCTGAAGAAGGGTCTTGATGATCGTTGCTTTCGGCCATCTATCCACTTGTTCGCTCGCCCTTGAATTAAGTAGCGCAGGATAAAGCTGTGAATTCACGCCATTCCACTCCCATTCCCAATCTGACCTTTCTGTCCTGGGCCTCCTCCATTGTCAGAGTGAGGCCCAGCACAAATTGGAGGAACAGCACCTCATATTTCGCTTGGGTAGCTACACCCCAGCGGTATGAACATTGACTTCTCTAACTTCAAATAGCCCTTGCTTTCCCTCTCTCTCCATCCCCTCCCCCTTCCCAGTTCTCCCACCAGTCTTACTGTCTCCGACTGCATTTTATCTCTGTCCCACATATCCCTGACATCAGTATGAAAGAGGGTCTTGACCCGAAACGTCACCCATTCCTTCTCTCCAGAGATGCTGCCTGTTCCATTGAGTTATTCAAGCATTTTATAGAAAATAGGTGCAGGAGTAGGCCATTTGGCCCTTTGAGCCCTTCAATGTCATCATGGCTGATCATCCACAATCAGTACCCCATTCATACCTTCTCCCCATATCCCTTGATTCCACTAGCCCTAAGAGCTCTATCTAACTCTCTTTTGAATGCATCCAATGAGTCAGCCTCCACTGCCTTCTGAGGTAGATAATTCCACAAATCCAGTCTGGGTGAAAAGATTTTTCCTCTTCTCAGTTCTAAATGGCCTACCCCGTATTCTTAAACTGTGGCCCTTGGTTCTGGACTCCTCCAACATCAGGAACATGTTTCCTACATCTAGCGTGTCCCATCCCTTAATAATTTTATGTTTCTATAAGATCCCCTCTCATCCTTCTAAATTCCAGTGGATACAAGCCCAGTCGTTCCATTCTTTCATCATATGATATTTTGCCATCCCGGGAATTAACCTCGTGAACCTACGTTGCACTCCCTCAATAAGAATGTTCTTCCTCAAATTAGGAGACCAAAACTGCACACAATGCTCCAGGTGTGGTAGGACCTCTTTGCTCCTATACTCAAATCCTATCATTATGAAGGCCAACATGGCATTAGTTTTCTTCACTGCCTGCTGTTTCTTGCATGCTTACTTTCAGAGAAAGGAAAGTATGTTCTTGTGGCCACTGTTCAGGTAAGAATACTGTATTTTTTCAAACTCAATAAAAAGGTGTTTCACCAGGGAAAAAGGAATTCTGTTTTTCATTATAATTCTCTAGGCAGGAATTGTGCACCGCTGCCAGTAATAATTGTCCCATTGTGACTGGAGGTAGGCAAAAAACATGGAAATAACCTGAATGTTGGAAAGCAAGTTACCTGTTGCATTTATGTATGTTATGTTTTGCCTGTATAGCATGCATATATCGTATCACATACCTCAGTACACATGACAATAAAAAACAATATCAGTACTAGTCTGGACTGGGTGAATCTTGACCACCTTTTGTTATACACCAGTTTGTATCACACTCCATAAGCTGGCTCCTTGAAATGCTTGATCTCCTTTATAAATTCATAGAGTGACACAGTGTACAAACAGGCTCTTCGGCCCAACTTGCCCACACTGACCAACATGTCCTATCTACACTAGTCCCACCTGCCTGCATTTGATCCTTATCCTTCTACACCTGTCCTATCCATGTACCTGTCTAAATGTTTCCTGGGATTCCACCCTATCATAGACTTTACTCTTCGCTCCCTCTGCCCACTCCCAACACCACCCTCACCTAAATAATTTTCCTGCCGCCTGAAACCTGTGTTATCTTCATTCCCCTCCTTTCCATTATGATAGAAAATAATTGTCCTGAATTGTTAACCGTGTTCCTCTCTCCCCACGGATACTGCCTGACCTGCCAAGTACTAGCAGCAATTTCTGCTTCTATTTAACACATTCCTGGTGACAGAGCAACTGGAGGTTTATTTGCTCTCACACCTCTATCCCCAGCCACTTGTTCAGAATTTGTTCCAGTGATTGATGGCACCTTCTCATCATGGTGTCTTAATGAGCCAGCATCAGCCATTTCTCCCTGGTGGCCTGGCATTGAGGGCTGGCGGTATCTGCAGGAGGGGATCCATGGTATTAATTATCTGTGAGTCTCAAATTCTGCAGGCACAATCTGTCAAGATTCAGGGGATGTATGGTTAATAATAGTAGGTGGAAAGGAGCAAGGACTAAAATGTATGACTTCAGTGAGCTCGCCTGTGGTGCAGGATGTGAGAGATGTGACATGTGTGAAGGCAGGTTACAGAGACACTGTCTGCAACAAAAAGCAAAAAGATTTCAGGTGTTGGAAATCTAAAATTAAACACAGGAAACTCTGTAAAGATCAACTCATCCATTCTCCCCATCGGTTCAGATGAACCTGCTGAGCATTTTTCAATTTTGTTATAAAGTTTCTGGACCAAGAATACAAAAAGTGAAATTAGATATTACGAGCCTGGGAAGGAAAATTAGGCATTGGGACTGGGTAGGACTGAAGTGCATACAGTATTTCTCTTTCTTGAGATCAATGCGGGGGGATATTTGCAGGGAGCTGACAACAAAATTGTTCAGGGTGAGGTGAGGAATGGTCAGGGGTGAGATTACAATGGGTGGTGAATGGGAAAGAAGCCTTAGAATGTTTCCCATTCACCCATAACCATCTCCTTCACACTACTTTGCTGCTACATTTGGTGTCTCCTTTCCAGCTATTCCTATAATTGTTTCCTTTTTCCCTGCAGTCCTGACAGCTCTCGGTAGAATTCGCTGCTCATCTTCATCCTTCCTTCTTACAGGTGTTTTCGTCCTGCTTTTTCTGCTACACATTTTCCACACTCCATTCAGAGTTCTCCAATTCTGCTGCTGTGAGATTCCTGGGCTTGCTGCTGGCAGGACGTAGCATTGCCTCACCCTGTGCTTAGAACACTTGATTCTGAGACAGCAAAAGGCCTGTATGCTGGTACATCAGTGGTCATTCATCCTAGCCTGTCGTATGTTTGCAATATATATTCTGTTCTGTTATAAAGCAAACTCCCTTTCCATCTTCTCTCAGACTCTGCTGCGTATTTTTGATTTACCACCTACTGTATACCCAATTCAGGATACATTATGAGCTGCATTGCCCTGGGTGTCAGGCGACTTAATTACATCTGATGTACTTAGAACAATGTTATGAGTTTGATTTTTACAACCTGTGAAACTGTCTTGTCTGAGAAAGCAGAAATTCATGGTGCCTTGTCTTATAATTTATGCCAGGCATCGACTCAACCTTTATCAGCTCTGTGCTGCCTCTCTTCTTGCAGTTCATCCATTTGTTTTACTGGAGCAAAAACAAAAGCTCTGTGCAAAGGCATTTGAAGGTGGAATGCTTGGAGCAAGTACAGTACTGTACACCCAGACTTCTACAATGCTTGTAGCTCTGTATACCAAGTGAACAATTTCCTTTTGATTCCAGTGCAAAAATGTGAGAGTGGTGCGATTTTAATAACCCTATTACTCAGAACGATAGGGCGGTATTGAGACTAAATTTTTTAATGAAATACATACAACTATGTTCATAGCAATTTCATTTTGCCCAGAGCCTTAAAATAGATGGCAATTTGATACTAAAGTTTTCATCCCGAAACTTAACTGGACTACCCAGGCACTCCCTGCAATGCAAGAGGCATGATAGGAATCCTGCATTTTGCATTCCATTCCTGATTCTCCGTAGTCTTTTCATCACCAGAAGCTTAAGAAGCTTAATACATAACAGGTGAAAACAAATCACTTAGCATGTCATCCACAAACTCAGATAGTTGTTTCCACCACCACAAACACACAATGGCTGCAGTGCATGCTATTTACTAAATTTACTGCTGTTACTTAGGCTACTCTCACAGCAACTGCTGAAATTGCTATTTCTATAACGAAGGACAAGGGAGCAGGCTGATGTGAACATCATGGGCTGTTTCCACCAGATCAATATATAGTGCATCTGTCCTCGAGATCTAATTTCTCTTCTGTTACTCCAATACTGTCTGAAGCAGATTGATTAGCCTATTCCTCTTTGGTTTCAATGGCTTCCTCCAACAAAAGCAAGTATTATTTTGCAACCTTGAGTAGGAAAATCACGTCCTGATTTAGTGCAGATTTTTCTTGGGGAAAAAACAGACACCCTGTGGAGAAATAATCAAAGGGGATGGTTCAATAACTTATCAATGGAAAAACATTAACCCTATTCCTCTCTGCACAGGTGCATGTAATGCAGATCAGTTACAGAAATGGTCAGAGAAATGGCAGAGTTTAATTCAAATAAGTGTGAGGTGCTGCACTTGGGAGGTCAAATGTAAAGAGACGGTATATATTTAATGGCAAGACCCTTAACAGCAACATTGTACAGAGGGATCTTGGGGTGCAACCCAGAAAGTGGCAACATAAGTAGATAGAGTGATAATGATGGCATATGGTTGGCTTGCTTTCAATACGTGGGCCATAAGAGAAAATATGTTGTGTTGCACCTTTATAGAACTTTGGTTGGGTTGCATTTGGAGTATTGTGTGAAGTTCTGGTTGAATGAATGATACTTAATTGTGAAGTTCTAGTTGCCTCATTGAGAAAGGATATGGACATTTTGGGGAAGGTGCAGCCGAGGTGCATCAGAATATTGTTTGGATCAGAGGATATTAGCTATAAAAAGAGGTTGGACAAACTTGGATTGGTTTCTCTGGAGTGCCAGAGGTTGAGTGATTAACTGAACGAAGCATTTACAATTTAGAGAGGCATAAATAAAGGAGACTGTCAGACCCATTTTTCCAGGGTGGAAATGTCAAAGACTGCAGCATATAGTTTTAAAGTGAAAGGGGCAAAGTTAAAAGGAGATGTATGGGGCCAGTCTTTTTTTTACACAGAGAAGTGGGTGCCTGGAACACACTGCCAGGGGCTAGTAGATAAGTACATGGATATGATGGGAATGTTTAGTTTATGTAAATAAGCAATTCACATACTCTTGAAGTGTATAACATCCTTTAATGATAGCACACGGTGTAACACACGTCAGCAAGCACTGGCTACGTTCTCCCACTGAACTATACCCAGGGAGGGGAAAGCGTTATGATTGATGTTAACTAAGGCGGGGTTAATGGTACTGAGGTAGCTATATTATTGGTTACATGTATAAACCATCTACATCCTTCCCCTTAGAAAATCAAAACAGATTGGAAGCCATGACAACAGAATTAAACATAATCGCCATAACGAACAGGTGGCCTACTAATCCGACCCTAGCGCGTATGCATCTCTCCCCCTTCCCCTGAAAGATCAGAAGGAACAGGAGGCTGCGAAACAGCTGGGGAACCAGAGAAGGGCTGCGGGGTGGGAGAAGCAGGAGAGTCAGAACCGCGAGCGCGAGCGGCAACAGATGACCCACGCAGAGGGGAACAGGGCGCGCGAGATTGGGACCGAGGCATGCAGGGAACACTGGCTGGGACGGCAACCGGCTGTTGATATGAGAGATGCGGGGCATAGGGGCACGGAGGCTGCGGCTTCGGTTCGTTCACCGCAAGCAGGTGTTGACGGCTTCGTCGGTAGATAGTTCCCTCAAATAGTTCCTACCAGGTACGAACGATGTGAATCAGCCACCCCAACTACGGTAGCCAGACGGGGGTAACCACTGGCGGTTTGCAACCAAACAACCTGTCCAGGCAACAGAGGATCGAGTGGTCTGCACGACCGATCGTGGGAACGCCGCTGGCTGTCATGTTTCTCCTGAATGCGCCTCTGCATGGAGGCAGGCTCCAGCACCCAAGGTTGCAACTAGCGCTGAGCAATTGGGATGGTGGGCCTGGTTGTTCTGGACATCAGACGCTGAGCAGGGGACCCCATGGCCGAATCCCTGGAAACGTTCCTGAGGTTCAGGAGATCCAAATACAAATCAGAGTTAGACAGTCTCGCCTGTTCCATCAGAAGCTTGGCGCTGCGGATGGCCCATTCAGCAAGGCCGTTGCTCTCTGGGTACTCTGGGCTGCTGGTGAAATGCATGAAGTTCCACTTGTCGCGAAAACCTTGAACTCTCGGCTGGTGAACTGCCTTTCATTGTCAGTCTGCAACCGGACAGGAGACCCAAAGGTGGAGAAGTGTTTCCGCAGCTTATGGATAACCATCTCCGACATTAGGGATGTCAGCAAATCCACCTCGAACCAGTTTGAGTACGAGTCGACCAGGACAAGGTAGTGGTTACCATGCCACTCGAAGATGTCGGCAGCCAGCGAGGAACAGGCCAAGGCAGGAGCAGGTTGTTGCACCAGAGGGCTGTCGCTGCTGGTGTGGTGCAAGACTGTTGCAAGTGGAGCAGGCAGAAACGTGTTCCCAGATATACTTGGCCATTCCAGGCCAGTAGAACTGGCACTGAGCGTGGGCAAGTGTTGCATCGACCCCGGGGTGTCCGCTATGGGCTGCGCGATAGTAGAAATCAAACAAGGAGGACGGGACTACAACTTTATGTCCCTTGCGATAACGCCATTCTGTAGCACCAGTTCATTGTGGACCAGGAAGAAAGGCTGTATTTCAGTCGGTGCGCTGGAGCACTTTGTTGGCCACCCTGATTTAATCACCAAGGCAAGCCGCTGCAAAACTGGATATGTAGCGGTGTGCTCGGCCAAAAGCTGTAACTGCTTTGTGGGAATAAAGTCAACACCCAGTACTAGCAAGTCTTCTGTTTCGTAGGGGTGGCGGGCACAGGAAGTCCGCGGGACATCTCGGTGCACTTCTTATAGACGATATTGAAGTCGAAACGCTGGAGCTGCAGCATCATACGCTGCAGCCTGGCAGGGGCAGCATGAATCGGTTTGTTCAGAATTGTCACCAGCGGCTGGTGGTCGGTTTCGACTGGGAATTTGCTGCCAAACAGGAAGTCTCTGAACTTGGAGCAGCTCCTTCTCGATCTGAGCGTACCGCTGCTCGGTGTCCGTCATCGTGCAGGAGGCATAGGAGACAGGATGTAACGATCCATCGACAGACTGAAGGCAGGCTGCGTCCAGACCGAACTTGTAAGCGTCACAGGTGACGGTGATGGGCAGCTCACGTCGAAGAACCTCAATGTCGGTGTGTTAATCAGTCTGGACTTGAGACAGTCGAAAGCCTGCTGGTGCTGTGGGAGCCAGGCCCAGGCGATATCCTTTTTTGTCAGCTGCCGCAGGGGAGCACTCAGCTCACTGAGATTTGGTATAAACTTCCCAAGGTAATTCACCATGCCCAGGACGCATTGCAGACCTGGCACGTCGGTGGGGGCTACCATCTCGAAGATGGCAGCCGCCTTCAAAGGGTCGGGTTTTAGTCCGTTAGAGGTGAAAACATGTCCAACATACGTGACTTCTGAGACACGAAACAGGCATTTCTTGGGATTCAGTTTCAGGTTGGCCCATCGCGCCCGATCCAGGACGCGGTGGAGATTCAGGTCGTGCTCAGCAATGTCCTTCCCATAGATCCACGATGATGGCACATGGCAGGTCTGAGAATATCTGCTCCATCGTTCGCTGGAACACCTCGCTAGCGAAATTGATGCCGAATGGCATTCGCAGGAACTTGAATCTGCCAAACGGTGTGGAGAAGGTCGTCAGGTCAGAAGACGCTTTGTCCAATGGAATCTGCCAAAACGAGTTCATAGCGTCTAGGACCGAAAAGATGGTGGCCTGCCCGACCTGAGCCGCCACGTCCTCAACGGACTGCATGGGGTAGTGGGGTCTCCTGATGGCAAGGTTTAAGTCCTTCGGGTATATGCATACACGTATTTCATTCTTGTCTTTCTTTAGCATGGCAACCATGGTGGAAACCCAATCGATGGGCTTGTTAACCGCTTCTAGCACCCCCATTTCGACCATGCTGTTGAGCATCTCCTTGACCTTGTCTTTCATGGCGTGAGACACCCTGTGAGGTGCGCGAGCCACGGGCGTCACATTTGGGTCAATGGAAATGCGGTAAGTCAGTGGTAATATTCCCAGGTCATCGTTGAACAGGTCTTGGTATTCTGCTACTGGGTCAAACGACAATTGCACTTTGTGGACCGTGTGGTGGAAGGACACCAGGCCAAGGTCCTGGCATGCACAGTTGCCCAGCAGAGTCACAGAGTCAGAATTCAAAATGTAAAAAAACAGGTTTCGCGTGGCCTTTTGCTGCACACAAGTTAAAGTGGCCCTCCCCACTAGCCTTATAATCTCTCCTCCATAGGCATGCAGAGTTGAACGGTAAGCAATCAAGGCCTCATTATTCCTTATCTTGTTGAAAAGGTTTATTGACAAAACATTCACTCTCGCCCCGTGCCTAAGTTGGCGAGGAAGGTCAAACCATTGACAGTTATTGATACGGTAGGATCGTTACGCTGTCCAGGTGCGTGGAGGAGGGTAAACACGCTCAACTCCTCTGGAGAACTAGTTGGTTCCTTGTCGTAGGATTCTGCTATGGGAGGCTGTGAGCTGTAGCAGTTATCAGATTGTGTCAGCCTGTTTAGATTAGGTCTGGAAGTCTGTACAGGTTTCCCACGGGCTCGACAGGCTGCAGAGAAATGATTCCGTTTTTTACAAAAATTGCAGGCCTTACCATAGGCGGGGCATGTCGACAGTCTGTGGTGCATGTAGTTACAGTTCGAGCACCTCTTGGGGGGCATTTCACCAGGACCTGGGTTGGCACGTGGCAGGAAAGCAGTCTTTCCCATCCGAGGCTGTGGTCTCTTAAAGCCCGCCAGATTGATAGATTTAGTGCCCGAATCACTGTGGTCATCTGACAGTTCAACGACCTCAGACATTCTGCAGGCAAGCATAGCTTTGACTAACGTTAGATCTGAATCCCTTAGAAGCTCACAACGCAACTGCTGGTCACGCATGCAAGTTACTAAAATGTCTCTAGTGAGCTGGTCTGTCATGTCACTGAAACAGCACCGCTGGGCAAGATAATGCAAATCAGCAATAAAACATTCAACAGGTTCATCCGGCAACTGTTTCCTTGTAAAAAAAACGTGCCCTCTCTAGAATGCGGTTCGAGGGCAGGTCACAAATCTCCCTGAACTTACGTAGCAGGCAAGTGGGGTCACTGTCTGATTCTGCAGGAGTAATCACCACGTTATCGCGTCCAGGACCGCTGGAGCGTAGGTGAAAGTTCTTGCTCTCCTCATGGCATCAGGTCCGTCAAGGTTGAGGAGGAGGGAGGCTTTAACAGAGACAGGTTCGGCGCGGTGCACGACGTTGACAAAGTGGGTGAAATTAAATTCAAACGTGGCCCAGCGCTCAGATATGTCAGCATCAAAGACAAGCTGCATGGGCTTTCTGCAAGAAGATGCCATGTCCAGAGAGATTGAGCACAAATAGGCACAAAATCAAAAGAAAGAAATAAAACCCGATAGACAGGAGACGCAGGTATCTTCCAGCTTCGACACCATATAGGTAGCTATATTATTGGTTGCATGCATAAACCATCTACAGTTTAATTTAGAGATACAGTGCAGAAAAAGGCCCTTCGGCCCACCGAGTCCACATCGACCAGCGATCCCCGCACATTAACACTATCCTACACAAACGAGCAATTTTTACATTGCTACCAAGCCAATTAACCTACAAACCTGTACTTCTTTGGAGTGTGGGAGGAAACCGGAGTTCCCAGAGAAAACCCCATGCAGGTCACATGGAGAACGTATAAAATCCGTACAGACATGCACCCGTAGCCGGGATCGAACCCGGGTCTCTGGAGCTGTAATTCAGCAACCCTACCGCTGCACCACCGTGCCGCCCAGTATGGTGGGATATGGATCATGTGTGGTGGATGAGATTAGTTTAATTTGGCATCATGTTCCTTATGAATGTTGTGGGCGGTAGGGCCTGTACCTGCGCTGTTTTGTTCTATAACCCTGCTGTGTATTTCCACCATTTTCTGCTTTTATTTCAAATTTCCAGCATCTGTAGTGGCTTATTTCTAAAACTGGTCATCTCTTCATCTTGACTCTAATTATTGTTCATTTTGACTTTATAAACATTTGAAATCCATCAATATTACACCATTTTCCTTCACCAAATCTCTTGAAGTGCAAATTTCATTTTCTATTACAGCTTGGCCATCTGCTATAAGTTTCAAATTTTACTGCGGCATTTGTTCTAAAATGTGTTTTGCTGTGGGTGACTATTTTTGTTTGCAGTCGAAACATCACATTCCTCAGGAACATTAACATAGAGTATAAGACATCATCGCCAATTTAGTTACATAACATCTTCCTACTCAGGGTTGCTCTTTGGATTTTTCAATGCAAAACCTAGGGGAGGGTTTTATTTATTTTTAAAGTCAATAGTCTTGCGCGCATTCTACCACTTCCTCTAGAAAACAAAAATGTTCTGCTTAATTTTAAAGTTTGTGAAAATTGAGGGTATAATCCTGAATAACTTTAGTTTAGCATGACACAAGGTGGTCTCTCTTTGCTTCCACTGCTTCCATAGCTTTCTGGTTTAGTTTAGAAATACACAGGGAAAATGGCCCTTCAGGCCACCTAGTCCATGCCGATCGTTCTCCCGTTCATACCATTTCTATGTCATCCCACTTTCTTCACCACTCTCTACACACTAGTGGGAGGTTTTACAGAGGCCATGTAAACAAGGCTACATGTCTTTGAGATATGGGAGGAAACCAGGGTAACTCGGGAGAAACCGATGTGATCAGAGGGAGAACGTGCAAACACCACACAGGCAAGACCTAAGATAGTAAGATTAAATGAGAACTTACCAGTTTGAAGGTTGATCTTTATTTTATGAAGAGTTACAATGAGCGATTACGTGAAGCAGGCCGTCAGCCCGCATGCACGTCAATCTTCAAAGCAGCGGTGTGAAATCACAGATAACAGTTGTTGAACTGAACACCGTAAGATTAGAGAAGACTAGAACTACCAGATGCCCTTTATGATACGAGGGTTGGGAACGGAGGGCACATAATCGCTCATCGTAACTCCTCATAAAATAAAGATCAAACTTCAAACTGGTAAGTTCTCATTTTATCTTACTATTTTACTTCGGAGTCACGTGAGTGACTACGTGAAGATTTTAAAGCTCATGTGCCACACACACAGCATCAGTTGACCAAGGATGAGTGAAAATAATTAATGCATTCAGACAAGACATAGATTTAAATATGCTGATGCTTTAATGAACAAAGAAAAATAATAATGACCCCTCTCATCCAGGGGGAAACTATAAAACAGAGTCTAAGATGGAATTGGCAAAACCCCCCGGTCTGGCAATAGGTTTATCATAAAACTTTTGGAACATTATTTCATTTGACCATCCTGCAGCCGCTAGGATGTGGTCGAGAGGGATGTCCATTACCCTCGCTGCTGATGTAGATGCAACCCTGGTGGAGTGAGATTTAAACGTGTCCGTGTCCACTCCTGCACAAGCCAGAACCTGTTTTAACCACCTTGAAATGGTCTGCACTGATACCTTATTGTGAGTTTTTATGTAACTAATGAACACAGATAATTCGGAGCCTCTGAGGCTCTTGGTGACCTTGATATACTGTAGTATATGTGTAACTACACACAACCGAAGGTCCATGGGGTATGCCATAAAAACTAGTTTGAGCCCTGACACTCCTGGTCTGCTCTGCTTAATTAAATCATAAACAAAAAAGGTTATATTATGCACAGATACCATGCTGTCCAGTCACAGTTTTTGCAACGTCTGAACCCATTGTGCTGTTATCAGTGCCATGGGAATGACCACCTTGAGAGTGAGTTTGGGCAAAGACAGGGATGAAGCTGGAGCCCACTGGCGAAGCAGCGTGAGCACCAGGCTCACATCCCATATCTCCGTATACCGTATACGGTGGAGCCCCAGGTACGGTCTTCTCAGAATCTGCAAACCAATAAATGCGTTCGGTCATGTAGTGGATGATTCTCCCCAGTCACAGGGTGAACCTGCAGATTTCTGCTTTTGGGGACAGCCATAAAAGGCTGTGTTATCATTCCCAGGACAAGTGGGAACCAAGGCTGTGTAGGCCAGTCAGGGACTACTAAAATGCCAGAGGCAGTGTCTTGCTTGATCTTAGCCAAACACCGACTGATGAGGCAAAATGGTGGAAATGCATACAAAAACATTCCACCCCAGTGTAGCGATAATGCATCTACCGCCACTTCCCCTGGGTCTGGTTCCCATGAAACGTATTTTGGTAACTGGTGATTTAGTCTGGATGCAAACAAATCAATTTCCGATACACCATACTGAGTGACAATGTCGTTAAACACTTTATGATTCAACATCCATTCTGTGTTGTCATTGAATATCCGTGATCTGGTGTCCGCCACCATGTTGTATCTACCTGGCAAGTAGATAACTGAAATCCAAATGTTTCTCGTAATACACCAGTGCCAGATAAGGTTAGCCAATTTATCACAAGATACAGACTTGATTCCACCCATGTGATTAAAGTATGCCACCGCTGTAGTGTTGTCAATCTGAAGTTAAATGTGCACATGATGCATATTGCCACAATAAGCCTTCAGCCCATAGAGTGCTCCCAACAACTCTAAGTAGTTAATACCATGTGACTGAAGAATTAATGACTCCTGCTCATTCTATCTACCACCACAGCTAGAGATGGTATTTGTAGCTCCCTATCTTAGAGCACTAGCATCAGTTTGTAAAATAACTGATGGGGTGTCGACCAGCATTTTACTGGAGTAATGCCGAATAATTCATTACCCACCATTGTAACTCAGCAATGGCTTCAGCTGGTAACCGCATAGGTCTACTGAAGTGACCTGCATGGAATTTGAGTGCCTGCTCCTTTGTACATTGTAAATTTTGATAGTGCAAAGGTCCGAACTGTGTAGCTGGAAAAGCAGCCACTAGTTTGCCAATTATACTAGCTAAATGCCTAATAGAATGCTGCTTCTTAACAATGAGATTGTTACAGGCTTCTATTAATTCTAATCGCTTGCCCCAAGGCAGAGTCACAGACATGTGAATTGAGTTAATGGTAAATCCCAAATAATCAATTACTCTAGATGGTGTCAATTTGGACTTAACTGGATGGATAAGAAATCCCAATTTCTGTAAAAAAATAATAATTTAGTAGCTGAAACAGATAATTCAGCTAATTTCATAGTATTCCCTATGATTAGGATATCATCCAAGTGTGCCATCACAATATGATTCTGAGCCCAGAGTAGCCCCAGGACCGGTTTTAATAATTTTGTGAATAATCTGGGGGCTGAAGTTAACCCATTAGGCAATGCTTTAAATTACCACAGTTGTCCCATCCAGCTACATTTCAAATATCTCTGGTGATCCCTATGAATGGGCACTGAATAGTATGCCTCTTTAAGGTCAATCATGCCATGTAACATCCCTTGGAAACCAGTTGCTTGGCAGTAACAACGTTTTCCATTTTGAAATGTTTATACTGCACAAAGGAGTTGAGTTCAGTCAAGTCAAGGATGATGCGGCATCCTCCATCCTTCTTTTGCTTTGTAAATATATTAGACACAAATTGGTGAGATTCATGACACAACATCTCAATTACCCCTTTTTTGTATAATGCTTTAATTTCAGCTTGTGCATCCAAACTTTCCTGGTGTGAAAGAACATATGTGTGGTTCGGTGTATGCTGTGTGGGTGGAAGGGAATTGAGAAGGATTTCAATTTGGAAGACTTGTATATTGTGCAGTATAAATGGATCTGATGTTATCCAACGCCATTCATTCAAGAAGAATTGTAATCTCCCCCCAACTAGTAACTTGCAATATGTTCCGTAAAGAGCCAGACTCATCTACCTCAATGGTTACCGGTGGAATGTTGTTTGTTTCTGCCCCCGAGGTTTGGGGGGTAGGACTGATGGAGGGCACCTACCGCGCATCTTGGATGTGGGCTGGCTTGGGCCTAAAAAATACCTCTTTGCCAATTGTTCGGCTTTCCCATCAATTCCTGCGAACCATCTGGTGTTGAAGGGAGTGTAGGGGTGCTGCCGCCAGAATGATGAAACCTTGGGGTTGATGGGACTTTCATTAGCCCGACCATTTTAGCTTCATCGTCCAGCTCCCTGAACTGCTTCGGCAGATCTTCGCCGAACAGTAAATTCGATGAACGTTGCTGGCCTTACACAGTGCTGCAAATTTGGGGTTCAGGGCAGGACGGATGGCATTTTTCCGCAGACAATTGATTTCGAAATGTGCATTGCACATTAATACCATGTTCAGCATCCTGCTGAACATCAGAGAGGGGCCCCCCATCCACCAACCTGGCAAAGGCTGTGATGCCTGAAGCGAGCAACTTTAATATTTTTTGTAACTTCACCTCCTGGGCTCTGACGCCCCCTCCAATGTAACCCCAGATGGAGTGATTAACGGCAGGCACATTCAATGAAGCACAGTTGGCTGGTGTGTAATACTTGCTAGTAGTTTCTTCGATAGCCAGATCTTGGAGCTGGTGTGAGGCCAGGTAATTAATACTCGTGGCTAAGTTCTCATCCAGTGGTTCCCCTGTCTGTGATGGGATAGCAAATTTTGATGCCATTACTGGCATTCCCCCTTCGTGCCTCGTGGTATGCTCCCCGGCAATACCTCCAAATTCTGAGTCGGCCAAAAACTGACCGTGTATGCTCCCCTCCTCAGAGAGGGAGACATTGTGCAGCCTTGAAACAGGTGCCGCTGCCGCGGGCCCCCGAGGAGACCCGCGCTGATATAACTCCGTTTGTTGGAGCATATTACTATGGAGCAACCTCTCCATCAGGTGCTCCATGTGGGTTAGACATCCAAAGACGCTACCCATTGAAGGAGGGGAACCCTCCTGGCCCGACTCATCCGAGTCAATGGGCCTAACAGACGTTTGTGTGGCTTTCCGCACAAGTGCGGTTGCCAGGGTGCTATCGAACGGCACCAAGTCTGAAGCCGCTGGCTCCACCGCCAGCGACTCGGAAGGCAAAATCGAGGGCCGCCCGCTACCCGCACTCCCACGGTCTTCTGTAGCTGGTTTCCCCGTGGCCTGTCTGGACTTCACCCTGGACATTTTCTCCCACACGGTTCGAACTTGTTCTGTGAGTAAGAATATTTCGAACCAAGCGAAACGACCTCAGAGAAAGTTTAAACACTTACCTGAGGATTTTAAACTTACCGCTGGAAGGAACGACGTGCCTGGCAGTCAGTCGTTGCGCAATGCGTTAGACGTAATGGCGTGCATGCGGGCTGACGGCCTTCTTCACTCACGTGACTCCGAAGTAAAATGAAGATCGAACTCCGGTCTCAGGCACTGTGTGGCAGCAGCTCTGCCAGCTGTGCCACTGTGCCTCCTCACAGTATAAGGAGCAATGCTCGTAAAACCCATTATTTCTACTGTGTTTGACACATCATTTGTGAAGAAAAGTCCCTAAAGTGTTAAAAAGCTTAATTTTAAATGGTTTCATTAAAATAATTTCAAATTTGAACTTATTCTCGGAACTCAATAATTGTCAGACCACTTGCCACAACTCATAATTGTTCTGTACAGATGAGATAGTAATATAATTGTCATCCTCTTGGGATCAAAACACTGCAGATGGAATATGGCCAAATTGCATTGTTAATATTGAATGAACATTGGCATGACAAACCATGAAGTTCTGAATAAAAACTCTCATACTCAACCTATTGTTGAAAAAATTTACTTGTGAGGAGGAAAAAGCAAGGGGCTTGATATCTGCTGTGTTAATGGAGTGAGGTCACTCACCATTGAGTGAGAACATTGGTGAGGCTGCATTTGTAGTGTTGTGTTCAGTTTCAGTAACCTGATAGGAAAGATGCCATTAAGCTGGAAATGGTGCTGAGAAGATTTACAAAGACGCTGCCTGGACTCAAGGGCCCGACATAAAAGGAAGAGAGTGAATTAGGACTTCAGTCCTAGGAGAGCAGAAGATTGAGGAGTGAACTTATTGAGGTATATAAAATCATGAAGGGAGTGGATAGGGTGAATGCATAGAGTCTGTACCCCAGGGTAGGGAAAATCAAGAAGTTGAAGGTATACATTTCAGATTTAATAGGACCCCCTGCTGGGCAAATTTTTCACACAGAAGGTGGTAGGTATATGGAATGAGCTGCCAGATGAAGTGGTTGTTGCAGGTATAATTAAACTATTTAAAAGACATTTGACCAAGTACATGAATAGAGAAGGTTTAGATGGAAATGGGCCAAATATGAGCAAATGGGAGCTACGGGTCAAGAGTCACGAGTATTTTATTGTCAAACAGAGAAATGAATTTCATACTTGCATCAGTACAACAGATATGTAAACATAGTACTCTGCAAACACCATAATAAACACCAAAAGTTCAACATTAAATGTAAAACTATACAATTATAGTGTAAAGACAAGAATAATGGCCCCGTACAGTAGTTCGGATCTTATTTGGAAGTTGTAGTGTTTAATAACGTGATGGTTGTAGGGAAGAAACTGCTCCTGAACCTGGATGTTAAAGTTTTCAGGCTCCTGTACCTGAAGGGGTGAAATGAGAGTGTGGTCAGGGTGGTGTGGGTCTCTCATGATGCTTGGCTGCATTTTTGATGCAGCAAGTCCTGTAGGTCCCTTAGATGGTGGAGAGGTCAGTACCCTTTATGGACTGGCCAGTGTTCATTATTTTTTGCAATCTTCTTAATTCCTGGGCATTTGTGTTGAAGAACCAGACCGTGATGCAACCAGTCAATATGCTCTCTACTGCATTACAATAGATGTTCAAGAGAAAACTTGTTGACATACTGAATCTCCTTAAGGGCCTGTCCCACTTTCATGACCTAATTCATGATCTTTTTTACTTGTGGACATTTTTTATCAGGCTAAAAAAACGCCCCGACCAACTTGATGCCACGAGTACCTACAACTAGCATCACGGCCTGCTACGACCTACCTACAACTTACTACGACCTCCTATGACCTTGTGACGACCATGAGTGAAGGCCAAACTTGGCAAAGGTCGTGAATTAGGTCGTGAAAGTGGGACAGGCCCTTTAATCTTCGATGGAAGTTGAGCCGTTGATGTTTTATTTCCAATTATCACATCAATGAGCTAGGTCTAGAACAGATCTTCAGAGATATGTATGCCCAGGAGTTTGAAATTTTCTGACTCTGTCACCACTATCCTGTCAAGGAAGACAAGTTTGTGGATCCTCGACCTTCCTTTTCCAACGTCAACAATCTGTTCCTTGGTTATATTGATGTTGAGAGCAAGGTTGTTGTTCTGGCATTATTTAGTCAGTCGATCGATCTCCCACCTTTACCCAGACTAGATTAGATTGGGGCATTTTGGTCGGCATAGTTCCCGTTTCCATGCTGCATCACTTTATGAGCGACTGTTTTCTTGCATCCAAGTAGAAAAGTAAAAGAAAATGAGTGGAATAGTATTTATTTTAAAGTACCATATAGAACTTCTGTACTGAACACTTTGGATTTATAGTCATTCCTTTGTGGGAAGGGTAGATAGATTTTCTCTATATTGCATAGCTAAGGAAAAATCTTTAACATATTATATTTGTGCTGAGCTTGTGTGCTTTGAATGAGGAGGCTTCATCTAGGATACAGTACGAAAGGAGTGGGAGGTAACAGATGAGAATTTTATGAACAAAGCATGGATTCATTGGAGAGCTGTTATCAGCAACTGAATCATCCTACCACAACCAGAAAGCAGTGCTGAACTGCTATCTTCCTCTCCGATGACCCTCGGACTATCCTTGATCGGACTTTGCTGGCTTTACCTCGCTCTAAAAGTTATTCCCTTATCATGTATCTATACACTGTAAATGGATTGATTGTAATCATGTATTGTCTTTCTGCTGACTGGTTAGCACGCAACAAAAGCTTTTCACTACACACATGACAATAAACCAAAACTGAACTGAAGCCAGTCTTGATACTATATTCATATACAATGTGAACTGTGACTACAGGTTACCAAAAAACAGCAAGTGATAGAGGAACAGATTGCAAAGATGCAACAGCAACAAGGTTGTCATAGTGAAAAACTCAAACATGCGTAAAGTCCTGGAATAACTCAGTAGGTCAGGTAGCACCTCATGAGAACATGGGTGGGCAATATTTCAAGTCAGGACCTTTCTTCAGACTGATTGTAGTGGGAGAAGAAAGCTGTAAAAGGGGTAGGAGCGGGACAATACTTGGCAAGTAACTGGTGGATATGGGTGTGTTAGGGGTTGGATTGGCAGATGGGTGAACAAATCCCAGAGATGAAAAGGAGACAAAAATAGTGAAATGTAAAGTTAGAGGGAGGGGTATGGGTGGAAGGGAACAGAGCAGGAAAGAGAAAGGATAGTGGGAGAAATGGATGAACACCAGGCTGGAGCACAGGAAAGAGAGAGAAAAGGATAGAAGTATTGAGTCAAAGAGGAAAGGACACCATGTGAAGTTGTGCCGGAAATTATTTGTTCCCCTAAATTTGTTCTTGTGATAGAAGAGATTTGAAGAATATTAGGAGTAAAATCAAAATTCATTTCTAATAAATGATGTTGCTGGAGGTTGGGGGATGGCAGTGTAGATTAGATACTAGATCCCAGGAATATGACATTGGATGTAGATTAATAGAGAGATGCAGCAACTTTTCAGAAATTATTGTTTGAGCAATACAAGGAGCCAACAATATTGTGTTTTATAGATTAAGAGGTTGATGGCCAAGAAGTAGCTAGAATTAATGAATTCTATTATGAACTTCAAGAAGTAGCTAGAATTAATGAATTCTATTATGAAGTTTTGGATGGTCATTAGAGCTGGGAAAAAATGTCAATGTAGCTGAACCAGGTTGTACTTCCCTGAGAAAGCAGCCAACATAATCCTGAAACATCTCCCCCCACAGTCATCCCCCTCTCCTCCCTGTTCCCATTAGGCAAAAGATCCTAAAGCTTGAAAGCACATACCACTAGACATGGAACAACCTATTCCCCTCGGTTTTGTATAGTCCTTCCATAAACTAGGGTATAGTCCCGATCTTCCAACCTACTTCATTGCAGTCATTGGACTTTTTATATGGAGCTGTTAACCTACACTATCTACAATATGGGGATAGACTTGATGTGTCAAATGGCCTTAATGTGCTCCTATGACATGACTTAGATCCTGCGCTCTAGTATTTTTCTCTTTGCTTTTCCTGTTGTACTTGTGCATTCCTTGATCATAGATAGACACAAAATACTGAAATATCACCTATTTCTTTTCGCCAGATATGCTGCCTGACCTGTTGAGTTACTCCAGCATTTTGTGTTTATCTTCAGTGTAAACTAGTATCTGCAGTTCCATCTTTATGGCTTGTCCGTATTCGTATATAGTGATATCTGATTTGATTGGATAGCATGCAAGCAAAAGCGTTACACTATATTTCAGTACACGTCAGTATAATGAACTGATTTGCTAAGGTGGACCTTGTATGAATATTGTTTCCATTGGAAGAGAGAAAGCTGATGGATTTCAATAGAGTCTACATGGAAAGACTATTTTCTCTTGTCTGGGAGTCAATGATGAATGGTCATCAATATGAAACTTACTGGGAGAATAATGAGTAAGATTAGGAAAACATTTCAGATGCATTTGGTTATTGGAGTATAGAATATTTTGCCTCAAGGACAGGCTGAGACAAAGATTTGAGCCTAGAGATTGTATAATTCTTGGAAAACATATTATTTCAGTGGTGTGTGACAGCCGAATTAATGTTTTTTTATTGCAGTCTGCCTCAGCAGAATTGTTTTGTTCACATGATCCAAGATGTTGCACGATGGAGAATAGACTGTGTGAACATTATATTCAGACATTTCCTTCATATGTATGTTATGGGAACAGACTAACACAGAACATAGTTGGGGGCTCGAGACGTCCAGAGTTGATTATTGTCTGCCCGTCAGTTGCGGTAATTGTAGGTTTAAGTGAATTTATAATAATTAAAAGGTCACAATTCACATCTTGGCAATGTCACTATCACTCCTTTCCTCCAATCTACTGGTACACATTTTTTCTTCCCAGCATGCATTACATAACTTTGTGAGTTTCTCTCTCAACGTTTCCCCTCCACTCTCCCGCTCTGCTGGAATCTGGTCGAGGCCTGCTGCTTTGTTATTTTTCAGATTCTTAATTGCATTTGTAACTTCCGTTTCTGTGATTGGTCCAACCTCCACCTCTAGTTCTGGAGTATCTTCCTCTCAGGGAAGACAAACAGTTCTGATGGTTCAAGTTGATTCAATATCTCTTTGAAGTGTTCAACCAATGGTGTGTTTTTTGCTCTTCTTTTGTCAGAAGTACTCTCCCGCTCTTGTCTTTTATGGGGGCACCAGAACCACTACTGGAATCTCCTAGATCTCTGGCTATGCTGTAGAGTGTACGGGTGGTCATTTCTGTCCCTGGCTTCTTGTGCTTCAGCGCATTTGCATCCTATCCAAGCTTTTTTTTATCATTCTGTATCCAGTTGTTGCGTCAAGGACGATTCAGGAAACACAGAATTCTTTGACATTGTCACAGGGTAAGATATTGTTGCCTTCTATCCCTCTTCAAGTTAAAGTGAGTTTATTGTCATGTGTCCCTGATAGGACAATGAAATTCTTGCTTTGCTTCAGCACACAGAACATAGAAGGCATTTACTACAAAACAGATCAGTGTGTCCATATACCATATATAAATATATTCACACATGAATAAATAAACCAATAAAGTGCAAATAACAGATAATGGGTTATTAATTCGCTCGGAGTTTCGTCCGAGCCAGGTTTAATAGTAAGATTAAACGAGAACTTACCAGTTTGAAGTTTGATCTTTATTTTATGAGGAGTTACGATGAGGGATTACGTGAAGACCCCGCCAGCACGCATGCGCGACATTCCTCAAAGCAGTGGTGTGAAATCACAGACAGTCACAATGACTAATATAGTAAGATAAGAGAGAACTTTCATACCAGGTGATCTTTATGGTAAAGGGTTGGGAGCGGAGGGCACGTAATCCCTCATCGTAACTCCTCATAAAATAAAGATCAAACTTCAAACTGGTAAGTTCTCGTTTAATCTTACTATTTTATTTCGGTAGTCACGTGAGTGACTATGTGAAGATTTCAAAGCTCTGTGATTTCATGCCCTGGAAGCTCCATGCTCACACACCGCTAAAGTTGGGATAAGAGGATGAACGTAATTCAGACAAGACACTGGCTGAAAAACAAAAATAGGTATTTATTCATACCAAAAACAATATAGTGTCCCATAAGGGTAAACTATCTGGCAGCACTCAAAATCCTCCCTGCATAAGTGTCAGGGGAGGTCACGGGTTTATAGTAAAAGCAGTGAAAAGTCTTTTCGTTACTCCAACCCGCTGTGGCCAGGATGTGGTCCAATGGTACTTCCATCCTCCTAGCCGCCGAGGTGAATGCCGCCCTGGTGGAGTGAGGTTTGAATATGTTAGTGTCCACCCCCGCCGCATCCAGTACCACCCTTAACCATCTAGAAATGGTTTGCACCGTGACTTTATGATGGGGCTTCTTGTGACTAATGAGCAATGCTGTCTCCATGCCCCTTAGATTTTTGGTGACTGTGATGTATCGTGAAATTAACGTGACGATACAGAGACGAGAATCTGCTGGATAAGCCAGAAATTCCAAAGTATGACCAGACACTCCGGGTCGATCTTGTTTCAACAGTCCCTGCACATAAAAAATGATTTTGTCATTGGTGATTGTCATAGCATCCAGATTAAGTTTGTGCAGGGACTGGGCCCGTTGTGCCGTGATAAGTGCCATGATCATTACCATTTTGTAAGTGAGTTTTGCCAGAGAGAGTCCCGAGTTAGGTGTCCATCCTCGCAGCATAGTCAAGACTGTGCTGATATCCCAAGTATGGCTATATCTGGCCCTGGGGGGATTGGAATTGAATATTCCCCTCATAAGTTTGGATACTAAAGGATGTGATCTAATTCCCAATTGGTCACTCCCCCGGCCCAAGTAGGATGATAGGGCACTCCTGGCACTGTTTATGGCACTGTAGCTCAATCCCTCATCGAAGTGAAGGGTAGCCAAGAATTCCAGCACTTCCGTTATGGTGGCGGTTTCATATGTGGTGTTGGCTGTGATGCAGAATCCTTCGCATTTCCTGATGTAGGTCAGGTACTGCTTCCTTGTGGACTCTCTGCAGGCTGCCGTGATGGTGTCTTTGGTCCTGTTGGTGAGTCCGAATCCGCAAAGAGGCCGTTTTAAAATCTGCAAATTAACAGGTCCATGCGGTCATGGCATGGGTGATGTTCTCCTGTTACGGGTGAATGAGCAGGCTTGGTCTTTTATTGACCCGGATGCAAGGTTCTGTGGCCATCTTCTGTACCATAAGGAACCATGGTTGGGTAGGCCAGTCGGGCACCACCAAAATCCCCGATGCGGAATCTTGTTTTATTTTCTGCAAGACCCGACTGATGAGGCAGAAAGGGGGAAATGCATAGCAAAACAAATCCCCCCAATGTAGCATGAAGGCATCCATCGCTACTGCCCCCGGGTCTGCGCGAAAAGGTCGATATCTGGTGTCCCATAACGTTCTACAATATCTGAAAACACATTCCGATCCAACATCCATTCTATGTTGTCGTTGAATTTGCGTGACCTGGTGTCTGCCACTGTGTTTAGCTTACCTGGAAGGTAAGTGGCTGAAATCCAAATTTCCCTTTGCAGACACCAGTGCCAGATATTGTTAGCCAATTCATCACACGATATCAACTTTATACCGCCCATGTGGTTAATATAGGCCACCACCGTGGTGTTGTCAATTTGTATTCTAACATGAACTTTGTGCATATTTGTGCAGTATGCTTTAAGGCCGTGAAATGCTGCCAGCATTTCTGAATAGTTAATCCCCAAGTTTTTGAATTGGGTTAACTCTGGTGCACTCCATCTACCTCCACAACTAGAGGTAGTGTTAGTAGCTCCCCACCCTTTGGCACTGGCATCCGTTTGTAAGATGATCGAGGGATTGATGATAGTGATCGGTTTAGAACAATTTTGGGCATTACCCATCCACCAATATAATTCGGCTTTCGCCTTTTCCAGTATTTTCATAGGCCTATCGAAATGGCCTGCATGACTTTTGAGCGCTGTAATTTTGGCTCTTTGTAAGTTTTGGTAATGTAAAGGCCCAAATTGTGCTGCAGGAAATGCAGCCACTATCTTCCCAATCACCCTGGCCACCTGCCGAATGGATGGGTCCTTAATGCCAATGAGGCTCCTGCAAGCCTCTATCAAGTCCTCCACCTTGCTTGGTGGCAACGTGATAGACATTTGCACTGAGTCAATAATGTACCCTAGGTATTTCATGGTGGTAGAGGGTTCTAATATTGATTTATCTGGATGTATAATGAAACCCAGCTTCTGAAAGAGATGTTTCGTGGCTGTAACTGCCAATGTAGCCATTTCCAAATTTTCCCCCACAATGAAGATGTCATCAAGATAGGCCATAACAGTATGATTCTGTTTCCTTAAGTAGGCCAAAGCTGGTTTTAATATCTTGGTAAACAATCTGGGTGCTGACGATAACCCATTAGGTAAGGCTTTGTATTGCCATAATTGTCCCATCCAGATAAATTTTAAGTATTTCCTATGATCCTTGTGTATTGGTACTGAATAGTATGCATCTTTGAGGTCAATGCATGCCATGTAGTACCCATCGGCTATTAACTGTATAGCAGTGTCGAAGGTGTCCATTTTGAAATGAACATACTGAACAGAAGTATTCAGTTCGGTCAAATCTATGATAATGCGGCAACCGCCGTCTTTTTTATTTTTGGTGAATATATTAGACACGAACTCCTGAGGTTCGCTGGACCGGGGTAGGGAGTTCGTGAATAAATTCAATTTTGTAGCCCTGAATACTCCTGAGTATGTAAGGATCAGAGGTAAAAGTGAACCAATTCTCGTAGAACATGTGCAACCGGCCCCCTACATAAAGTGAATTTAGGCAAGATGTGTTTCTGGGGAACCCAGACCCACCTACCTCCATGGTTACTGCCGGTGTTGTGGTTTCTGTCCTTGTTTCCTTGGTTGGTTCGTTGTGTTGTAGGAGTGGCGCATCTTCCAAGAAGGCCGGGCTGGGCCATGGCCTAAAAAAGACCGCTGTGCAGGATTGCCGGCCTTCGAGCTTTCACCACCGGCAGACCTGTTATGGTAACTCTGTCCGGTGGGTGTGTCTTTGTGGGTAGTGAGGCTTGGTGTAGCCAGGAACCTTGATCAGGCCTAAGGCCTTGGCCTCCTCATCAAGGTCTTTAACCTGCTTGGGGAGATCATCCCCGAACAGCAGGCTTGGAGGCTGAGTCTTCCCAGGCTTACACAACCCCGCAAACTTGGGTTTAAGCGCCGGCTTTATGATGCTTTTTCTGAAATTATTGATCTCATACTGGGTATTGCACAGTAGAGCCAAGGCATCTTGCAGTTCTTCCGGCATCTCAATACCCACTGCAGTTCTGGCCACTGCCGTAATCCCGGCGGTTAGGAGCTTCAGGATCTTTTGAGTTTTATCTCCTGCCCTCTGCTCGAGGGGCTCATGTTCCCCCATATAGGGTTGTTTACCGCAGGGACATTTAGCGAGTTGCAGTTTTCAGGTGCCATATATTTGTCTGCAGTTGCATTAATGGCCTGTTCCTGCAGCTGGTTAGTTGCCATGTAGTTAATGCTGGCAGCCAGCTTTGGGTGGATTGGTAGGCCCTTCTGGTTGGGCATTGCATGTTTGCTTACCATATCCATGTAGTCTTCACACACCCCTGACACAGATGGTTGTTCAGCCAGCTCCCCTTCTTCTGGGTCAGCCCAGTTCTGACCCTCAATGCTCCCCTGCAAGGAGGGTGAGACATTAGGCAGTCCTTGGTAGGAACCTGCCGTGGGCCTGTTAAGAGGCCCACTGTGACTCTGCCCCTGCATTAGCTGGTCACGTTGGAGCAATTGCTCCATCATCCGCTCCATGCGGGTTAGACGACCTCCGTCACTATCTGCGAACGGGGTGTCCTCGGGACCGGACTCCGCTGAGTCGGCGGCCCCGTCCGACTTCCGGGTGGCTCTACCGCCCGACCGTGGCGTCCCAACGGCCCCTATGGGCGAGAAGTCGGGAGCTGCAGGTAAAACCTGTAGCTCTTGAGAGGCGGGTCGCTGCTGGCTGCTCTCCTTGGCAGCTGCTTTGGCCGCAGCTCTTTTAGATTTTCGTGATTCCATTCCTGTACTATGTCGTCGACTCACTCCTCCGGTGAGACTTACCTGGCGTAAGTTATTTAAACTTACGCTGGAGGAGCCCCGCTCCTCCCGACCGTCGCTTCCGCATGCGTACGACGATATGTCGCGCATGCGTGCTGGCGGGGTCTTCACGTAGTCACTCACGTGACTACCGAAATAAAATAGCCTGATGGCTGAGGGGAAGTAGCTATTCCTGAACCTGGACGTTGCAGGCTCCTGTACCTTCTACCTGAAGGTAGCAGGGTGATGAGTGTGTGGCCAGGATGATGTTTATTGTCACGGTCGACTATGTCATACGGAAGACAATGAATAAACCTGACTTTGGAATACCGTGGAGAACAGGTAGACACCTCACAGACCTAGATTTTGCCGATGACATTGCACTACTAGCAGAGTCAAGACACACCCTTCAAGAGATGACAACTGCCCTGGAGGAGAATGCATCAAAGGTTGGATTAAAGATCAGCTGCCAGAAGACTAGGACCATGGAGACTGGAGACCAGCAGCCAAGAGACCAACTGATAATCAATGGGGAACCCATGGAAAACGCCACAAGATTTACCTAACTTGGCGACACCAACTCCTGAATTGGTAAAGCTGCATCAGTTTTCAGATGGATGCAGCCAATATGGTCTAGTGGCGGGATATCCAAGTTGCTAAAAGTCAAGCTCTTCCAGTCCGTAGTCCTCACTACAACCCTTTATGCCAGTGAGACAGGGAAAATCACTGTGAAGATGAAAAATAAATTGGATACATTCCAACAAATGCTGCCTGACGAAGATCCTGAAGATTAGCTGCAGAGACCACATCACAAATGAGGAGATCTACCAGGAAACGCTAACAAAGCCTCTCAGCCAGGACATAGAGGTATGCAGGAGGAAATTTGCAGAACATGTACTCAGAACGTGCACCTAAGATAGCAATGACATGGCAACCTGACGGAGAAGGAAAAGGGGCCGACCAAAACTCACATGGAGGCGAACATTCCAGAAGGATTTGGAAGCCCGGGACGCTGACCTGACTAGGGTGGAATATGTCGCACATGACCGAACGTGGCGAAAGCTTGCTGCCCAATGCACTCAACAGTGTGGGAGGAACTAAGTCTAAGTAAAGTAATTCACATCTTGGGTCAACACTGGCTCCTGGGGAACCAACCCACTAGTCTCATTCTCCCTAGAAACAAATAAACATAGAAAAATAGGTGCAGGAGCACCGCCATTCAATATGATCATGGCTGATCATCTAAAATCAGTACCCCGTTCCTACTTTTTCCTCATATTCCTTGATTCCTTTAGCCCTAAGAGCTAAATCTCTCTTGAAAACATCCAGTGAATTGGCCTCCACTGTCTTCTGTGGCATAGAATTCCACAGATTCACAACTCTCTGGGTGAAGATGTTTTTCCTCATCTCAGTCCCAAATGGCCTACCCCTTATTCTTAAACTGTGACCCCTGGTTCTGGAATCCCCCAACACGGGGAACATCTAGCCTGTCCAATCCTTTAAGAATGTTATATGTTTCTATAAGATCCCCTCACATCCTTCTAAATTCCAGTGAGTACAAGCCGATTCTTTCATCATATGTCCGTCCTGGCATCCCGAGAATTAACCCGATGGCATCACAATTGGAGGTCATTGAAGGTTAAAATAACAATTGTTAATTGTGCATGTAATCAAATCTACAGTAAAAATAATGGATTGGGGACTGTCAAGGGATAGTCTTTGCAAGGAATGAGTGATATCCTCAGAGTTGGTGCAGAGTCAGAGTTCCATGTTGGTGTATCGATCAGAAGGTCCAGAAGAAAAATTGCAATTGCCATGGTTGTCACAATAATTCCTCATTTTTTCCTTTACAATCATTTTTTAAATGAGATTATATCACATAATGCAGATAAATAATGTATTGTATCATATAAATTCTAGACCTGTATCTGTTTGATGAAAATTAGTTAGAGAATGGACAGAACTGAAAATAAAGGCAAAAAGAATGGACACAAATGGAAATAAATCCCAAAAGGCAGTGGGGGGAGGAGGTAGGAAGCAGGGCAGTAGGATGAATTTTGGATTTGTCCCACAAAGATTATGCACGGTCCTGTTGGGCAAAATCACTTCATTCTGTGCCGGTCATCCCTATGAATGTCAGGTAGAAATTTAATATGCATGGTTGAATGGATTATAGGAACATTTTGACATTGGAATACAGCATGTCAATACTTTGATTTTACTTCATTGTTTCTTCCAGTATATGGACCAATAATGAAATTAACTGTTAATCACTTATTTGGAAAATCCAAATTGTCTGCTTCATTGTGAGGTTCATGATATTTCACAAACCCACATCATCCCAGTTTACACCAGTTGGTATAGCCGTCGTTTATCATTGCATTGTCAAGAAATGGGACTTCAGGCCATAAATGATTTATGGAAATTATAATTATGCATTTTTGTTCCAGAAAAGTAGGCTTCCCTCCATAAATAATGTGCCAATTATAAACTACCAATAAACTCCACATTAGGATGATTTGTGTAATAGCCTATGATAAAGTTGATCTGACTTTTCAAACTTAAACATTGCAGCTTTTTACATCAAGGCATTCATTTAAATTGTTACAGTCACACAGTACTGAGCAGAGAGTATACTTTTCTCCAATTTAGTGTTAATATGAACTTGATTATTGCATTAAATTCTATTAATAACAAATTATAATCCATGAAACATTATAATTACATTTTCTCCTTGGAGACCAGATGTACAGTGCATATCCTTCTCCAGAAATATTTAACATTTCAAATTTATTCACAGAACATCAGCAATAATAGGATATTAAAACACACCTGCTTCATGGTTTCCCCTCAATAGCGCTTGGGAGCTCAGCAGGGAATTGTTTTCTCTTCTATCCGTCTTCCATATAATGCCAAACAAACCCCTTTACCTTTTGCTTATGAAATATGCACTTGCATCAACAATTACACGTGGGAAATTCATAATATCCAGTCTCTGGGCAAAATGCCAGTAGAATGCCACGTTGAAGGCTCGGGCTTATCTTGAAGTGAGTGACTAGAGAAATGATAAAAAACAATGTAATCCAGTGCCACTATAACCTTTCTGTGGACTTCTTAATCAATCCATTAAACTTAATGCTGTTAATATTTATTGATACACTTGATTGAACTAGGATGTGGGATAATAACATAGCAATGCATTTTTAAATGAGTACGGAGGCCTTATCTTGCTACATCTTCAATGAATAGGTTTTTTTTTTACCATCTGAACATTATGGGCCTATTTTGATCAATTAGGCAAAAGGTGGCCAACATGTATTCTGAAGTTGCAACTTCTGTTTAGCTCATATTTTATACTGGAAGATGTTTTGGTAAATGGAATTAAACCCTGTGTTGGGGGGTGGTGGTCTGGAGAATTGTTAAGGGGTTGATTAACAATTAAATCTCACATACGCTCATTAAAGAACATGCAGACCATTTGGATGAATGATGCTTAATGTACCAAATCTTCCTAAATAACCAGCTAAATAGAAGTACACAAGCCCTGGCTGAGGGTTTAAACACAATTTAAAGCCATGTTCATTGTTCACTTGCCGATTAAGATTGGTGATTGGGATTAATTCATTGCACTGTGTTTGAATAGGACTTCTGAAGTACACTGAGAGACTTTCTGGTACAGTTTGTTGAGACTTGCCTAACTCTTACAGCAGCTGATGCCTCGGATGCTGTCTGTGTGGAGTTTGCACATGACAATACGATAGAACTGTATTTATCCTCGGAGGGAAATTGATCTGCCAACAGTCATAAAACACAAAAAGATACATGAAATATGAAATTTTACTTCGGAGTCACGTGAGTGATTTCGTGAAGAACCCCGCCAGTCGGCATGTGCGTCATTACGTCTGACGCAAGGCGCAGCGACCGGCTGGGAGGAGCAGCGCTTCTCCAGCGGTAAGTTTAAAAAGCCTCACGGAAGTGTTAAACTTGTTGGAGGTCTCTGCGTTTGGTAATTCTTGTTGCAGGAGGGCAAATCCAAACATGAAGAAGTCAGGAGCAGCAAGGCGAGCCATGGCAAAAATATCTCAAACCCGTGGGAGTGCGGGTAGCGGGTGGCCGCCTAGCTCATCCACTGTCGCTAGTTGTGAAACCAGCGACTACGGACTTGGTGTCTGAGGACACTGTGCCTATGCCGGAGGGGCATAAGGCCACCCGAAAGTCTGTCCGGCCGATAGACTCGGACGAGTCCGATCGAGTGGGTTCTCCCTTAAGAATGGATACCGCAGAACGGGTATCCAGGATGGAGCTCCTATTGGAGAGGATGCTCCATCAAGAACACTGGCCTGTCCAAGAGCCCGCGCCAGCAGCACCTGCGGGGCTGCCTAGTATCTCCCTCCTGGACGAGGAGAGTATACCAGGTCAAAGTGAATCTGACGCCGATTCAGAGGGCTTAACGTTGGAGGCTGCCCAGAGGTCCCAATCCTGGCGGCCAGATTTGCCATCCCTACCGACTGGCGAGCCGCTTGGAGAAGAGCTGGCTGCCAGCATAAATTACCTAGCCTCGCACCAGCTTCAGGAGCTGGCCATGGACACAATGGCCAAAAAAATATGATACTCCAGAAAATTGTATCATGCTGAAAGTGCTGACAGCCAACCATGACATTTGGGGCCAGGAGATTAAGCTGCAACGGGCGCTGAAGCTGCTGACATCCGGTATAACGGCTTTTGGTAGGTCGGTGGATGGTGGGCCCCTGACTGAAGTTCAGCAGGATGCCCTGACTCTCATGTGCAATGTGCACTTTGAGATTAACTGCCTTAGAAAGAGCGCCATCTGCCCCACCATTAACCCCAGGTTTGCTGCCCTATGTAAGCCTGGCAACATCCAGCCGCCGAACCTATTGTTTGGGGAAGACATAGCTAAAAGAGTGAAGGAGCTGGACGACGAGGCCAAAACCATCAGGCTCATCAAGGTGCCAGTGACCAGCAGAACCCTTCGATGGCAGTATCCCTACAAGCGGTTTGCAGAAACTGGGGCTGGGCTAGGACCAAGCCGACTGTTTAATGTGCGCAACTAGCACACTCCAGCAGGAGCACGGGAAACATGCCTTTACCGCCCAGAACCAGGCAAAGATCTGTACCGGTACCATGGAGGTAGGTGGGTCTGGCTCTTGACGAAACATATTGAGAGAAAATTACCTACGAGTTGGGGGGAGGTTACACAGGTTTCTGGAAGAATGATATAAAATAACATCAAATGTGTTTATACTGCAGAGTATTCAAGGATTTAAAATTGAATTTATTCCCAACCTGTGTCCACCCACCCAGCACAAGCCAAAATGGGCACTCATCTTCTCACAAACAGAGAATTTGATGATCGAAGCTGAAATATCAAAATTATGCCTCAAGGGAGTAATTGAGATGGCAATTTATCAAACTCATCAATTCGTGTCTAATGCGTTTCCTACACCAAAGAAGGATGGTGGGTGTCAGATTATTTTGGACCTAACAGGACTTAATCTGTTTGTGCAATATCAGCATTTTAAAATGGAATTGTTTGCTACTGCCAAGCAATTGCATTCCAGGGGGTGTTATATGGCATGCATAGATCTCCAGGATGCATATTATTCAGTGCCTGTTCATAAAGACTATCGCAGATATTTGACATTTAGCTGGATGGGACAATTGTGGCAATTTCGAGCTCTACCTAATGGATTAACCTCAGCCCCTCGCTTAATTACAAAGCTGCTATAACGAGTACTTGGGTTATTACGGTCACAAGGCCATATTATCATGGCCTATTTGGATCACATTTTAATCATTGGAAACACCTTTGACGCAGCTGAGTTATCAGTTTCAGCTGTTCAACTCATGATGCAGAGGCTAATCAAAATTGGTGCTGGTTAACCTAATTGACTATCTGGGATTCCAGTCAATTCCAATCACATGTCTGTGACTCTGCCCCAGGGCAAGAGAGTAGATTTAATTGAAGGCTGTATCAAGCTCTTGAGGGAGCAATCACCCTCAATTAAACAGGTCGCCAGCTTAATTGGTAAATTGGTAGCTGCCTTTCCAGCAGCCCAATATGGACCTTTGCACTACCAACATTTACAGAGGGCAAAGGTACAGGCACTGAGAATACATGCAAGTCATTACAATTGGTCCATGCACTTAACATATGAAGCCATTGCAGAAGTACAGTGGTGGATTAGAAACATTTTAAATTGTTATGGCACAATTTTGACCGAAGCACCTTCACTTATTTTACAGATTGATGTTAGTGCCCTAGGTTGGGGTGCTACTGATACCAGGTCTAGCTGTGGAGGCAGATGGGATATGCATGAGGCACTGATTCTCCAATCACATGGAATAAATTATTTAGAACTTTTAGGAGTATTTTATGGGCTCAAAGCTTATTGTACCACCAAGCATCACTTACATGTTCAGCTGCAGATTGACAACACCACGGCAGTGGCGTATGTCAATCACATGGGTGGAATCAAGTTGAAATCTTGTGACGGATTGGCTAACATTATTTGGCACTGGTGCATTAAAAATAATATTTGGATTTCAAATGTCTACTTGCCAGGCAGACTCAATAAGGTGGCAGGCACCAGGTCACGTAAATTCAACGACAACACTGAGTGGATGTTGAATCAGGGTGTATTTGATGAAATTGTCCTTCAGTATGGGATGCCAGATATCGATTTGTTTGCATCCAGACTTAACCACCAGGTACCGAAGTTTGTTTCATGGGAACCAGATCCAGGGGCAGTGGCGGTGAATGCATTCTCACTGCACTGGGGAGGAATGTATTTATATGTTTTTCCCTGCTTCTGCTTCATCAGTCGGTGCCTGACTAAGATCAAGCAGGACTCTGCTACAGGGATTTTGGTGGTACCCGACTGGCCTACACAGCCATGGTTCCTGCTCATCTCGGACATAATAACGCACCCTATTATGGTGGTTCCAAAACGCAAAAGTTTATTGGTGCACCCTGTCACAGGGGATCCACACCCATTGAATGATCGAGTAAATTTGTTGATTTGCAGATTTTAAGAGGGCCGTACCTGGGTCTGGGACTACTCGATCAGACTGTGGATATGGTCACGTCATCCTGGAGGGATAGTACAAAAAGGCAGTACATTTCCCATATCAGGAAATGGGAGGAATTTTGCTACCATGGGGACATTACTTACCACACAGATGTTCTAGAATTTCTATCCCACTTACATTTCAATGAAGGGTTGAGTTATGGTGCCATTAACAGTGCCAGGAGTGCCCTGTCGTCGTACCTATGCCAGGGGTCAGGACTCCAGCCATTAGCATCTCACCCGTTAATCTCAAGATTCATGAAGGGTGTGTTTAATTCTAATCCTTTTAGGCCTAGGTACTCTGAAATCTGGGATGTGAGCATGATACTCACGGTGCTCCGTCAATGAGGAACAGCCACATCCTTATCCTTACCAAAGATCACCCTCAAATCGGTTATGCTCATGGCGCTTACATCAGCGCAAAGGGTTCAGACTCTCCACAAACTGCGTCTGGACAGGATGGTATCATCACAGAAAGACATTACATTTCACATCTATGACTTATTCAAACAGAGCAGACCTGGGGTGTCCGGATACAAGCTTGTATTGTCAGCTTATCCCACAGATTCATGGCTGTGTGTAGTGGCGGACTTGAAGCGTTATATTGACATCATGAAGAGCCTCAGAGGCTCCGAGGTAGCACTATTTATAAGCCACAAAAAGCCACTTATGCAAGTGTCATCTCAGACCATCTCACGATGGCTGAAGCAAGTCCTGGGGTGTGCAGGAGTTAATACTGAAATTTTTAAATCTCACTCCACCAGGGCGGCATCAACATCATCGGCGAGAGCAATGGACGTCCCACTAGACCATATCCTCACGGCCGCAGGGTGGTCCAATTAATTGACTTTTCAGAGGTTCAACAACAAGCCGCTTGTTGAATCCGGGGTGTTCGTCCACTCTGTATTAAATTTTGCTTCATAGCTTCTCCCTGGGAGATAGGAGTCGCTATTGCATTATTTTTTTGTTATTTGTGAATTAAAGCATTAACATGTTAATCAGTAACATGATTCAATGTTGTTACTAATTCACTCCTCCTAAGTCAACTGCTTGCAGTGTGAGATGCCTGGATTTGGATCGGCGTGAAATCACGGACCTTAAAATCTTCACGGAATCAGTCACATGACTCGGAAGTAAAATAGTAAGATTAAATGAGAACTTACCAGTTTGAAGTTTGATCTTTATTTTATGAGGAGTTGTAATGAGCGATTATGTGCCAACTGCTCCCAATCCTCATATCACGAAGCTCATCTGGTAGTTCTAGGTTTATAATCTTACTATAATACTTCAATTGTTGTTCTTCTGTGATTTCACACCACTGCTTTGAAGATTGACGCGCATGCCGACTGCCGGGGTTCTTCATGTAATCGCTCATCGTAACTCCTCATAAAATAAAGATCAAACTTCAAACTGGTAAGTTGTTGTTTAATCTTACTATTAAAGTGATGAGTGGAAAGTCCAGGGTTGGGGATGTGCAAAGATTGGTGAGAGGAGGGGAGGGAAGGGGCTGAGAGGAAACCCCACGAACCCATGAACACACAACAGAAGGGGGACGTGTTGTACAGTTTGATAGCCACAGGTAAAAAGAATCTCCAGTGGAGTTCTATGCTGGATCTTGGTGGAACCGGTCTGCTGCTGAAGGTACTCCTTGGGTTGACCAGTATGTCATGGAGGAGGTGAGCTGTATCGTCCAAGATGCTCTGCAGTTTTAGAAGCATCCTCCCCTGCAAGAACACCTTCAATGATTCCAACTCCACTCTCTGAAAGGAGCCAGCCTTCCAAATTAGTTTATTGATTCTGTTGGCGTCAATAGACAATAGACAATAGGTGCAGGTGTAGGCCATTCGGCCCTCTGAGCCAGCACTGCCATTCACTGTGTTCATGGCTGATCATCCACAATCAGTACCCTGTTCCTGCCTTCTCCCCATATCCCTTGACTCCGCTATCTTTAAGAGCTCTGTCTAACTGTCTCTTGAAAGCATCCAGAGAATTGGCCTCCACTGCCTTCTGAGGCGAAGAATTCCACAGACTCACAACTCTCTGGGTGAAAAAGTTTCTCCTCATCGCCGTTCTAAATGGCCTACCCCTTATTCTTAAACTGTGGCCCCAGGTTCTGGACTCCCCCAACATCGGGAACATGTTTCCTGCCTCCAGCGTGTCCAATCCCTTAATAATCTTATATGTTGCAATAAGATCCCCTCTCATCCTTCTAAATTCCAGTGTATACAACCCGGGTCGTTCCATTCCTTCAACATATAACAGTCCCACCATCCCGGGAATTAACCTCGTGAAGCTACGCTGCACTCCCTCAATAGCAAGAATGTCCTTCCTCAAATTGTTCCTAGTGTGTAGGACAGTGTCATTGTGCGAGGATCGTTGGTCGGCACAGACTTGGTGGGCTGAGGGGCCTGTTACACGCACTGTATCTCTAAACTACACTAAATGAATAAATATAATTAATATATAAAAATACCACCAGGGGGCACCGCACGATTGGCAGCCCCGCCAAAAGTCTGTCTATTTTCTTGCCTTTTTTTGTTATTTTTTGTGCATTTAAAAATTTTGTGTAAATGTTCTCCGGTTTGTTTTATGTGGGGGCAGGGGGTCAGGGAAAACTTTTTTTTTTCAGTCTTGCTGGAGATGCGATTGTTTTCCCGGATCGCATCTCGGGTTGCTCTGCGGCCTAACATCATGGAGCTGGGGGTCTCCTCGGACTGACTTTGAGGCCCACCGCGGGGCGTGGACTTAACATCAGAGCTGATCCCTTGCCTGGGATCACTCCAACCGCGGCATGCGGGACTTCACCATCAATAGCTCGCTGTCTCGGGCGAGGCCGAGTCAGGAGTTCCAACGGCGCAGAGGTTCGACGCCCCGACCCGGGGTCCAATCGTCCGGCGTGGGGGAGCTGATGCGGGAGCTGATCGCCCCGACGTGGATGGCCCAAACGTCAAGATCGTCCCGTCAACAGAAAGCTCGAGGACCCCGACCGCGAGAAAACAATGAAGGGTTGAACTTTTTTTTTGCCTTCTATCACAGTGAGGAATGTGGAGGAGTCATAGTGGTGGATGTTTATGTTAAAATGTATTTTGTATGTTACGCTGCTTTTTGCTTGTATGACTGACTTGGCAAATTAAATTCCTCGCATGTTGCAAAACATACTTGGCTAATAAAGTATGCCAAGTATATATGTTTCTATATATTGTATATATAGTATATTGTATATATGTTTCTATACATTTCAGCACCATTTTTAATTATTGTTATAACATTCAACGCACATGCCAGCCAACAACAGGCCCTGTAACAAGTCAGGTTTACATCACGTAAATGCCAGGCAAAAAGCATCTCAAATGACAGCCAATGATGGCAAAATAATAGCACCCTGCTGACCTAGAGTTTTGGATAGAAAGCTTCAGCAATATCTGTGGTGTGAATTTCACCTTTCACAATTATAATTGGCTGTCATGCATCTATTCCTAAAGGTTTCCATCATCCAGTGACAGCAGAGACAGAGCAACAAACATTTTTTTAAGAAGTCTTTGAGAGAAGCCATGGTGAATAAAAAAACTGAGATTGTTTTTATCATTTAACAAATATACTTTAAATAGGGAAAACAGATTAACATACACAAATGATTTAATTGTGGAAGCTGAAATATCATAACATTGAAAAAAAAGGTGAAATGTTATTATTTTAAAAGAACAGATTTTTAACTAATTTACTGTCGGAATGATAATTCCCACATGTAAAATTAGTTTTTCAGGGAAAGAGATTTTAAGTGTTAAAAATAGTAGAGCACATTTAAAACTCAATTACATCTTGTGCAACAAAGCATGCCAGGATTTTGTTAACAATGGGAATAATTTGTAACTGCTCAAAGTTCTTGTCAGTTCATTGATTTCTGTTCATCTTACTCTAATCTAGCACATCGCAAACAGGAAGCAGGGAATAGTTGTCAACAGCTTCTGATTTTTTTTGTTTAAATGCAAGTTACATTTGAAGTTATTGCCATACATTCTCCATCATAGTGGATAGGACTGTTTACAACCTCGTTATAAATGTGGGGCTGAAAGAATGTTTTAACCACCCTGAATGTGAGTTGCATGACAAAGGAAGTCACTGTTCACACTTTGGAGTCACTTCCTACTATTTTTAATGAACCAATAACACCAACAGTAAATATAGTTGCAAGAGCAGGCAGTTTTGAAGGGCGATGCAGAGACTGACCTGCAAAAGCTGCAGACTCCACCAATGTAGCATCTATGAAGTTCACCAGGAATGTTATCAGATATCTACTTCCTGCTTGTAAAGTCACAAATGCTGCAACCATTGAGAATCTTAATCACTGGTAGAAAAAATTAATCATTAGATCAGCACCCCGTGATGGCAAGTTCATCGTGTTGGGTCTTCTAAATGTGAGGCATGCCTGTTGTCGAGCGCAGATAGTTTGGACATTTACAAACATCCACACCACTCAGGCATGATGAAAAGAAAAGACTCACATTAAAATACGTAATTTAAATATCAACATTTAAAAAAAAATGATCAAAATAAATAAGCACATCTATCAAATTAAAGTAAATGCAAAGGCCAATTGGGTTTGGAGACATGAAAGACTGCAGATGCTGGACTCAGGAGCAAAAGTAAAACTGCTGGACAAACTCCACATGTCATGGAGCATCTGTGGAGGCAAAGGAATGGTGGAAAATCCTGTATCAAGACTAAGAGTGAGAGGGAAGAAAGCCAATGCACAGATGTGAGAGGGAGGGGTAAGTCTAAGGCTGGTAGGTGATATGGCAGAACCAGATTGAGAGTATGGGGTTGGGGGGGGATGGGCAAATTGAACCAGGTAGGTTGGGGGGTGGGGGGGAAAGGGGGAACACCAAGGGAGAGGAAACTCAGCTAGGTTGTTATGTAGGTAATGGACAGATGGACCCATGGGCAGATAGATAAGGAGGATAACGTCTAGGTTTTTTTAGGGGGGAGAGCTGTGAGGAATGGAAAAGGCGAGCCAAGGGAGAAAGAACATGGGTGGAGCAGTAGCAGTGGAAAAGGGCCATGGGGGGTGTGGATTATATGAAACTGTTACATTCAATGTTCAGACAATTTGATTGCACATCTTGCCTCTCTAGTTGCTGCTTGACCCGCTGAGTTATTCCACCAGGTTATTTTTTGCCTACACCACTGTTTTCTGGCAGAACGTTCTTCCCATTGATTTCAAAAGTCTATTGTAGTTATAGCATGCTCATCAGGTACAGGTTCAGAGGCAGTTTTCTCGGCTGAAGAGGCTAGACCTGACGAAGCCTGTGATAGCAGCACAGCAGAGATGTTCTTGGATGAAAACTTAACTGCCATTAGTCTTACTGTCTTATTGTCCCCGACAAACCTGCCTGATCTTCAGTTGCTGGACACTTTAACTCCCCCTCCCATCCCCTCACTTACCTTTCTGTCCTCGGCCTCCTCCATTGTCAGAGTGAGGCCCAGTGCAAATTGGAGGAACAGCACCTCATATTTTGTTTGGGCAGCTTACACCCCAACGGTATGAACATTGACTTCTCTAACTTCAAGTAACCCTTGCTTTTCCTCTCTCCCCATCCCCCCACCTCCTTCCCAGTTCTTCGACCAGTCTTACTGTCTCCAACTACATTTTATCTCTATTTGCTTTGTTGTTACCTTCTCCCAGCTACAAAGATCTAATCTACATTTTCTTTGATCTCCATTACCTTTGCCCTGTTTTCATACCTTCTCACTTCCTTATCTATCCATCTCCCTCTCCCCTGACATCAGTCTGAAGAAGGGTCTTAACCCGAAACGTCACCCATTCCTTCTCTCCAATGATGCTGCCTGTCCCGCTGAGTTACTCCAGCTTTTTGTGTCTATCTTTGGTTTAAACCAGCATCTGCAATTCCTTCATACAGTTAACTGCCACGGATGCTCAGGTCATAAGAATTGAGATTCTAACCTGTTATTCTTAACAAGATGATTTTGATTGCTTGTCACATCCTGTGGCAGAGACTATAAAGAAGGACGGGAACTTCATGACCATGGGAAGATCAACATATCCAAGTCCCCCTAGAAAGTTGAGCATTCTTCTGATTTATATCCACATATAATTTCCTTGATGGTTACTTGATGGTTCTGCAGTGATGAGGGGAGGATGGTAGTAATGGTTTGTGGTCAGGTGAGGAGGTGTCAGGCAATATATTAAAGTTCAGTCGCAGGTTGGTGGTGAATTATTGGGCAAGGTTATGTCAGAGGGTGGGGTGGTGATGACTTTGTGAGATGGATAAATGATTTAAAGTAGGCTTATCTGAAGCAGCTGATGCACTGTGGAAGGCCTGCTTAAAAATGGAGCAGCTTCATGAGCTTCACATGCATGAGTTGGTGAAATCCCCTTCACTGAGGCCTGTGGCACAAGTCTGGGCTGCTCCATACATTAGCCAAGTTTCATTTCATGTCGTACATTAGCCTGTCAGACCAACAGGACCAAAGAAAACTGCAGACCTTGAGGCACAGTCAGTACAAATGGTCATTTCCAAACAATTTTTCATTGAAATTGAACTTGTGACACACAGAATTGTGACACTATATACCCAATTTTTGGGAATACGAACATAATACGTGTAGGAGCAGACTAATTGGCACTTCAAGCCTGGCCCACCGTTCAATGTGATTATGGCTGATTACCCCCAGGACTCATCTCCTGTTTGTCAGTGTGACCATTTTATAAGATCAAAAAGCTAACTATGTAGCACCTTAGCAAATGCATTAAAAAATCCAAATCAAACGCTGAATTGGATGTCATACATCCACTATGTTATTTCTCAGATTACAATGTAAAATGTATTAGACATGATCTATCATTTCAGTTATTCCTAACTAATCTAGATTTTTCTTAATCTGCAACAATTTAATTCCATAGGACCTCAGGAGATGAAAGCCCCCATTTCTTTAGATAGCAAAATGTCCAAAATTCACTGGATTATCCCTATTTTAATCTCAATGATTCAATGATGACCATGCAGATATTTGGACACCATTATTGGGATTATTATATAGCCCTTTTTTTGCTTTGCTTTGTTTCTACAATATTTGCTTCACCGGCAATTGGTCATGTTAGATTGTGCATGTAGCATTTCACTAAAGCTGAAGAATTTGGCACCTCAGGCATTATATCTGAAAAGTTCATAAGTTATAGGAGAAGAACTAGGCCATTCGGCCCATCAAGTCTACTCTGCCATTCAATCTTGGCTGATCTATTGTTTAATATATTAAGAAATATATTTCCTAGAATTAAAACAATATTTGGGTATGCTTGAAGATCATTCCTTCCTCGTTTACATAATTCTACAACAATCACTGTTAGTGTGCACACAGTTACAAAATGTTGCTCTCCATTTTTATCATTAACCTTGCAGCTGGTCTCTTTCAGTTCTGGCACTAGATTGTGTTATTGTCAATAGTTTTTGTTATGGCTGCCAAATATTAACTGGCATTTATTTACATTCTGGTATACGAGTTTATTATAATTATTATCTATGAAGTTATTAGTGTTTTACACACGAGTCTGATCTACTGTGTTATTAAAATTCTAAATGATTTCTCCCACATGCAAAGACCAGCTTCTGCATCCCCCTCTCAACTCCTCTCTGTTTTCAGAAATGTTACATAACTAGATAAAGTTTCCAATTATAACTGAAAGAACAATGTGTAACAGCGATATAGCAGGCTGTTTACCAGCACACTTCAAGAAATAGAGAACTCTGCAATTAAAGTATGTTCTCAGAATTCTAACATAGGTAGCAGCATTATGATTAAGTACATTTTGTTACAATATAAGGACAAACAGGTGGACATTGGGCACAGTTCAGAAAAAAAAATTAATGTGTAGATCTTAATTACATTGAATGGGTTAAAGCAGTCATCGGAAAGGCAGTTAGATTTGGGTAGCCACTATATTTATTTTGGGTAGACACAAAAAGCTAGAGTAACTTAGTGGGACAGGCAGCATCTCTGGAGAGAAGGAATGGTGGCATTTCGGCATGAGACCCTTCTTCAGACTGATGTCAGGGGACAAGGGTCTGAAGAAGGGTCTCGAACCGAAACAACACCCATTCCTTCTCTCCAGGAATGTTGCCCGTCACGCTGAGTTACTCTAGCTTTTTGTGTCTATCACCTGTTTAATCCAGCAACTGCAGTTTCTTCTTACATATTTATTTTGTGTAGACAGTATATCTATTCTGTAAACATCATATGCCTCCTTGCACAGCAAATGCACATCAGGAACATGATCAATATAAAATGTAATTGAAGCATAGTATAATAGTAAGATTAAATGATAACTTACCAGTTTGAAGTTTGATCCTTATTTTATGAGGAGTTATGATGAGCAATTACGTGAAGAACCCCGCCAGTCGGCCTGCGCGTCAATCTTCAAAGCAGCGGTGTGAAATCACAGAAGAACAACAATTGAAGTATTATAGTAAGATTATAAATCTAGAACTACCAGATGAGCTTTGTGATATGAGGGTTGGGAGCGATGGGCATGTAATCGCTCATCGTAACTCCTCAAAAAAAAAAGATCAAACTTCAAACTGGGAAGTTCTTGTTCAATCTTACTATTTTACTTCGGAGTCACGCGAGTGATTCCGTGAAGATTTCAAAGGTCTGTGATTTCACGCCAATTCAAATCCAGGCGTCTCACACTGCAATCAGTTGCCTCAGGAGGAGTGAACATAGCAAAACATCGAAACATGATACTGATTAACATGTTAAAGCTTTAATTCACAAATATACAATAGCGACTCCTCTCTCCCAGGGAGAAGCTATGAAAAAGAACTTAAACCAGAATGGGCGAACACCCCGGCTTCAACAAGCGGCTTATTATAAAATCTTTGAAAAGTCAATTCATTTGACCATCCTGCGGCCGTGAGTATATGATCTAGAGGGACATTGATGCCGCCCTGGTTGAGTGAGATTTAAAATTGTCAGTATTAACTCCTGCAGTCCCCAACACTTGCTTCAGCCATCGTGAAATGGTCTGAGCTGACACTTTCATATGTGGCTTTTTGTGGCTAATAATGCTTGCTCAGAGCCTCTAAGGCTCTTCATGACTTCAATATAATGCCGCAAGTGCGCCACCACACACAGCCGTAAATCCGTGGGGTAAGCTGACAGTACAAGCCTGAACCCGGACACCCCTGGCCTGCTTTGTTTAATTAGGTCATAGATGTAAAATATAACATCATTCTGTGAGGACACCATCCTGTCCAGGCGCAGTTTATGCAAGGTCTGAACCTTTTGTGATACGAGCGTCATGAGAGTAACCAACTTAATGGTAATCTTTGTTAAGAGCAAAGATGTGGCTGTACCCCATTGATGATGCAGCATCAGTACCATGCTTACATCCCAGATTTCAGAATACCTAGGCCTGGGAGGATTAGAATTAAAAACACCCTTCATAAATCTGGAAATTAATGGATGAGATCCTAGAGACGGAAGGTCTGACCCCCAGCATAGGTATGAGGACAAAGCACTCCTGGCACTGTTGATGGCACTGTAGCTCAATCCTTCATCGAAATGTAAGTTGGACAGAAATTCGAGCACATCTGGGATGGAGGCTGTGCGGTATGTAATGTTCCCCTGTAAACAAAATTCCTCCTATTTCCTGACATGAGAGATGTACTGCCTTTTCATACTATCCCTCCAGGATGCTGTGATGACATCCACGGTCCGATTGCATAGTCCCAGACCCAGATATGGCCTTCTTAAAATCTGCAAATCAATAAATTTAGACGATCATACAATGGGTGTTGACCTCCAGTCACAGGGTGCACTAACAGATTATGACATTTTGGAACCACCATAAGAGGCTGTGTACTAATACCCAAAACCAGAGGGAACCATGGCTGTGTAGGCCAGTCGGGTACCACCAAAGCCCCTGAAGCAGAGTCCTGTTTGATCTTAGTCAAGCACCGACTGATGAGGCAGAAGGGGGGAAATGCGTATAAAAACATTCAGCCCCAGTGCAGTGAGAATGCATTCACTGCAACTGGCCCTGGGTCTGATTCCCATGAAACATATTTTGGTAACTGGTGATTAAGTCTGAATGCAAACAAATCGATATCTGGTACCCCATACAATTTCCTTAAATACATCATGATTCAACATTCACTTAGTGTCGTCGTTGAATTTGCGTGACCTGGTGTCTGCCACCATATTGAATCTGCCTGACAAGTAGATAGCTGAAATCCAAATATTCTTGTTAATGCACCAGTGCCAAATAAAGTTAGACAAACCATCACAAGATTTTGATTTGATTCCACCCATGTGATTGACATACGCCACTGCCGTGGTGTTGTCAATCTGAAGCTGAACATGTAAATTATGCTTAGTGGTGCAATAAGCTTTGAGCCCATAAAATGCTCCTAAAAGCTCTAAATAATTAATTCCATGTGATTGGAGAATCAACGCCTCATGAATATTCCATCTGCCTGCACAGCTAGACCTGGTGTCAGTAGCACCCCAACCTAGGACACTAACTGAAGGTGTTTTGATCAAAATTTTGCTAGAACAATTTGAAATGTTTCTAATCCACCACTGTACTTCAGTAAGGAAATAGGAAGGAAAACTTTTTATTGTCATTCAGACCTTTCGGTCTGAACGAAATTTTGTTGCCTGCAGTCATACATATAGTAAAGAACAAAACACACAATAAACACATATTTAACATATTCACCAGACACCTCCTCACTGTGATGGAAGGCAAAAATGTTAAGTCTTTGTCTCTTCCCTTCTTGTTCTTCCTCTTCCTCTGTGCTGAGGTGACCTAGGCCTCCGATGTTGTGACCCCACCGGGTGATGTAAATAAGTCCCGCAGTTGAACCCCGCTCCGCGAATGGGTCGGTTCAACTCCGTGGCCCGGGGCGGTCGAAGCTGCCAAAGCAGCCGCCCTCCAGTCCAGCGGACGCAGCTGTTGCCACGGGAGCTCTGGAAAAACAAGTCACCAACCTGTGACCTGCGAGCTCCCAATGATGTCGTCCACTGTGCCAGCGGCTGAACCTCCAAAGTCGCTGCCGCCTCCTCCGCCACAGCTCTGAGTCGGGCCGCCGGATCGCCGGAATGCCTGAACCCGCCGCAGCCCCGAAGTCGGCCAGCCCCATGCTGGTAAGTCCTGGCTGGCTCTCCCTCCAGAGCCTCGAGGTCGGTCGCAGTTGGAGGTTGTCAGCTCTGCCATTAGGCCTCAGCGCATACGGAGGCGGAGACGTAGGATACGACAAGAAAAGTCGCATCCCCCCCCCCAAAGGAAGAGACTAAAATGTTTCTCCCACCCCTCCCACACACATACACTACATGATAACTCTAATTAACACGCTAAAACAAGACAAGAAAACAACAAAAAAAGAAAAACAGACAGTCTGCAGGCAAGCCGCTGCTACTACAAGTGCCGCCACTTCCCAATGGCTGCAGATGGTAAGTGCATGGGTGGATTGAAATGACCTGCATGTATTCTCAGTGCCTGTACCTTCACCCTCTGTAAATGTTGATAGTGAAAAAGTCAATATTGGGCTGCTGGAAAGGCAGCTACCAATTTACCAATTAAGCTGGCCACCTATTTAATTGAAGGTGATTGCTCCCCCAAGAGCCTTCAATTAAATATAATCTCTTGCCTTTGGGCAGAGTCACACACATATTAATTGAATCTATTGAATCCCAAATAGTCAATTGTGTTAACGGGCACCAATTTGGATTTAGCTGGGTGAATAATGAACCCCAACCTCTCAACCATGAGTTTAACAGCTGAAACTGATAATTCAGCTGCCACAAAGGTGTTTCCAATTATTAAGATGTCATCCAAATAGGCCATTAGAATATGGCCATGTGACCGTAATAATCCTAGTACTGGTTTTAGCAATTTTGTAAATAAGCGAGGGGCAATGCTCTAAAGCCATTAGGCAATGCTCTAAACTGCCATAATTGCCCCATCCAGCTAAATTTCAAATAACTCCTATACAGGCACTGAATAATATGCATCTTGAAGATCTATATATGCCATATAACACCCTCTGGAAAACAATTGCTTGGCAGTAGCGAACGTTTCCATCTTAAAATGATTATACTGCACAAACGGATTAAGTCTTGTCAGGTCCAAAATAATCCGACACCCACCATCTTTCTTTGGTCTAGGAAACACATTGTGGGAATAAATTCAATTTGAAACCCTTGTATACTCTGCAGTATAAACATGTTTGATGTTATTTTAAACCATTCTTTGAAAAACCTGTGTAACCTGCCCCCAACTGGTAGGTAATTCTCACTCAATATGTTTCGAGCAGAATCAGACCCACCTACCTCCATGGTTACCAGTGGAGTTCTGTGTCCCCTGGCTCTGGATGTAAAAGGCATGTTTGCCCGTACTCCTGCTGGAGTGCACCAGCTGCGCACATTGAATGGCCGGCTTGGTCCTTGTCCGGACCCGGTTTCAGCAAACCATTTTTAAGGGTACTGTCGCTGAAGGGTTCTGCTGGTCACTGGCGCCTTGATGAGCCCGACGGTTTTTGCCTCTTCGTCGAGCTCCTTTACCCTCTATGCGAGGTCTTCCCTGAACAATACGTTCGGGCCCTGGATCTTGCTAGGCTTGCACAGGGCAGCGAACCTTGGGTTAACGGTAGGGCGGATGGCGCTCTTTCGAAGGCAGTTAAATTCAAAGTGCACATTGCACATGAGAGCCAGGGCATCCTGCTGAGCTTCAGTCAGGAGCCCACCATCCACCGACCTACCAAAAGCTGTAATGCCGGCTGTGAGCAGTTTCAGCACCCGTTGCAGTTTCAACTCCTGCGCTCGGATGCCTAGTTTTATATGGCCCCAAAAGGCATGGTTGATGGCCGGCACTTTGAGCAGAATACAATTTACTGGGGGATCATATTTTTTGGCCATTTTGTCCATAGCTAGTTCCTGAAGCTGGTGCAAAGCCAAGTAAGTTCTACTGGCAGCCAGCTCTTCCCGCAGTGGCTCCCCAGAGTCTTTTGGGATGGCAAACCTGGCCACCAGGAATGGGACCTCTGGCTGGTGCCCTTCATCCCGTGGGGCAGCCTCCAACGCTAAGCCCTCAGAGTCGGCGTCAGAATCATACTCTCCTCCTCCAAGGGGGCGATGCTAGGCAGCCCAGTAGGTGCTGCTGCCGCGGGCTCTTGGAGAGGCCGCTGCTCTTGATGGAGCATCCTCTCCAATAGGAGCTCCATCCTGGATACCAATTCTACGGTATCCATTCTTGAGGGAGAACCCTCCCTACCGGACTCGTCCGAGTCTATCGGCTGGACAGTCTTTTGAGTGGCCTTATGCCCCTCCGGCGTAGCCACGGTGCTCTCTGACACCAAGTCTGCAGTCACTGGTCTCACTACCAGTGAGTCCATAGATGAGCTAAGTAGCCGCCCACTACCTGCAATCGTGCGGGCATTAGACACTTTTGCTATGGCTCACCTTGCTGCTAACGACTTCTTCATGCTTGAACTTACCCTCCTGTAATAAGAATTAACAAGTGCAGACAATCGACCCCCAACAAGTTTGACACTTACCTGAGGCTTTTTTTAAAATATATATATTGTGTGCAACAATCGTACATTAATTACATTATCAAATGAATCATTTTGTCTCTAATTTTTTTTTTTTAAGAGAGAGAAACAGAGAGAAAATAAAATATGTCAAAAAAATAAATCGTAAAGAATGGAATAATTTACCATTAATACGTCATTGGAGATAAAATCAAGGAATATAAAACATAACTTTTCATCTAATCCTGAGTCCAAGTTTCAGTTAGGGTTCCTTGCCGAACCGATCTACCCTTTTAAATAATCAATGAAAGAAGACCATATTCTAATGAAGACTTCTTGTTTGTCCATTAGGGCAAATCTGATTCTTTCCAAGTGTAGGGTCTCTGACGTTTCCGTAATCCACATTTTAATTGTGGGGGATATAGGGCCTTTCCAAAATGTTAATATTAATTTCTTCCCCATTATACTATAATCTAGGAAATTTCTTTGACTTGTAAGTATTAGACTTTGTTCTGATATTCCAAGTATTATTAATTTTGAGTCCAGATCCAATTTAATATTAATAACGTCAGAAGTTACTCTAAAAATCTCAGTCCAGAAATTCTTAATTTTTATACAATTTGCAAAAGTATGTGTTAAATTAGCCTCTGGATGCTGACATTTATCACAGATAGAGGAGATTTGTGGGTAGATTCTATTCAATTTAACTTTTGAGTAATGTAATCTGTGTAATACTTTAAATTGTATTAAAGCATGTCTAGTATTTAACGAGCATTGATGTATATATTGTAAACTTTTGTCCCATTTATCTTTCGTTACGGGTTGGTTTATTTCATTTTCCCATGTATGTCTATATGCTTCCGTTGTTGGTATCTCGCTATCTAAAAGATATTATATATATATAAGTTGTTAGTTTTTCTGTATTAGGATGCTTATTCAAACATTCATCAAGGATTTCTGGCTCCTTATTCCTATAATCTTGTGTATTTGATTTAACATTATCTCTGAGTTGTAGATATCGGAAAAAATTATTTGAATGTAATCCGTAAATCTGTTGTAATTCCTGAAATAAAAGAAAAGTGCCTTTCTTATAAAGGTGTTCCATCTTTTTGATTCCATGGTTTTTCCATTGTGTAAAACCTTTATCCAGCATGGAAGGTTTAAATAAGGGATTGTTTACAATAGGGAGACAGAGTGGTATATTATCCAATTTTAAGGTCATTTTTAGTTGTTTCCAGATTCGTGTTCCACTGTATATTATAGGATTTTCCCTATAGGTTTTTTTGTGCAATTTTGTCGGTGCAAATATAATCAAACCGATTTCAAATGGTAAACAGTCCTCCTTTTCCATCCTTAACCAGTCTGGTTGTTGATCCATTTGTTCCAGCCAAAAATTCATGTTTTTAATTTGGACTGCCCAAAAATAAAACAGAAAATTTGGTAGAGCTCAGCCTCCATTAATCTTTGATTTACATAAATGTTTTTTATTTATTCTATGATTCTTGCAGTCCCAGATGAAACTTGTAACAGTAGAGTCTACTTTAAAAAAAAAAGATTTTGGAATATATATCGGGATTGACTGAAATAACTGCGGCAGAAAGGTCATTTTTATAGCATTAATTCGACCGAACATTGAAATAGCAAGTGTTTTCCAGTATTGAATATTCTTATTTAGTTTATTCAGTAAAGGTGGGAAATTTGATTTAAATAAAGAAGTATACGCCTTAGTTACATAAATACCTAGATATTTAAATTTTTCCTCAACTATTTTAAAAGGTGATTGTTGTAGTATATGTAAATAGAGTTCCGTTATTGTCATGATTTCGCTTTTATTCCAATTAATTCTATATCCTGAGAACTGACAGAATTGAGTTATTAGATTTAATATATTTGGAATACTAATTTCTGGCTTTGTAATATATATTAATACATCATCTGCATATAGAGAAATTTTATTAATTGTATCTTTAGTATTATACCCATGTATTTCTGAATTAGATCTGACATTTTCTGCGAGTGGTTCAATTGCTAAAGTGAATAACAATGGAGACAGCGAGCATCCTTGTCTACAACCTCTAGAGAGATTAAATTTAGTTGATAACATTTGGTCAGTTAGTATTCTAGCTGTTGGATTAGAGTATAAAAGTTTAACCCATGTGCAGTATTTCTCTCCCAGTTTAAATTTTTCCATCACTGAAAATAAATATGACCATTCTACTTGATCAAAGGCTTTTTCAGCATCTAGCGAAATAATTGCTAGATCTGGTTTGCAATTCTATTTGAGTATATAATATTAAATAATCGTCTCAGATTGTAAAATGAGTGACGTTTTGGGATAAAGCCTGTTTGGTCAGGGTGTATTAATCTGTTAATCACTAAACTCAATCTATAAGATAGGAATTTCGTTAGTATTTTCTGATCAGTATTTAATAGAGCTATTGCTCTATATGAGGCTGGGTCTTCCAGATCCTTATCAGTTTTAGGTATAAGTATTATTGTAGATTCGTTTAAAGTTTCCGGGAGTTGCTGTTGCGTATAAATGTGTTTATACAGTGTTTGTAAGCGTGAAGAGATCAGATCATAACATTTTTAATAAAATTCAGAGCTTAGGCCATCAGGGCCTGCGTCCTTTCCATTTTTTAAAGATCTAATTGACTCTTCGATATCTTTTTTTGTTATTTCAGCCCCTAATAATTCTTGTTCTTGCAAATCTAAGCCTTTAAGGTTACATTTCTGTAAAAATGCTTCCATTCCTGTTGATTGTTCTGCCAATTTAGTTGAATAAAGATTTTGATAGTATTGTAAAAATCTGTCATTAATATCTTTGGGGAGTGTTAGTATTTCTCCCTTATTTGATCTAATCTTATGAATCGTTTTTTCCCCGTCCAATATACGAAGCTGGCATGCTAATAATTTTTGTGGTTTATCACCAAATTCAAAATTTAATTGTTTTGTGTGTTGATAAAGTTTTATTACTTGGTCAGAGTACAATTTATTTAACTTATATTTCAGTGCTGCTATTTTGTTATGTTTTGCCAATGAAGGTGCTCCTGCATTTTCTATGTCTAATTGCCTTATTTCTTTTTCAAATCTCTGTTGTTTAGCTCTATTCTCTTTATTAAGAAATGCATGAGAAGAAATTAATGCCCCTCGTATAAATGCTTTAAATGTTTCCCAGAGAAGGGAAGCAGAGATTTCAGGCTGGTCATTGACCTCGAAAAACATATTAGTCTGTTTTACAAGATATTCACAACATACCTGTTCCTTTAAGATTTGATTAAGTCTCCATTGTGTCTGTTTCTTGTCCATTCCGTTTAATTTAATCATAAACGTTAATGGAGCATGATCCGAAATTATAATGTTATGATATTGTGACTTATAAGTAAATGGAATTAGTTTAGAGTCTACTAAAAAATAGTCTATCCTTGAATATGTTTTATGCACAGGTGAGTAAAATGAATATTCTCGTCCGGATGGGTTTTCAATTCTCCAAACATCCTTAATATTGGTATTATTTATATATGAGTTTAAAAATTCACTTGACATAGATTTTGATTTTCTTTGAGTTGATGATCTATCTAAATATGGATCTAGTGTACAATTTAAGTCGCCACCAATTATTAAATTATTTTGTGTGCATTCCGGAATGTTATTAAGTATTCTCTTGAAATACAGGGGACTATCAAAATTTGATCAAAATATACATTAAGGAGAGTCACTTTTTTTTAGTATAATTCGCCTTCTACTATGATATATCTGCCATCAGTATCCTCTATAGTTGATATATGTTTGAAAGGTATATCTTTACGGATTAAAATTGCAACCCCTCTAGATTTATGTGTGAATGAGGAATGATACATTTGAGCTATCCATTTTGTTTTCAATCTATATTGCGCTTCCTTTTTAAGGTGAGTCTCTTGGAGGAAAATTATGTCTGTTTTAAGCAATTTTAAGTGAGCTAATACTTTGCCTCTTTTAACGGGTTCATTAATTCTCTTAACATTCCAACTGCATAATGTAATTCCTTCACCCCCAGTTTTCCCTTTTACGTCTTGCATCTTATGATTAGGGTGGTCTATAATGGAGCAGATGGTTCAGCACGTTAAACCATACCTTACACCCAGACCTTAGATAGGTGAATTTCAGATCTTGTAAGTTTTCTTCTCGGTCATATCTCCTTAAATAACAATTATAATTCCATTCAAAATAACGAATATATTGAAAATTGAGAAGATAATAGATTATTATATTAGTAAAGTATGAAAGAAAGAAAAAAACTACATCTAGAATTAGTGCAGTTAGTGATAGCCACGCTAATGTGGCAAGGCATCTAAGGACTTCCGTAGCTTTTGGTAAAAAAAATGTTACTAACTCCATACTTTCCTTAAAGGAAAATTTTCAAACTCAATAAAGAGAAACATTATACGGGGGGTAGGGAAATTATGGTTATATTCCAAGAATGGAATAGTTGATAATCTCAATGTAAAATATTAGTTTCATATGACAAAAGTATTAGTCCATGATTAGTCTAAATAGTTTCATATAACAAGGATTAAACCTCCATTTCCTATTTTAATCAATTTATGGTTCATCCTTTTAACTAATTCTAAATTAATCTAGTTAACTATAATTGATAATAATGAATAATTATGATTAATAATGATTAGTGGTAATTTGTACTATAATATAAAATATTATGCAACAATGATCAATTTCATTCTAAATTCATAACTGTCCTCGAGTATAGTAATTTAAAGTTCAGTTTCTTCAAAGTAAAGTACCAAATCCAATATCATCACGTATATATTTAATGTTAAGTATTAATCCTCATTGTCCTCTTTTTCGCTCTCGCCCTTGGTAATTTCAATATTCTCAATGTCCTCAATGTTTTTTGCAAATTTAAAGGCCTCTGTGTGGTTGGTGAAGAAGTATCCTTCCTTGTCGTAGGCGATTCTCAATATTGCAGGGTACATCAATCCATATCTCAGGTTCTTTATATTCTTAAGTACTCTTCTTGTGTCTGTAAACAATGCTCTTTTCTTAACAACCTCCACCAGGTAGTCTCGAAATATGCTGATCTTGTCTCCTTCAAATTCAAGATATCTGCTGCGAACGATTTTCTTCTTCATGTCATCCAACACATGGTCATATTGCAGCTTCACTATCAGTTGTCTATGCGGGGCGTCCGCCCCTGGACGGCGTCTCAGTGCTCTATGTGCCCGAGCAAGTAAAGGTGCTTGATCCAGATTTAAAATTTTCTTCAGTAGATCTGCAGCAAATTCACGGGGATCACGGTTCCCCTCTCTTCCTTCCCGGACGCCAATAATCCTTAGATTCTGGCGCCTCTGTCGTCCCTCCAAGTCAATGCATTTTTCAGTTATTTTCTGCAATAAGTCTGATAAACGCTTGTTCTCGGAGAGAAGCTTGCTTGTAGTTTCAGAGCTTGTTTCATCGATTTCCTCTAATTTGATTACAGAATTATGTTGTTGTTCTAGTGCCTGCGAGATGGGGTCCAGCTTCGAATTAAATACGGATTCAATCAGTGTCAATTTAACATTTACCTCTTCAATCTTTTGATTTAGATTTTCTTCCATGGTCAGCTTCCAGGCATCCATTTGTTCCTGTACGATAGCAACAATATCTTTCTTAATTTCTTCTTTAATTTCTTTTTTGAAAATTTTCAACTCATCTGTGAAGCCATGTTTGAGTTTTTTCAATTCTGCCATTATTTTTGAGATTTCCAGAGCGAGGAAACTTCTTAATTCTTCCACATCTGTCTTTTTCTTCCTTGAGATTTCTTCTTGGGACGCTGTTAAACCTGAGGCCGAGGCTTCAGTCGGGCCTACTTCTTTAGACCTGGTCAATTTTCTCTGTTTGGGGGGGTATGTTGTGTAGACATACCGTCGGTTTCGTCGCAGGCCTGATGATGTCACAGACTTACTGCAGTCAGTCGGTAGTGTTGTTGAGCAGGTAGGTCCCAATTTTTCCCCCATTTTTTTTTTTGGATTTTCGGAGCTAAATGGCGCGAGTCTGCCTACTCCATAGTGCCACCGGAAGTCCTTTACCTGAGGCTTTTTAAACTTACCTGCTCCTCCATGCGTCAGATGAAATGACGCGCATGCCGACTGGCGGGGTTCTTCACGGAATCATTCACATGACTCCGAAGTAAAATCAGGTTTGAACTGTGATCGTTCCAAGCTCACAGTAATATCTCATGGGCAATAAAACCCATGCCTTAATGTTGCCTGATTTGTGGTCATTTCCTGGTAAATACTGTGACAGTTTTGGACTTGAGGTGGTGCTTGTGGTGGCCCAACAGCAAAAATTGGAAACAAACCATGGCAGAAATGTTAATTAGGCATATTGTGTATAAACTCTTAAGATTTGGGCTTGAACTTAACTTTCGATTGTCAAATGTTTTGATTTACCCAATAATTTTGAATTATTAGTCATAGTTCAAGACAATTTAAATATGAATATTGCTCATGATTTATAAAACATTACTTTATATTACAACCTGTGAGAAATCTATCCAGTGAATTAATATTATCCATTCCTTCCGCATTCTGTAATGCAGTTAGGGAAATACTAATAATTTGGCAATGGGAAGAAGGACATATGCCTGTGTTTTAATAGGCTTTCTATTACAAATTCATGTCAATGGCGCAGAATTAGGCCTTTCAGCCCATCGAGTCTACTCTGCCATTTCTGCAAAGCTAATTTATATTTCCCTCCCAACCCCATTCTATTGCCTTCTCCCCATAACCGTTGGCACACTTACAAATCAAGAATCTCCGCCTTAAAAATACCCAATGACATGGCCTCCACAGTCGCCTGTGGCAATTAATTCCACAGATTTACCTCCTTGTGACTAAAGAATTTCCTCCTCATCTCCATTCTAAAGGTATGTTCATTTACTCAGAGGCTATTCCCTCTGGCTCTAGACTCAAAGTCAAAGTCAAAAGAGTCAAAAGAGTCATAAGAGTTTATTGTCATGGCAGGACAATGAAATTCTTTCTTTGCTTAGCACAACAGAACATAGTAGGCATTGACTACAAAAGAGATCAGTGTGTCCATATACCATTATATACGTAAATACACACATGAATGAATCAATTAAATTGATAAAGTGCTAATAACAGATGGAGGGATATTAATGTTCAGAGTTTTGTCCGAGCCAAGGTTAATAGCCTGATGGCTGTGGGGAAGTAGCTGTTCCTGAACCTGGTCGTTGCAGTCCTCAGGCTCCTGTACCTTCTACCTGAAGGTAGCAGGGAGATGAGTGTGTGGCCAGGATGGTGTGGATCCTTGATGATGCTGCCAGCCTTTTTGAGGCAGCAACTGTGATAGATCCCCTTGATGGAAGGAAGGTCAGAGCCGATGATGGACTGGGCAGTGTTTACTACTTTTTGTAGTCTTTTCCTCTCCAGGGCGCTCAAGTTGCCAAACCAATCCACGGTGCAACTGGTCAGCATGCTCTCTACTGTGCACCTGTAGAAGTTAGAGAGAGTCCTCCTTGACAGACCGACTCTCCGTAATCTTCTCAGGAAGTAGAGGCACTGATGAACTTTCTTAATAATTGCATCTGTGTTCTCAGACCAGGAAAGATCTTCAGAGATGTGCACATCCAGGAATTTGAAGCTCTTGACCCTTTCAACCATCGACCCGTTGATATAAACAGGACTGTGGGTCCCCATCCTTCTCCTTCCAAAGTCCACAATCAGTTCCATGGTTTTGCTGGTGTTGAGGGCCAGGTTATTGTGCTGCCACCATATGGACAGTCGCTCAATCTCTCTTCTATAGTCTGACTCATCTCCATCAGTGATACGTCCCACAACAGTGGTGTTGTCAGCGAATTTGATGATGGAGTTTGCACTGTGACCGGCTACGCAGTCATGAGTATAGAGTGAGTACAGCAGGGGGCTGAGCACGCAGCCTTGAGGTGCTCCCATGCTGATTGTTATCGAGTCTGACACATTACCACCAATACGAACAGACTGTCGTCTGTGAATGAGGAAGTCGAGGATCCAGTTGCAGAGGGATGCGCAGAGACCCAGTTCTGCGAGTTTGGTAACCAGCTTGGAGGAGACGATTGTGTTAAATGCCGAGCTGTAATCGATGAATAACAGCCTGACATATGCATTTTTGTTGTCCAAGTGGTCCAGAGCAGAGTGGAGGGCCAGCGAGATTGCATCCACCGTTGATCTGTTGTGTCGGTAAGCGAACTGCAGTGGGTCCAGGTTTTTGTTGAGGTAGGAGTTGATTTGGGCCATGATCAACCTCTCAAAGCACTTCATCACCACAGGCGTTAGTGCCACTGGTCGATAGTCTTTGAGACATGTCACCTTGCTCTTCATGGGCACCATTTGATGCCCTTTTGAAGCAGGCGGGAACCTCAGACCTCAGAAGTGACAGGTTGAAAATGTTCGTAAAAACTCCAGCCAGTTGGTCCGCACAGGTTTTTAGGACAGGACCAGGTATACCATCAGGTCCAGATGCTTTTTGAGGGTTCACCCCTCTGAAGGATTTCCTGACGTTGGCCTCTGTGACTGAAATACCATCACAGCGAATGGGGGCTCGGGAAGGCACATCGGTGTTCTCCCTATCAAAGCATGCATAAAACACATTGAGGTAGTCAGGGAGTGATGTATCACCGACATTCGAGCTGCTCCTGGTTTCGCCTTGTAGGAGGTGCCTTGCGCCTTGCATTCAGGCCCCGCCACAGCTGCCCAACAGCTGCCTCATCCTCCAGCTTAGAGCAGAATTCCCTTTTGGCCTTTTTGATGGCCTTACCAAGGTCGTATCTGGACTTCTTGTAGACCGCTGTATCATCAGACATAAATGCCCGGTGCCTGGTCTTCAGAAGAGTGCGGATCTCACATTTCATCCAAGGTTTCTGATTGGGAAACACTCGGAAGGTTTTGGTGGGGATGCAGTCCTCCACACATTTCTTAATGAAGTCTGTAACGACTGTGGTGTATTTGTTAAAGTCCGTTGCCATGACCATGAACATTGCCCAATGTACAGACTCCAAACAGTCCTGTAGTTGTTCCTCTGCCCCCCCGCCGACCTACTCTGTCCTCACCTCTGGGGGTGTGCTCTTCAATTGCTGCATGTAGGCAGGGAGAAGCAGCACCACGGTATGGTTGGATATACCGAATTGAGAGCAAGGGATAGAGTGGTAGGTATTCTTGATGGTGGTGTAGCAGTGGTCAAGGGTGTTTGGTCCTCTGGTGCAGCAGGAGACATGTTGATGGAAGTTGGGGAGTGATTTCTTTAGGTTTGCCTTGTTGAAGTCCCCAGCAATGGTGTTAAATGCCTCAGGGTATGACGTCTGGTGTTTGTTGACCACGGCGTGCAGCTCCTCCAGTGCCAGACGGACGTCTGCTGGGGGTGAGATGTAGACCGTGGTCAGGATGATGGATGTGAATTACCTCAGAAGGTAGAAGGGACAGCACTTCACCGCCAGATGTTCGAGGTGTGGAGAACAGGAGTTGGATAGGGCTGCCATGTCTGAGCACCACGCAGAGTTGACCATGAGGCAGACGCCCCCTCCTCTCCCTTCCCCAGATGCCAGTGTACGGTCCATACGGTGGATGGAGAACCCTTCAGGCTGGACTGCTGAGTCTGGGGAGCTGGGGGTGAGCCATGTCTCTGTGAATAAGAACACAGAGCATTCCCTCAGCTCCCTTTGATAAAACAGCCTTGCCCTTAAGTCCTCCACTTTGTTTTCAAGGGACTGTATATTTGCCAGTAGGATAGTATAGGTATGTTACAAAACTTACCTTGAGCAGCGCTGCAGTTCTGCCGCTCCCCGTGTGCGCGACTTTGGCGCCTTTCAGAGGGGGGCGGGCTTAAAGTGACGTTTTTCCACAGGCAGGGAAAATCGATCAAGGTCGGGCGATTTTGTTGCAGAAGAAAAATCGCTCCGACATTTCATGAATGAAGGTATTTTTAAATTACTCTAAATTATTTATTAACTAGAGTAATTTAAAAATCAAAAAGCCATGGGCGCCGACAACCGGAAGGATTTTGCGTAGGGGAGAAAAAAAGGTAAAAATAGTTTATTTTTATATTAAAAGTTGGTTTTTATGGAGGCTTTAATAACATTTTCATGTTTCAAAATGGGGTCCAAAAAAATGTATGAACAAACAGTATTTTTCCTCCTGACTTCACCGCTAACCGCAATGTTCCAATCCACCGCATTCCACTAAAACCCACTCACTAGTTGATTTAAATGGCCATTAATTTACAGGAATCAAACACTAAATTCCTTACATTTGGCCCAGAAATTCATGAAAATGAGATTTAAAAAATATGTTATATTGTGGATTATTGTGTGACTGTTATTTGGACACTTAGGCAATTTAAAAAAAGTTTATCTTTTCTTAAGAAATGGATAGATGTTTAGATCTACTCATTGAATTTTGTAATTAGCTACAATTAGATAACTAACTAATTATATGCTTTAATTTCAGGTCATCCAAGTAAGATTGTTTCATATTTGTTTCAGAATGCTTCAATCTATAATAACTGAAAATTTCATTGAGTTCTCTTAATTTTTAAGAAAGTTATGGGCTTTTAACTGTTCCAGATCACAGCTTTTGAGTTAAGTCAATTGAAAGGCAATGGGGAACAAGATGCTAATTTCCGAGTATGAAAATGGCCATAACTTTCTTAATACTGAAGATATGAAAGTGAATTAGGTGTCAAATTAAACTTCTTTTTATGCTTTATCTGATGGGATAAATTGCAGACTTGATTTTTAAAATCTCAAAATTTTGTAACATTGCTAGATAGTAGGGAGAGGGGGGTCGAAGTCCCCTGCGCTTCAGTCTGACGTGAAGTGCTGCCCGCCGGCCACGTTTCCGGACACAATGGAGGCTTTCCCTTTGTTTCCAGGTACTGAGCTGACTGTACCTGCTGTTTCTGTGGACCTGCGCTGGAACGGGAATTCCCTCACAGACGGCAGCTCCAGCTCCGTAATGAACGGGGGTTCCGTTGAGGACCAGGTAGACTCTCCCACTAGTGGAAACATCCTCTCCACATTCACTCTATCCAAGCCTTTCACTATTTGGTTAGCTTCAATGATGTTCCCTCATCCTTCTAAACACCTGCGAATACAGGCCCAGTGTCATCAAATGCTCATCATATGTTAACCCAATCATTCCTGGGATCATTCGGATCTTCCTCTTGACACTCTCCAGACCCAGTACACCCTTCCTCAGATACGGCACCCAGAATTGCTCACAATACTCCGAATGTGGTCTGACCATTGCCTTATAAAGCCTCAACATTACATCCCAGTTTTTATATTCTAGTCCTCTCACAATAACTGCTAATGGTGCATTTGCCATTTGCTAATAAATCAACCTGATACTAGAAGAGGAAGAGGCCAAGTGAGCTTGGGTTCATGGAGTCTGCAGCAGTTCAGGAAGTAATGAAACATATTTACCTGAACTCCTCCGATCTCTTACTCCCTAGGCAGATCTGCAACATCCTCCTTTAACCTCTGCAATTTCAAATCTTGCCATTCTTCAATTCTCTTCCAGTTAGAGCAGGGCAAATTGCCACACTTCCTATGCTACAACTCACAACATCAACATTCAGCAGAGAAGATCAGAAGGGTTGCTGTTTCCTCAATTTTCATCTGTATCTGCCAATAGACCCACGAGAGAGAATAACCTTTTTAGAAGCAGCTGGAATGTCAAGGCTTCCTTACTCACATGCTATCTTGATCTTCAATCATCACCATGGTGGTGCAGCTGTAGTTGCTGCGCCAGAAATCCTGCCTACTGGTGCTGTCTGTAAGGAATTTGTACGTTCTCCCTGTGATTCTGCGGGTTTTTCCTGAGTGCTCCAGCTTCCTCCCTCACTCCAGACATGTAGGTTAATTGGATTTGGTAAAAATTGTAAATTGTCTCTAGTGAGTGGGATAATGCTGGTGTACAGGGATCGCTGGTTGCCGCAAATTCGGTGGGCCAAAGGGCCTGTTTCCACGCTGTATCTCTACACTAAAACACACTTCCTGAGAAGATCCCAGCCCACGAGCAGGGGAGCAGTTGTGGAGGACATCAACAGCATCACCAGGCCATGCCGAACCCCAGCCACTATGGAGTTTTTTGAAGAAATTACCAAACGTTTTGTTGAGGGCAAAGCCATAGACATTGCTTATATGGACTTCAGCAAGCCATTCAATAAGGTTCGCGTGGTAGGGTGCTTTGGAAGGTAGACAAAAATGCTGGAGAAACTCAGTGGGTGAGGCAGCATCTATAAAGCGAAGGAATAGGTGACATTTCGGGTCGAGACTTTTCTTCAGACTGAAGAAGAGTCTCGACCAGAAATGTCACCCATTCCTTTGCTCCGTAGATGCTGCTTCACCCGCTGAGTTTCTCCAGCATTTTTGTCTACCTTTGATTTTTCCAGCATCTGCAGTTCTTTCTTAATCAGGGTGCTTTGGAAGGTTAGATTGCATGAGATGCAGGGAGAACTAGCCAACTGGTTAGATAATTGGCTTATGGAAGGAAGCAGAGGGCGATGATGGAAGGTTGTTTATCGGACTGGCATAATTAGTAAATTTACATTTAGCAGTAAAATGGGTGGTATCATAGATAGCGATGATGGTTATAAGAACCTGCAGCAAGATCCTGATCAGGTGGGAAAGTGATCTGAGGAAAGGTTAATGGAATTTAATGCAGATAAGTGCAAGGTATTGCATTTTGTAAGTCAAACCAGGTCAGAACCATCACAATGAATGGTAGGGTCCCGACAAGAGGAATCTAGGAGTATCGGCACATTGTTAATGGAAAATGGCTTCACAGGTAGATAGGATGGTCAAGAAGGCTTTCAGTACATTGAACATCATCAATCATGATATTGAGTATAGAAGTAAGTATTTTACATTACAGTTGTACAAGACGTTGCTGCGGCTGCATTTAGTATTGTGTTCAGTTCAGTCAACCTACTATAAGAAGGATGTTGTTAAGTTGGAAAGAGTGTAGAGAAGATTTAGAAAGGATGTTGCCAGGGCTTGAGGACCTGAGCAAGAGGTTGGGCAGGCGAGGACTTTATTTCTCAGAGTGCAGAAAGTTGAGATAGACACAAAATGCTGGAGTAACTCAACAAAGGCAACTCAATTCTGAAGAAGGGTCTCGACCCGAAACGTCACCCATTCTTTCTATCCAGAGATGCTGTCTATACCGCTGGGTTCCTCCAGCATTTTGTGTTCTATCTTCGGTGTAACCAAGCAACTGCAGTTCTTTCCTATGCAAAAAGTTGGGTGATGATCTCATAGAGGTGCATAAGGTCATGAGATAAATAGACAAGGTAAATGCATAGTCTTTTACTCATAGTATGGGGAATCAAGAACTAGGGGGCAAACATTTAAGGTGAGAGCAGAAAGATTTAATAGGAACTTGAGGGGCAAGCTTTTTCACATGGACGGTGGTGGGAATATGGAGAAAGCTGCCCAGAGGAGGTAGTTGAAACAGGTACTTTAATAACATTTTAATGATATTTGGACAGTACAGGGATTCTAAAGGTTTTGAGGATCATGGGCCAATTGCAGGCAGGTGGAACTAGTGTTGATGGGGCATCTCGGTCGTCATGGGCAAGTTGGGCTAAAGGACATGTTTCCATGTTGTATGACCCTACAAATCTTTGACTCTATAACGCCGACCCATGTAATAGCCAGAAGAGTGCGCCTTTAAGAACAAGTTAAGACTATATTTTTATGACTCAACCTTCTAAAACACAAAGGGCGGCACGGTGGCGCAGTGTGTAGAGTTTCTGCCTAACAACGAATGCAGCGCCGGAGACCCGGGTTCAATCCTGATTATGGGTGCTGTCTGTATGGAGTTTGTACGCTCTCCCCGTGACCTGCGTGGGTTTTCTCCGAGATCTTTGCTTTCCTCCCACACTCCAAAGACGTACAGGTATGTCGGTTAATTGGCTTGGTAAATGTAAAAATTGTCCCTAGTGGGTATAAGATAGTGTTAATGTGTGGGGATCGCTGGTCGGCACGTCCCTGGTGGGCCGAAAGGGCCTGTTTCCGCGCTGTATCTCCAAACTAAACAAAACAAACTAAAATGGAAACCCTCACAAATTGCATAGTTGGTTCTCTGTGTACCAGCATAGATAATGAGCATCTCTGAGCTATCCTGCATGTCAATCATGTGGCAACTTGCTAAGGAGGACCCAGTGGGCGATAGGACCAGAACTAGAATTTCCGCAGAGAGAGTTAGGCGGAGATCATAATCCTCGGCCATTAAACAAGGTTAATGTGCAGCCACAATGGCAGAAAATGTTGGCATCTCTACTTGAAACCTGTACATTATATTGGAGAGGTTTGGAACTAACACTATTGGATATTTTTAGATGGCATTCGTACTCTGTGGTTTATGTTCAACAATGCATGCTGCAAATGAAGCCATGCACAGGTTCCTATGAAAGCTGTCAAGGGGATGCTGATGTTGGAATATGCAGGCTGTGGATACTGTCACCTTCTCTGCCTTGACCAGATGACACTAAAGTGGATGGTATTGTGGATGGCGAAGACGGTTATCAAAAATTGCAGCAGGCTCTTTATCAGCTGGGCAAGTGGATTGAGGAATCGCTAATGGAGTTTAATGCAAACAAGTGAGTGGTGCATTTTGGGAGGACACTGGGGAGGACTTTCACTGTGAATGATAGGGCCCTGGGGTACGTACATAGTTCCCTGAAAGTGGTGTCACAGGCCGAATGGGGTGGTCAAGAAGGCTCTTGGTACATTGATTTTCACCAGTCAGGGTATTGAGTATACAAAGAGAAGCAGGGAGAAGAGCTGATTGGCTGAAGCCCGTGGGAAAGGTGAGTCAGAGGTGAGTCAGAAGGGGAAAACTGTTTCAAAAGAGTGCCAAGTTAGCCCAGAGCTTACGTGGATCTTGGACAAGCAGCAACAATGAGAAGCAGGGAGAAGAGCTGATTGGCTGAAACCAGTGGGAAAGGTGAGTAAGTCACAGGGGAAAAACAGTTTAAAACTGAGGAATTTGGTTTGTTAATTGGTAAATTAGGGAATTTATCAGTCATTATAAGCAAGGCTGCTCTAAGGGAGTGGTGTTGTTAGTAAAGTGTGAGTCTTTGGCGAGGAGGCTGAGGAGAGGAGGCTACGCATAAAGCTGGAGAGAAGAATGGGTAAAGCAGCAGTGAGAATGACTGTTGGCTGGACGGTGAGTCTTGAGTGCAGGTTTAAAAAGAGGGCAAACAGCACTTTAACAGTCTTTGAGAGCAGGTTGGACAAAGCACATACTTCCAAGCTCATCAGAGAAAGGAAGGTTAGGAGTGAGTGTGGGGATTGGCTGAACAATTAGATTAAAAGATTGGTAAATTGGACAATTAGGCAATTTAGCATCTGATATATGCAAGGGGTGTGGCCCTGTCGAGGGAAGTGCCCTGTGAGAAAGGTGCGAGTCTTTTGCTGCGAGTCTTTGATGAGGAGGCTGAGCGAGGACGCTACACCAAATGCTGGAGAGGGAGAGATAAAAGGAGATGTCAAGCAAGCTGATTCAGTGTGATGCTTGCAGTATGTGGGAGGTCAAGGACACCGCTGGTGCCTCTGGCTGCTACAAATGTGAGAAGTGAATCCAGGTACAGCTCCTGAAGGACTGTGATGGGGAACTGGAGAAGCAAGTGGATGACCTCGGGTTAGTCCGAGAAACTGAGTCAGAGGGCGGTGGAGGTAGGTTCTCTGGATGCTTTCAAGAGAGAGCTAGATAGGGCTCTTAAAAATAGCGGGGTCAGGGGCTATGGGAAGAAGGCCGGAACGGGATACTGATTGGGGATGATCAGCCATGAACACATTGAATGGCGATGCTGGCTTGAAGGGCCAAAAGGCCTACTCCTGCACCTATTGTCTATTGTTCCTTGACAAGTCCTACAGCTTGTTACACCTAAGCTACTGGGAGAGAGAATGTGGGTGAATGTGAGAAAGGGAAGGAAACATGGAATGCAAAGTCCCCCGGGCGTTGTACCTCTTGTGAACAGGTTCACCCACTTAGAAGCTGTTGGGACAGAAGAAGTTAACACAATGAGTGGTGCACTGGCTTGCGAAGCAAGAAGTGCTGTTGAGCCAAGGCCAAAGAGGCCGACGTCAGGCAACGCCATGGTTGTTGGAGTCTCCATTGTTTCTGTGACAACAGATGGGATTCGATGATGGTGTGCTGCCTCCCTTGTGCCAGGATCCAGGGTGTCATGGACAGAGTGCAGAAAATCCTCAAGTGCGAAGGTGAAAAGCAGAAGTGGTAGTGCATGTTGGCACAAATGATGTTGGAAAGAAGGGGATGAATATTCTGAAGCATGACTTTAGAGAACTTGGAAAAGTGCTGAAAAGCAGGAATTCCAGGGTGGTTATCTCTGGTTTGCTTCCAGTTCTTCGTGCTGGCGAAAGCAGGAACAGGGCGATACAGGCTGAATGTGTGGCAAAGGAACTGGTGCAGGGGGAAGGGATTTAGATTCTTAGACCACTGGGATCTGTTTTGGAGTAAGGGGGAAACTATACAAAATGGACGGATTGCACCTTAACAGGTGGGGGACCGGCATTCTGGCAGGCAGGTTTGCCACTGCTACATGGGTTATTTTAAACTAAATGGGGGGGGGGGGGGGGGGGGAGGGATAGGAGTTAAAGGGAAAGGGATAGTTAATGACCCCAGAATTAACTGGAAAGAAAGCTCACAAAGGGATAGAGTATGGCCAAGTGAAATAGATATTGATGTGAAAGGTGAGATGTGTAAGGAATTAAAAATATAGGGAGGAGGGAGGAGGGGACAAAGGTAATGCCACTGTGGTATTGGGGATTTCAATATGCAGGTAGACTAGGAAAATCAGGTTGGTTCAGGACCCCAAGAAAGAGTTTGTAGAATGCCTCTGTGATAGACTCTTGGAGCAGCTTGTAATGGAGCTGACCAGAGAAAAGTCAATTCTGGATTTAGTGTTGTCCAATGAACCAGATTTGATAAGCGAACTAGAGGAAAAGGAACTACTTGGAGGTAGTAATCATAATACGATTAGTTTTAATCTGCAATTTGGGAAGGAGAAGATTAAATAACAAGTGTCGGTGATGAAGTTGAACAAAGGGGACTATGAAGGCATGAGGGCCAAGGTAGACTGGAAAGGGATCCTAGCAGGAATGACAGTGGAATAGCAATGGAAGGAATTTCTGGCCATAGTCTGGAAGACACAGGATCATTTAATTCCAAAAAGGAAGAAAGATTCTAAGGGGAATAGGAGGCAACTGTGGCTGACAAGAGAAGTAGGGGATAGAATACAACCAAAAGGAAAAGACGTATAACACAGCAAAGAGTAGCCGGAAGACAGAGGATTGGGAAACTTTCATAGGACAACGGGCAGAAAAGATGAAGTACGAGGGGTAGCTGGCCAGGAATATAAAGAAGGACAGTAAAAGCTTACTTAGATATTTTGAGGGGAATAAGAGTAGCAAAGTCAAATGTGGGTCCCTTGAAGGCAAACACGGGTGAAATTATTATGGGGGGATAAAGGAAATGGCAGAAGAGTGGAACAGGTACTTCGGATTGTCTTCACTAAGGAAACATAGAAACATAGAAATTAGGTGCAGGAGTAGGCCATTCGGCCCTTTGAGCCTGCACTGCCATTCAATATGATCATGGCTGATCATCCAACTCGGTATCCCGTACCTGCCTTCTCTCCATACCCTCTGATCCCCTTTGCCACAAGGGCCACATCCAACTCCCTCTTAAAAATAGCCAATGAACTGGCCTTAACTACCCTCTGTGGCAGAGAGTTCCATAGACTCACCACTCTCTGTGTGAAAAAAGTCTTTCTCATCTCGGTCTTAAAGGATGTCCCCCTTATCCTTAAGCTGTGACCCCTTGTCCTGGACTTCCCCCACATCGGGAACAATCTTCCTGCATCTAGCCTGTCCAACCCCTTTAGAATGTTGTAAGTTTCTATAAGATCCCCTCTCAATCTCCTAAATCCTAGAGACTATAAACAGTCTATCTAGTCTTTCTTCATAAGACAGTCCTGACATCCCAGGAATCAGTCTGGTAAACCTTCTCTGCACTCCCTCCATAGCAATAATGTCCTTCTTCAGATTTGGAGACCAAAACTGTACGCAATACTCCAGGTGTGGCCTCAGCAAAACCCTGTACAACTGAAGTAGAACCTCCCTGCTCCTATACTCAAATCCTTTTGCTATGAAAGCTAACATACCACTTGCTTTCTTCACTGCCTGCTGCACCTGCATGCTTACTTTCAATGACTGGTGTACCATGACACCCAGGTCTTGCTGCATCTCCCCTTTTCCTAATCTGCCACCATTTAGATAATAGTCAGCTTTCCTGTTTTTGCCACCAAAGTGGATAACCTCACATTTATCCACATTATTCTGCATCTGCCAAACATTTGCCCACTCACCCAGCCTATCCAAGTCACCTTGCAGTCTCCTAGCATCCTCCTCACAGCTAACACTGCCCCCCAGCTTGGTATCATCCACAAACTTGGAGATATTGCCTTCAATTCCCTCATCCAGATCATTAATATATATTGTAAATAGCTGGGATCCCAGCACTGAGCCTTGCGGTACCCCACTAGTCACTGCCTGCCATTGTGAAAAGGACCTGTTTACTCCTACTCTTTGCTTCCTGTTTGCCAGCCAGTTCTCTATCCACATCAATACTGAACCCCCAATGCCATATGCTTTAAGTTTGTATACTAATCTCTTATGTGGGACCTTGTCGAAAGCCTTCTGGAAGTCCAGATATACCACATCCACTGGTTCTCCCTTATCCACGCTAATGGTTACATCCTTGAAAAATTCCACTAGATTTGTCAGACGTCAAGTCAAACAAACTTTATTGTCATTTAGAAATATATGCAGTTCCAAACGAAATTACGTTGCATTTGGCTCCCTGTGCAACACAATAAATTAACCGCAGGATAGGCATGGATGAAAAGGATAAATAGACAATGGTGGCAACCCATTACATGGCATTCAGGAGTCTGATGGCTTGTGGGAAGAAGCTGTTGCAGAACCTTGATGTTCTGCTCCTTATGCTGCGATCTTTTTCCCAAGGGCAGCAGAGTGAACAGTCCGTGATGGAGATATGTGGGGTCTTATATAATACTGCTGGCCTTAAACACGCAGCGTTTGGTCGCAATATCCCCGATTGAGGGGAGAGAGGTCCCGATGTTTTTTTCCGCTGTCCTCAGCACTCTCTGAACAGACTTCCAGTCAGAGGCTCTACAGTCCCCAAACCAGACAGAGATACAGCTGGTCAGAATACTTTCTATGGTGCCCCTGTAGAAAGTAGTGAGGATGGGATGGGGGAGATGAGCTCTTCTCATCCGGCGCAGAAAGTGCAACCGCTGCTGCGCTCTCTTTCGTAAATCCATGCTGACTTTGTCCAATGATTTCACCACTTTCCAAATGTGCTACTATCCCATGTTTAATAACCGACTCTAGCAGTTTCCCCACTACCGATGTTAGACTAACTGGTCTGTAATTCCACGTTTTTCTCTCCCTCCCTTCTTAAAAAGAGGGGTTACATTTGCTACCCGCCAATCCTCAGGAACTACTCCAGAATCTAAAGAGTTTTGAAAGATTATCACTAATGCATCCACTATTTCTGGAGCTACTTCCTTAAGTACTCTAGGATGCAGCCTATCTGGCCCTGGGGATTTATCGGCCTTTAATCCATTCAATTTACCCAACACCACTTCCCGACTAACCTGGATTTCACTCAATTCCTCTTTTGACCTGCAGTCCCCTGCTATTTCCGGCAGATTATTTATGTCTTCCTTAGTGAAGACGGAACCAAAGTAGTTATTCAATTGGTCTGCCATATTCCTGTTCCCCATGATCAACTCGCCTGTTTTTGACTGCAAGGGACCTACATTTGTTTTAACTGATCTCATTCTCTTCACATACCTATAAAAACTTATGCAGTCAGTGTTTATGTTCCCTGCCAATTATCTTTCATAATCTATTTTTCCTTTCCTAATTAAGCCCTTTGTCCTCCTCGGCTGGACTCTGAATTTCTCCCAGTCCTCTGGTATGGTGCCTTTTCTGGCTACTTTGTACGCATCATCCTTTGCTTTGATACTATCCCTGATTTCCCTTGTTATCCATGGATGCACTACATTCCCTGATTTATTCTTTTGCCAAACTGGGATGAACAATTTTGTAGTTCATCCATGCAGTCTTTAAATGTCTTCCATTGCATATCCACCATCAACCCTTTTAGAATTAATTGCCAGTCAATCTTGGCCAATTCACATCTCATACCCTCAAAGTTACCTTTCTTTAAGTTCAGAACCATTGTTTCTGAATTAACAATGTCACTCTCCATCCGAATGAAGAACTCATCCATATTATGGTCACTCTTCCGCAAGGGGGCACATACAACAAGACTGCAAGCTACCCCTTCATCATTACTCAAAACCCAGTCTAAAATAGCCTGCTCTCTCGTTGGTTCCTCAACATGTTGATTTAGATAACTATCGCGCATACATTCCAAAAAATTCTCTTCCTCAGCACCCTTGCCAATTTGATTCACCCAATCTATATGTAGATTGAAGTCGCCCATTATAACTGTTTTGCCTTTGTTGCATGCATTTCTAATTTTCTGTTTGATACCATCCCCAACTTCACTACTACTCTTAGGTGGCCTATACACAACACCCACCAGTGTTTTCTGCCCCTTGGTGTTTCGCAGCTCTACCCATACTGATTCCACATCCTCCAAGCTAATGTCCTTCCTTTCCATTGCGTTCATCTCCTCTCTAACCAGCAACACTACCCCACCCCCTTTTCCTTTCTCTTTATCCCTCCTGAATATTGAATATCCCCGGATGTTCAGATCCCAGCCTTGGTCACCTTGGTGGCTTGTCTCCGTGATCCCAACTATATCATAATCACTAATAGCTATCATCCACCTTATTACGAATACTCCTTGCGAAGACACAAACAATCTCCCAGAAGTACTGGAGGACAGAGGATCTAAGGGAGTAGGGGAACTTAAATATATTTTCATTAGGCGAGAAATAGTATTGGGTAGGCTAATGGGAATGAAGGATGATAAATCCCCTGGGCCTGATGGTCTGCATCCAAGGGTCCTCAGGGAGGTGGCTCTAGAAATAGTGGATGCATTGGTGATCATTTTCCAATGTTCAATAGATTCAGGATCAGTTCCTGTGGATTGGAGAATAGCTAATGTTATCCCACTTTTCAAGAAAGGAGTGAGAGAAAATGGGGAATTATACCAGTTAGTCTGACTTTGGTGGTGGGAAAGATGCAGGAGTCAATTATTAAAGAGGTAATAATGGGGCATTTGGATAGCAGTAAAAGGGTTAGTCCAAGTCAGCATGGATTTATGAAAGGAAAATCACGCTTGACTAATCTTCTGGAATTTTTTGAGGATGTGACAAGTAAAATGGATGAAGGGGAGCCAGTGGATGCAGTGTATCTAGACTTTCAGAAAGCCTTTGATGAGGTCCCGCACGGGAGACTGGTGACTAAAATTAGAGCACATGGTATTGGGGGTAGAATGTTGATGTGGATAGAAAATTGGTTGGCAGACAGGAAGCAAAGCGTAGGAGTGAACGGGTGGCAGGAAGTGGCGAGTGGAGTGCCGCAAGGCTCGGTGTTGAGGCTGCAACTGTTTACCATACATATATTAATGATTTGGAAGAGGGAATTAGGAGTAACACTAGCAAGTTTGCGGATGACACAAAGTTGGGTGGCAGTGTGAGCTGTGAAGAGGGTGTTAGGAGGTTGCAGGGTGACCTGGATAGGTTGAGTGAGTGGGCAGATGCAGTATAATATAGATAAATGTGAGGTTATCCACATTGGCGGCAAAAACAAGGGGGCAGATTATTATCTCAATGGGGTTAGGTTAGGTAAGGGGGAGGTACAGCAAGACCTGGGTGTCCTTGTACACCAGTCACTGAAAGTTGGCGTGCAGGTACAGCAGGCAGTGAAGAAAGCTAATTGAATATTGGCCTTCATAACAAGAGGATTTCAGTATAGGAGTAGAGGGGTTCTCCTGCAGTTGTATAAGGCTCTGTTGAAACCACATCTGGAGTATTGTGTACCGTTTTGGTCTCCTAACTTGAGGAAGGACATCCTTGTGCTTGCGGCAGTGCCGCGTAGGTTCACGAGATTGATCCCTGGGATGGCAGGACTGTCATTTGAGGAAAGATTGAAAAAACTAGGCTTGTATTCACTGGAATTTAGAAGGATGAGGGGGGTCCTTACAGAAACATATAAAATTATAAAAGGACTGGACAAGCTAGATGCAGGAAAAATGTTCCCAATGTTGGGTGAGTCCAGAACCAGGGGCCACAGTCTTAAAATAAAGGGGAGGCCATTTAAGACTGAGGTAAAAAAAACTTTTTCACCCAGAGTTGTGAATTTGTGGAATTCCCTGCCATGGAATGCCAATAGGTAGCAATGGGACTACAAACCCACTGACTCCCATGGCTACTGGACTGCACTTTTTCCCACCCTGCTTCCTGTAAGGACTCTATCCCCTACTCCCAATTCCTCTGTTTACGCTGCACCTGCACCCAGGATGAGGTGTTCCAAACCAGGGCATCGGAAATGTTCTCATTCTTTAGGCAACAGGGTTCCCCTCTTCTATTATAGATGAGGCTCTCACCAGGGTCACCCCCCGACATCAGTCTGAAGAAGGGTCTCGACCTGAAACGTCACCTATTCCTATGCTCCATAGATGCTGCCTCAGCTTTTTTGTCTACCTCTGAATTAACATGATTTATTTCAGAAAACTGAAATTGCATATGGGAATAAATGAGAGCTTACCTGGATTCTCTGCAATCAACCGAATATTTCCTTTTATGTTTAAATTTTCCAGCATGTTCATTTTTAGCTCACTTGCAATTTAAAGGGCTTGCATACACAGTAATATAATAACTGAGCAATGATATTGTATATACTTCTTCCACAATATCTTAAACTTTGAAAATATTCTCAACACAATACAGGTCCAGCACTAATTTTGACAGAACCCAGAATCGTTCAGTTTTTTTCCGGACCTCCAGAGCTCACGGCTTCCGAGAGGCACCGGAACGGTCCGCCTAGATCACTGGGGGTCCGAAATAACGGCCCAGAAAGTCAGCCTCAGAAGTTGGCTTTGGGCAAGGATCTGCAGGGCTGGAGTACAAGAGCCCTGGCCATGGGGCAAATTCAATCCGCCTATCGAAAGTCCGGCCACGGAAGTCCTGATTGTGTCAAGATCGGCCGCCTCACCCAGACGAGGCACTATTTTCCGGGGGGATTTCGGGAGGAAATTTCAAGTGTGTCCTCCAAATTTTGTCTGAATGAGGTGTCAGACTGGAAAATTGGCAGTGGACCTGAATATTTTACTTTTGAATTTACGCTATCAAAGAGGATGCACTGTATAATTAAACCCTCAAAACTATTTTTCTGACCCATATATCTTATTTAATATATTGTTTGATGCTTCCATTACTAGCAGATAATCCATAATCATGGTTCTTATTTGCCTTTTCAATCTATTGTATTATAATCTAATCAAAACATTACAAACATTTCAAACTAGATTGTGTTTTGGTAAAATAAAAGTGTGGAGTATAATCTATACAATATTACAAGAAAACTCTATCAATTATCTTTCTGGCACTGCTTCAATTCCTAGTAAGTCTACAATTATGTCCTAGGAAAACATCAGTCCATGAACTAGTAAATATTCACTTGTAATGTATCAGAGAAGACAGTTCATGTTTTCATAGACAGATTCCAGTGTACAAATGGTTATTGAATAACTTCACAAATTGCAGACTATTACTCTCACTTTAGTTCAATTTTGTTTTTGATCAATAAGTACTTGTCATTGTGAGGTAGAAAAGATGAATGAACAGATAGTGAATAACATCATCATTCAAAGTAATTGTACAATAAATTGGAACATACTCTAGACGGGATAGGTCTACAGATGGTTACACAAAAAGCTGGAGAAACTCAGCGGGTGCAGCAGCATCTAAGGAGCCAAGGAGATAGGCGACGTTTCGGGTCGAGACCCTTCTTCATCTCTAGTTCTATAGATATTGTGCAAACTGCACGTGTTGAGGAAGACCATGGCAAAATGTATATTACTGCTAAATTTGTGCAGATATGGTTGTGGTAAGATCATTCAACTGAAACTGTTTACTAAGCATCAAACTGAAACCAAAGGAAGAAGGAAACAGAGTGGTTGGATGTTATGATGATGCGTGGAATGGAATAGAGGAGGAAACATTATTGTGGGAGTAAAAGATGGACCAGAGGTGTTGATAAATAATCATTGACTTGAAACATCAGCTCTGTTTCTTTCTTCTGAGTTCTGTATTTCCCAATTTTTTTCATTTTATAGGATCTGCATAACTGTACATTTTGCCAGAATGGATGATGTGATGGTCTGGAGTAGGTAGGATGATGCGTTGTGAAGGGAGAAAACATTGCAACACCGGCCCTTCGGTTCCCAAGATTCATCAACTGCTATTAATGAATTCGAGCTAAATAGTCATATAACACCAAAATAGGTACTCTGGCACAACTAGTTGATGCTGAATAAGTGCCCACCTAAACTAGCTCTATTTGCCCATGTTTGACCCATATTCCTTCAACCACTTCATCTGGCAGCTCATTCCATATACATACCATCTGTGTGTATAAGATGACTCTAAGGTTCCTACTAAAACTTAATTAGAAACATAGAAATTAGGTGCAGGAGTAGGCCATTCAGCGCTTCGAGCCTGCACTGCCATTCAATATGATCATGGCTGATCATCCAACTCAGTATCCCGTACCTGCCTTCTCTCCATACCCTCTGACCCCCTTAGCCACAAGGGCCACATCTAACTCCCTCTTAAATATAGCCAATGAACTGGCCTCAACTACCCTCTGTGGCAGAAAGTTCCAGAGACTCACCACTCTGTGTGAAAAAAGTCTTTCTCATCTCAGTCTTAAAGGATTTCCCCCTTATCCTTAAGCTGTGACCCCTTGTCCTGGACTTCCCCAACATCAGGAACAATCTTCCTGCATCTAGCCTGTCTAACCCCTTAAGTATTTTGTAAGTCTCTATAAAATCCCCTCTCAATCTCCTAAATTCTAGAGAGTATAAACTGAGTTTATCCAGTCTTTCTTCATGAGACAGATCTGACATCCCAGGAATCAGTCTGGTGAACCTTCTCTGCACTCCCTTTATGGCAATAATGTCCTTCCTCCGATTTGGAGACCAAAACTGTACGCAATACTCCAGGTGTGGCCTCACCAAGACCCTGTACAACTGAAGTAGAACCTCCCTGCTCCTATACTTAAATCCTTTTGCTTTCTTCACTGCCTGCTGCACCTGCATGCCTACTTTCAATGACTGGTGTATCATGACACCCAGGTCTCACTGCATCTCCCCTTTTCCTAATCGGCCTCCATTTAGATAATAGTCAGCTTTCCTGTTTTTGCCACCAAAGTGGATGTCCTCACATTTATCCACATTACTGCATCTGCCAAACATTTGCCCACTCACCCAGCCTATCCAAGTCACCTTGCAGTCTCCTAGCATCCTCCTCACAGCTAACACTACCCCCCCAGCTTAGTGTCATTCGCAAACTTGGAGATATTGCCTTCAATTCCCTCATCCAGATCATTAATATATATTGTAAATAGCTGTGGTCCCAGCACTGAGCCTTGCGGTACCCCACTAGTCACTGCCTGCCATTGTGAAAAGGACCCCATTTACTCCTACTCTTTGCTTCCTGTTTGCCAGCCAGTTCTCTATCCACATCAATACTGAACCCCCAATGCCATATGCTTTAAGTTTGTATACTAATCTCTGATGTGGGACCTTGTCGAAAGCCTTCTGGAAGTCCAGATACACCATGTCCACTGGTTCTCCCTTATCCACGCTATTAGTTACATCCTCGAAAAATTCCTCAAGATTCGTCAGACATGATTTACCTTTCGTAAATCCATGCTGACTTTGTCCAATGATTTCACCACTTTCCAAATGTGCTGCTATTCCATGTTAAATAACCGACTCTAGCAGTTTCCCCACTACCAATGTTAGACTAACTGGTCTGTAATTCCCCGTTTTCTCTCCCTCCCTTCTTAAAAAGAGGGGTTACATTTGCTACCCGCCAATCCTCAGGAACTACTCCAGAATCTACTCCAGAAACGACTTAATTATCGCCTTAAACCTATGCTCTCTCGTTCTTATTCCTCTATCCTGGAAAAACAATTCTGTGCATTTACACTGTCGATTTCCCCTTGTGATTTTATGCACTCTGTAAGATTACTCCTCAGCTCCTGAGCTCCAAGTACTAGAATCTAAGCACACCCAACTTCCACAATTAGTTAGTTGAACTTTATTGGGCTGAACAACTAACATTATCTTTTCTCAAGCAGTTAACTCCAGATTAACCTGGACCCGTTATAAATCCAAGAGGAGCTGAGTGCCATGTTGGGATTAGAAAGGTGAAAGTAAATCCAAAGGGTTTCTACAGCTATATTAATAGCAAAAGGATAACGAGGGATAAAATTGGACCATTAGAGAGCCAGAATGGACAGCTATCTGCAGAGCCAAAAGAGATGGGGGAGATATTGAATTTTTTTTTCTTCGGTATTCACCAAGGAGAAGGATATTGAACTCTGTGAGGTAAGTAGAGTAGCTATGGAAACTATGAGATTCAAAGAGGAGGAAGTACTGACACTTTTGAAAAATATAAAAGTGGATAAGTCTCAAGGTCCTGACAGGATATTCCCTAGGACATTGAGGGAAGTTAGTGTAGAAATAGCAGGGGCTATGACAGAAATATTTCAAATGTCATTAGAAACGAGAATAGTGCCGGAGGATTGGCATACTGCACATGTTGTTCCATTGTTTAAAAAGGGTTCAAAGAATAAACCTAGCAATGATAGACCTGTTAGTTTGATGTCAGTGGTAGGCAAATTAATGGAAAGGATACTTAGAGATAATATGTATAAGCATCTGGATAAACAGGGTCTGATCAAGAACAGTCAACATGGATTTGTGCCTGGAAGGTCATGTTTGACAAACCTTCTTGAATTTTTTTGAAGAGGTTACTTGGGAAATTGATGAGGGTAAAGCAGTGGATGTTGTCTATATGGATTTCAGTAAGGCCTTTGACAAGGTTCCCCATGGAAGGTTGGTTAAGAAGGTTCAATCTTTGAGGGTTAATGGCGGAGTAGCAAGATGGATTCCACAGTGGCTGAATGGGAGATGCCAGAGAGTAATGGTGGATGGCTGTTTGTCAGGGTGGAAGCCGGTGACCAGTGGGGTGCCTCGGAGATCTGTGTTGGGACCATTGTTCTTTGTCATGTACATCAATGATCTAGATGATGGGGTGGAAAATTGGATAAGTAAGTATGCAGATGATACCAAGATAGGTGGTGCTGTGGATAATGAAGTAGATTTTCAAAGTCTACAGAGAGATTTGGGCCATTTGGAAGAGTGGGCTGAAAGATGGCAGATGGAGTTTAATGCTGATAAGTGTGAAGTGCTACATCTTGGCAGGACAAATCAAAATAGGACGTACATGGTAAATGGTAGGGAATTGAGGAATACTGTGGAACAGAGGGATCTAGGAATAACTGTGCATAGTTCCCTGAAGGTGGAATCGCATGTAGATAGGGTGGTAAAGAAAGCTTTTGGTGTGCTGGCCTTTATAAATCAGAGCATTGAATATAGGAGTAGGGAACTAATGTTAAAATTGTACAAGGCATTGGTGAGACCAATTCTGGAGTATGGTGTACAATTTTGGTCACCTAATTATAGGAAGGATGTCAACAAAATAGAGAGAGTACAGAGGAGATTTACTAGAATGTTGCCTGGGTTCCAGCAACTAAGTTACAGAGAAAGGTTGAACAAGTTAGGTCTTTATTCTTTGGAGCGCAGAAGGTTAAGGGGGGACTTGATTGAGGTCTTTAAAATGATGAAAGGGATAGACAGAGTTGACGTGGATAAGCTTTTCCCATTGAGGGTAGGGAAGATTCAAACAAGAGGGCATGACATGAGAATTAATGGACAGAAGTTTAGGGGTAATATGAGGGGGAACTTCTTTACTCAGAGAGTGGTGGCTGTGTGGAATGATCTTCCAGCAGAAGTGGTGGAGGCAGGATCGATTTTAACATTTAAAAGAAAAGTGGATAGGTATATGGAAGGGAATGGAGGGGTATGGTCTGAGTGCAGGTAGATGGGACTAGTGGAAAATAAATGGTCGGCACGGACTGGAAGGGTCGAGAAGGCCTGTTTCCGTGCTGTAATTGTTATATGGTTATATGGTTATTACTTTTAAATAGCTGGGAAAACCACTTCAATCTTTGAATGGGAGGAAGATGAGAAATTATTGTATTTATTGTTAACTCAATATTTTAACCTTTTTGGTATATGTATACACATAATGTTTAGTTATTTATTTACATTAATTGGAATAGTTATTAAAAATCTCTCAAAATTAGGGTTGAAGGCTGGTGGGTAGGGAGGTGTTGAACCATTGTATCTAGTCTACTCCAGCATCCAATATGTGCAGGCAGACATGAGCTGCTTGTGGTGAACCTGGCCAGCGGGCAAGAATCGGCCCATTACTGTGAGTAATAGTAAGATTAAACGAGAACTTACCAGTTTGAAGTTTGATCTTTATTTTATGAGGAGTTACGTTGAGGGATTACGTGAAGACCCCGCTAGCATGCATGCGCGACATTCTTCAAAGCAGCGGTGTGAAATCACAGATAACATAAATTGAACTAAATATAGTAAGATAAGAGAACTAGAATATCGGTTGACCTTTATGGTAGAGGGATGGGCGCGGAGGGCTCGTAATCCCTCAACGTAACTCCTCATAAAATAAAGATCAAACTTCAAACTGGTAAGTTCTCATTTAATCTTATTATTTTACTTCGGAGTCACGTGAGTGACTACGTGAACATTTTAAAGCTCCGTGATTTCATGCCATGGCACAAGTCCATGCCCACATACTGCCACAATGACCAATGGAGGAAATATGTTAACGTATTGAGACATGAATCGGTTACTGAAAAAACAATGACAAATAATAATAACCCCTAATTCGAGGTAAAATCATAATACAGAACTTAAAATCGTGTCTGCAAATGTCTCAGGTCTGGCAACGGGTTTATTATACAATTGTTGAAAAGTTCTTTCGCTAGACCATCCTGTCGTTGCAAGGATGTGGTCCATGGGAACTTCCAACATTCTTGCTGCCGATGTAGCTGCAGCCTTGGTGGAATGAGATTTAAAAACATCAGTGTCCACTTCTGCTGCACCTAATACCTGTCTAAGCCATCTCGAAATGGTCTGCACGGGCATTCTTTTATGAGGACGTTTATGACTAATTAATAATGCCATTTCCGTGCCTCTTAGGCTTTTGGTGACCTCTAAATAATATAATAGATGGGTCACTATGCAGAGACAGAGGTCTATGGGGTATGCTAGGAACTCCAATTTGAGGCCAGGCAATCGAGGCCTAAGTAACTCAAATATATAGAAAGTTATTTTATTCTTGGATGTTACCATAGCGTCCAGTCTTAATTTGTGCAGTGACTGGACCCGTTGTGCCGTTACTAGTGCCGTCAGTATCACCATTTTATATGTTAGTTTTGCTAGTGTCAGGGACGTTGCTGGTGCCCAACCCCTGAGCAGGGTGAAGACTATACCAATATCCAAGGTCAGGGAGGCCTGGGGGAATTAGAGTTGAAAATACCCTTCATTAGTTTTGATACCGGAGGGTGAGATCCAATCCTGTGGTATCATCCCAGGTATGATGATAGGGCATTCCTAGCACAATTGATGGCACTGTAGCTCAAGCATTCGTCAAAGTGTAGGCTCGCCAAGAATTCCAGCACATTCGTTATAGTAGCCGTATGGTATGTGATATTTGCCCTGGACAGAATATCTCCCATTTTCTCATATATGAGAGGTATTGTTTCCTGGTGGACTCTCTGCAAGCTGCCGTGATAATGTTCATGGTTCGGTCCGACAGTCCAAATTCCAGGAGTGATCTTTTTAGATCCAGCAAATCAACAGATTTGTTCTGTCATGGCACGGGTGACTTTCACCTGTCACAGGATTAAACAATAAACTTGGGCGTTTGGAGATGGGTATACATGGTTCCGAGACCGTGTCGAGAACCACAGGAAACCATGGCTGAGTAGGCCAGTCGGGTACTAACAAGATACCCGACGCGGAGTCAGTAATTTCAGTAATTCAGTAATTATCAATGGTTTATTCTGATGTAGATAATACAATACAATACCATTTATTGTCATTTGAACCTCATTGAGGTTCAAACGAAATTTCGTTTCTGCAGTCATACATACAAGAAAAGAACCAAGACACAACACATTTTACACAAACATCCATCACAGTGAATATCCTCCTCACTGTGATGGAAGGCAAAGTCTTATCTCTCCCCTGCACTCCCCATTCTTCTCCTGGTCAGAGTCAAAGCCCCCAGCAGGTGATAGTATATGTCCCTTGGCCATTCATGCCGCGCCGGGCGATGCAAGGCCCCGCTCTGGGTCTTGATGTTGGAGCCCCCGGCGGGCCCTAGCAAGTCCCGTGGCCATCAAAGCCGCGCTGAGTGATGTAAGGCCCCGCTCCAGGTCGTCTTCAACCCCGCAACTCGGGCGGGAGAAGTTGCCGCCGCGGGAGCTCCGAAGAGCGGTCTCCCACCAGGGACCCGCGAGCTCCCGGTGTTACCATCCACCGGCCTGCAGCTGGAGCCTCCGAATCTCCGGGGTCGGGCAGCAGCAGCGCGCCACCACAGCTCCTCCCGTTCCGAACTCGGCCAGCCCCACGATGGTAAGTAAGTCCGCAGCTCCGCGACTGGAGCCCCAGGTCCGGTTGGAGGCCACTCCACGGTGCTAGGCCCCAACGACAACGGAGACCCGACAGAGAAAAGGTTGGGTCCTCCGTACAGGGAAAAGATTTAAAACGTTTCCCCACCCCACCCCCCACCCCCCACACATATCCAGCTAAAAAAAACACTAACTAACAACACTCATACGAGACTTAAAAAAAAAAAAAAAAAATTTTTTTAAAAGACAGACGGACTGCAGAGGCCGCTGCGACGAGAGTCGCGCCACCCACCAAACAGTTGCGCCGCCCACCGAGTCTTGTTGTATTTTCCGCAAGACCTGACTGATGAGGCAGAAGGGGGGGAAAATGCATAGAAAAACAATTTCCCCCCAGTGTAGTGAGAATGCGTCCATCGCCACTGTCCCAGGGTCTGGTTCCCATGCAACATATGTTGGTAATTGGTGATTAAGTCTGGATGCAAATAGATCGATATCTGGTGTTACATACCGAGGTACAATGTCAGTAAATACTTGGTGGTCCAACATCCATTCGGTGTTGTCATTGAATTTGTGTGACCTGGTGTCCACCACTGTATTGAGCTTACCTGGAAGGTAAGTAGCTGATATCCAGATACAGTGGCTTGCAAAAGTTTTCATACCCCTTGAACTTGTCCACATTTTGTCACGTTACAACCACAAACGTAAATGTATTTTATTAGGATTTTATGTGATAGACCAACACAAAGTGGCACATAATTGTGAAGTGGAAGGAAAATGATACATGGTTTCCAAATTTTATTACAAATAAAAAACTGAACAGTGCGACGTGCAAAAGTATTCAGCCCCCCGAGTCAATACTTTGTAGAACCACCTTTCGCTCCAATTACAGCTGCAAGTCTTTTGGGGCATGTCTCTACCAGCTTTGCACATCTAGAGACTGACATTTTTGCCCATTCTTCTTTGCAAAATAGCTCAAGCTCAGTCAGATTGGATGGAGAGCTTCTGTGAACAGCAATTTTCAAGTCTTGCCAGAGATTCTCAATTGCATTTAGGTCTGGACTTTGACTGGGCCATTCGAACACATGAATATGCTTTGATCTAAACCATTCCATTGTAGCTCTGGCTGTATGTTTAGGGTCGTTGTCCTGCTGGAAGGTGAACCTCCGCCCCAGTCTCATCTTTTGCAGACACTAACAAGTTTTCTTCCAAGATTGCCCTGTATTTGTCTCCATCTTCCCATCAACTCTGACCAGCTTCCCAGTCCCTGCTGAAGAAAAGCACCTCCACAGCATGATGCTGCCACCACCATGTTTCACGGTGGGGATGGTGTGTTCAGGATGATGTGCAGTGCTAGTTTTCCGCCACACATAGCGTTTTGCATTTAGGCCAAAAACTTCAATTTTGGTCTCATCAGACCAGAGCACCTTCCTCCACATGTTTGCTGTGACCCCCACATGGCTTGAGGCAAACTGCAAATGGGACTTCTTATGGCTTTGTTTCAACAATGGCTTTCTTCTTGCCACTCTTCCATAAAGGCCCAATTTGTGGAGTGCACGACTAATAGTTGTCCTGTGGACAGATTCTCCCACCTGAGCTGTGGATCTCTGCAGCTCCTCCAGAGTTACCATAGGCCTCTTGGCTGCTTCTCTGATCAATGCTCTCCTTGCCCGGCCTGTCAGTTTAGGTGGATGGCCATGTCTTGGTAGCTTTGCAGTTGTGCCATACTCTTTCCATTTTCGGATGATGGATTGAACAGTGCTCCAAGAGATGTTCAAAGTTTGGGATATTTTTTTATAACGTAACTCTGCTTTAAACTTCTCCACAACTTTATCCCTGACCTGTCTGGTGTGTTCCTTGGGCTTCATGATGCTGTTTGTTCACTAATGTTCTCTAACAAACTTCTGAGGCCTTCACAGAACAGCTGTATTTATACTGAGATTAGATTACACACAGGTGGACTCTATTTACTAATTAGGTGACTTCTGAAGGCAATTGGTTGCACTGGATTTTATTTTTTTTAATTAATAGTTTTTTTATTGGAGGGAAAAAAAAATAAAAATTCACAGTACATGTGATGTATGGCATTACATTTTCCTCCATTTTGTTTTTATAAATAATAATAATATAAACAAAATAACCCTAACCCACCCTCCCTAAACATCCCTTGGCAGCTTATTTTTTCACAATCCAAATATATCACAAAATCAAATGCACGTTTTAACAATAATAAAGTAACAAAACAGAATAAAGACAGATCCCCACTTAATGTCAAGTGCCCTCAGTCAATGGGTAGTTCCTTTAGACCCTCAAAGTATGATAAAAAGGGTTTCCATTTCAAATAAAACTTTTTCACAGACCCCCTCAATGTGAATTTAATCTTTTCTAACCTTAAAAAACACATGACGTCTTATAGCCAAGCAACGTCAGATGGAGGAGTGTTAGATTTCCAGACCAGCAAGATTCTCCTACGGGCCAAAAGTGATGTAAATGTAATGATATCAGGCTGGGTTGTATTTAAACCCAAGATTTTATCTGTTACACCAAATACAGCTACAAGCAGGCCAGGTCTCACTGTCATCCCAAGGACTTCACTGATGGTTTTAAAAACCACTGCCCAGTAGTTAACAAGTTTGGGGCAAGACCAGAATGCATGAGCTAGATTGGCTGGAGAGAACGAGCACCTGTCACAGCCAGCGTCTGTCCCTGGTATATGTTAGCAAGCCTGGCTTTGCTTAAATGAACCCTGTGTAAAACTTTAAATTGCATGAGCCCCAAACTAGCACATGATGACGAGGAGTGGACTTTTTTCAGCGCTTCTGTCCAGCATTCCTCGGACAGATCCATACCAAGGTTATCCTCCCACCTAGCTTTAACTTTGTTCAGGTTTTGATCTCCTAAATACATCAATCGAGAATATACGGCAGAGATCAGTCCTTTATTTGCAAAGGTAAGAGTGAGTTTATCCAACACTGTGACAGGAGGGAGATCAGGAAAATAAGGAAATTGTTTCATGACAAAGTGGCGAACCTGAAAATATTTAAAGAAATGATTATGTGGGAGGCCATGTTTTTTGTGTAGGTAGTCGAAACTATCAAATATGTTGTTGGTGTATAAATCCTTAAAGGACATAAGACCATTCAAACCCCACTGTCGAAAGGTTGAGTCAAGTGTAGAGGGGGGAATAAATGGTTACTGTGAATGGGACCCAGAACTGAAGCTGATGTAAGCTTATAATGGCAACAAAATTGGTTAAAAATTTTGATGGTTGATAGTACGACAGGGTTGCATGTAAATCTAGAGGGTTTCAATGGCAGGGAGGAATATACTAAAGCTGGGAGAGACGAGGAGTAACAGGATTGTGATTCAAGCAGACACCAGTCTGTATCTGGTCAGTGGAGCCAGAATAATATCTTTTTGATATTGGATGCCCAGTAATAATTAATAAAGCTAGGAAGGCCCAGTCCACCTACTTCACGATCTCTTTGGAGAGTGCACTTATTGACCCTTGGAACCTTGTTACCCCATATAAAGGAGGTTATAGATTGGTTAACTGAATTAAAAAATGACTTGGGTAGGAAAACTGGCAAACATTGGAACAAGTAAAGAAATCTGGGAAGTACAGACATCTTCACTGACTGCACTCTCCCAGCCATAGTGAGTGGCAGACTACGCCATCTCTCAAAATCAGCCTTCATTTGGCTAACTTGAGGCATGTAGTTAGATACAAACAGGGATGTGAAAAAGCGGGTGATGTGTATTCCTAAATATACAAACCCTTCTTGAGATATGGGAAAGGGCAGGGCTTCCTGTTGGATCTGTAGGGCTAAGTTGATGGGAAAGCATTTGCTTTTTTGTTATAGCCGGAAAAAGTCCCAAACTGATCCAACAAGGACATATTTGCAGGGCTACTGGCTATAGGGTCGCTCACATAAAGAAGGAGGTCATCAGCATATAGAGACGCATGATGTTCCCTGTTTCCTCTCCTAATGCCCTGGAATAATGTAGTTGACCCAAGTGTAATAGAGAGAGGCTCAATTGCAATCGCAAAAAGAAGCAGAGACAATGGGCAGCCTTGACGAGTGCCACGTGTTAATTGAAAATAATCAGATCGCAAATAATTGGTCTGTACACATGCTAAGGGTGAATGATATAATAGCTTAACCCAGGCTACAAATATTTTGCCAAATCCAAATCTCTCCAAGACTCTGAACAAATATGGCCACTCCACTCGATCGAATGCCTTCTCCGCGGCCAAAGAGATAACAGCCTCTGGGCGCGGAGAAGCACTAGGCGAATAGACCACGCTGGCCAATCGGCGGATATTAGAAAAGGAATGACGATTTTTAATGAAACCCGTTTGATCTTCTGAGATTATTTTGTGAAGTTGGCATTCTAAACGGCAAGCCAGCACCTTCGCCAAAATTTTTACATCTACATTCAAAAGTGAGATGGGGCGATATGATCCACATTGAGTCGGATCCTTGTCTTTTTTGAGAAGAAGTGAAATAGAAGCCTGTGAAAGAGTGGGGGGTAATGAACCTTTTTCCAAAGATACTTCAAACATTTCTAAAAGAACAGGTGTGAGCTTATCCTTAAATTTCTTATAAAATTCTAATGGGTAGCCGTCAGGGCCAGGGGTTTTTACCACTCTGCATCGCCATAATGGCATTATTAATCTCTTCCTGCCCAAGGGGTTGGTCTAGATTTTCTGCATCTTCTAATTCCAGAGTGGGTATTTCCAAATCGTCTAAGAAAGCACTGGATTTTATTTAGGGGTATCAGAGTAAAGAGGGCTGAATACTTTTGCAGGCCACACTTTTCAGTTTTTTATTTGTAAAAAAATGTGAAAACCATGTATCATTTTCCTTCCACTTCACAATTATGCACCACTTTCTGTTGGTCTATCACATAATATCCCAATAAAATACATTTACGTTTGTGTTTCTAACGTGACAAAATGTGGACAAATTCAAGGGGTATGAAAACTTTTGCAAGCCACTGTATTTCTTTTGATGCACCAGTGCCAGATTGTATTGACCAATTCATCACAAGATATCGAGTTAATTCCACCCATATGATTAATATATGCCACCATGGCGGTATTATCAATTTGTAGGCGAATATGCAGATTGTGCATGTCCGAACAGTAAGCCCAAAGTCCGTGGAAAGCTCCCAACATCTCTAAATGATTAATACCCAGTGCTTGAAGTAAAGTTAACTCGTATGCATCCCATCTACCACCGCAACTGGAGATGGTATTCGTTACTCCCCAGCCATGAGCGCTGTTGTCAGTTTGTAACACAACTGAAGGATTGCAGGATTATAATGGGATTAGAGCAATGCCGAGTGTTCTTTATCCACCATTGCAACTCCAAAAGTGCTTTGGCTGGTAACTGCATTGGCCTGTCAAAATGGCCAGCATGATGTTTGAGCGCTTCAACTTTTGCCCTCTGTAAATTTTGGTAATGCAAAGGTCCAAATTGTGTGGCAGGGAATGCAGCCGCGAGCTTTCCAATCACCCTGGCTACTTGTCGAATAGATGGTTGACTGACGCAAACAAGGCTGTTGCATGCCTCTATTAAGTCTGTTGCTTTGTCCTTCGGCAAATTCACAGACATGTGAACAGAGTCAATTGTGAACCCCAAGTAGTCCATTGTCATAAAAGGCGTTAACTTGGATTTATCTGGATGGATGATCAACTTCAACTTTTCAAATAAGAGCTTGGTGGCTGAAACGGCCAATTTGGTCAACTCCAGAGTTTTTCCCACAATTATGATGTCATCCAGATATACCATGACAATATGTTTCTATTTTCAGAGAAACTCCAAGGCTGGTTTTAATATTTTAGTAAATAGTCTGGGGGGTAATGTTAATCCATTAGACAGCACTTTGTACTGCCAGAGCTGCCCCATCCAGTTAAATTTCAGATATCTGTGGTAACCCTTCTCTTTTGGTACTGAATAGTATGCATCTTTTATCACATTTCCATTTTCCATTTCCACAAAGGCCTTTCTGGGCCTTGGTCTAAAAAGACCTTTGTCCTGAACGTACGGCCTTTGAGATTTCACCAGCTGCTGTTCTTTCGTCATAGTATTTTTATACTGCACAAAGGTATTCAGCTGAGTCAAATCAATGATGATGCGACATCTACCATCTTTTTTGTTTTTTGTGAAAATATTTGACACAAACTCAAGAGAATCGTGTTTGGATTTCTCAATTACTCCTTTTGTATGTAACCTCAAAAGTTCTACATGACCTTCCAATCTTTCTTTTTGTGAAAGCACGAACGTTCGGCTAGGTGCATGCTGAACCGGAGGGAGGAGTTTGTGAATGAATTCAATTTTGTATCCCTGGATACTATGCAGTATAAAAGGATCAGAAGTTATGGAACTCCATGCACTCTAAAACAAGTGTAACCTTCCCCAACCTGTGAAGATCTTACACACCTTATGTTCCGGAAGAAACCAGACCCACCTACCTCCATGGTTACCGGAGGACCTGTGTTTATTTCTTCCGTCCTTGTCTCCTGGGGGGTAGAGGAGTTGGGGTGTAAGGTTGGCGCATCTTCCACGAAGGCCTTTCTGGGCCTTGGTCTAAAAAGACCTTTGTCCTGAACGTACGGCCTTTGAGATTTCACCAGCTGCTGTTCTTTCGTCATAGTATCGTGGCTTGCTGGTGGATGTGTAGGGGTGCTGCCACCAAAGATGCGAGGTCTTGGCAGTGGACGGCGCTGTCATTAGGCCAACGGCTTTTGCCTCCTCGTCGAGGTCTTTGACCTGCTTCGGCTGGTTGGCCCCGAACAGTAAAGTAGGCGGCTGCGTGCTGCTGGTCTTGCACAACCCTGCAAATTTGGGGTTTAAGGCAGGTCGGATCGCACTCTTCCTGAAGCAATTTATTTCAAACTGTGCGTTGCAGAAGAGTGCCAGAGCGTCTTGTTGTCTTCCGACATGTCCTTGCCATCTACTGATCTGGCAAATGCCGTTATACCGGAGGCAAGTAGTTTAAGGATGTTTTGTATCTTTATTTCCTGGGCTCTGATGCCAACACCGATGTTTCCCCAGATCGGGTTGTTCACCGCAGGAACATTGAGGAAAACACAGTTCTCTGATGCTAAGTACTTAGCAGCTGTGTCACTCATGACTTTTCCTGCAGCTGGTTGGTTGTGAGGTAGTTGATGCTAGCTGCCAGCTGTGGCTGTAATGACTGTCCCTTTTGCGAGGGCATTGCAAATTTGGAGACCGTGCCGAGCAGCTCCTGTTGTTCCTGCACCCCTAGCACGCTGGAAATGTCTTCAGCCAAACCCCCATCTTCAGAGTCAGCCCAGTAGTGACTCCTTATGCTTCCCTCCGAGGAAAGTGAGACATTTGGCAGCCCTGTAAAAGGTGCTGCCGTGGGTGTCCGAGGATACCCACGGTGACAAGACTCCGTTTGTTGGAGTATGTCACATTGGAGCAGTTGCTCCATCAACCACTCCATGCGAGATAAACGGCCACTGTCGTTATCCACAGGCGGTGAATCCTCCAGCCCGGACCCGTCCGAGTCTATGGGCTTATCCGACTTTCGAGTGGCCTTACCACCAGTCCGAGGTACACATACGGGCTGTAGCGGTGCCAAGACGGCCGCACGGTTGGCAGTCCAGGTGAAGTTGGCCGCTGCTGACTGCCCGCATTCCCGCGGTCCTCCGCAGTCAGTTTCGCTGCAGTCTGTTTGGACTTCGTCTTGGACATGTTCATAGTTCGTTGCTTTGTAGAAGAAATTGTACAGAGCGGCCAAAAAACGACCTCAGAATAGTAAAAACCTACCTGAAGGTCCGTTTTAAACCTACCATTGGAGGAGCAACACTCCTCCCGCCTGTCGCTGCAATGCGTTAGACGATATTTCGTGCATGCGTGCTGGCGGGGTCTTCACGTAGTCACTCACGTGACTCTGAAGTAAAATCAATAGCCCCTTTGCTGTTGTTGCAAGCAATTACCAAGATGGCAGATGGAAATTGAAAATATGTCCCTAAAATAACAGTAAATCTTCTGAGTTACAATTTCTCAGGATTGTATATAGATTAAGATCTTTCTTCAAAGATGTTGTACAGCTATACAACAAATCATGTGGACTGTGCACTGTTGACTCAGCTTGTATAAAAATGGTAATCTTTTCCAAGCAAATACATCTTCACCGGGCAGCACAAGCTTCCGTAGGACTAATGAGTTTGAGGCAAGTTTCTAATTCACAGAGTAAAGGTGCATTGCCTGGAAATTCATCCCAGTCAGCAGCACTAAACTAGATGGTTGTGTCAATGCATTGAACGCCATCTCATTCTAACGATTAACTTCTTGCCATTACTTTCAATGGATGCAGCGATCAGATATTGCAGGAAATACAATGTCCGCTTGAATTAATACACATTCAACTTGAATTGATTAACTTAATGGTGAAATTGATACTCTACTTAGTCAATCACTGAAAACAGATATGTATGTGATAGAGTGCACTTACTCTGTAATAGAACCAGGTAGACTATAAGTACCTAATTCCAAATGATTCAGCACTTTTTTATGGGCAGAGCCATTATTTTTAAATCGTTAGAATGGGCTGGATTATGCTAACAGCTTGCTGGTGCTTCTGCAGCATGGAAGTATGGAATTCTCTGGAGGTAGATGACTGTGCGTTTGTCCTCCGACTATTGTGAAAATATCTGGGAGATATTGGCATACAACTAATAGTTTGCATGGTTTTTGCATGAGACCCTGCGTTTCATGAATTTGAGTTATTTGAAGAAATAAACCAGAAGGTTGATGAAAGCAGGGACATTGTCCATAGTTCAACATAAGATTCTGCATTTGTAGGCTACTGTCAGACCACATGGGATACAGGGAGAACTAGCAAACTTAATACAGAAATGTTTTAATAGTAGGAAGCAGAGGATATTGGTGGAAGATTGTTTTTCTGACTGGACGGCTGTGGCTAATAGTGTGCTTGGGGGGGTCAGTGTTGCTATTGATCATCTATATCAACAATTTGGATGAAAAAGTACAAGGTATGATAGTAAGTTGGCAGCTGACACTAAAATAAGTGGAATTGTAGACAGTGAAAATGGTTATCAAGAACTGTATCAGGTTCTCGATCAGCTGGACAAATGGAATGACAAATGTAGTTTAATTCAGATAAGTGTGAAGTACTGCATTTAGGAAGTCAAACCAGCGTAGGACTTTCACAATGAATGGTAGGGCTGTTGGGGAGTGCTGTAGTGCAGAGGGATCAAGGATTACAAGTACATACTGTAGATCACTAAAAGTGGAGTGCAATGTAGATAGGGGAATGTAAAAGGCTTTTGATACACTGGCCATCATCAATCAGTATGGAGGCTGGGACATTGTGTTGCAATTGTAGAGGACATTGGTGAGGCCACACGGAGTATTATGTTGGGGCTCATGTTGTCGACCTCCCCGTGGTGAACCCTGTCAACTGAACTGAACTGAACCCCAAGAGCTATATCTAACTCTCTTTTGAATGCATCCAGTGAATTGGCCTCCACTGTCTTTTGTGGCAGAGAATTCCACAGATTCACAACTCTCTGGGTGAAAATGTTTTTCCTCATCTAAGTCCTAAATGGCCTACCCTTATTCTTAAACTGTGATCCCTTGTTCTGGACTCTCCCAAAATGGGGAACATTTTTCCTGCATCTAGCCTGTCTAATCCCTTAAGAATTTCATATGTTTCTATGAGATCCCCTCTCATCTTTCTAAATTGCAGTGAATATAACCTCAGTCGATCCATTCATTCATCATATGTGTACTGTGTGGTCCCTTTATTTAAGGAAAGATGTTAATACATTGGAAGCAATTCAAAGACATTTTAATATCCTGAAAGGGACTGTAGTCTTATGGAGAAAGGTTGGATGGGCAAGACTTGAAGAAGAGTAATAGGCCTGTCCCACTAAAGCGATTTATCAGGCAACTGGCGGCAACTGTCAAGTTGCCTGAAAAAATGACAATTGGAACGGCGACTGTCAGAGTGGTACACACACACACACACACACACACACACACACACACACACACACACACACACACACATATCGAGCAGGGAACAGGGCAAGCAAGGGGAGCGCTGTCTGAGTGAAATTCACACGGTGCAAAGCCAATGTGATACAGACACGCACCATGATGAACAGGAAAGTTGGCACTGTAATTAAGACGGCTAAAGCACAGTGTACGGTACATCCTTTAAAAGAGGGGGGAAAGGGGGGAGAGGGAGTTAAAAGGAGTGGAGACACATTTTAAGAAGCCAGAGATGCGCAGATGTGAACTTTGGCAATACCGGTCGGTAATCCTTGGTTCTGAAAACTACTACTTATGTTATTTTTTCCCAATGAGCCAATGAAATTCACCGGTCAGCACCAGCTACAACCTATGAGAACCTATGAAAACCTTGGACCTCCTGGCAACCCACTAGGACCTCCTGGCGACCCACCTACGGCACGAAGATTCTCGCTACTCTCCAAGGCGGCTTCATTCTGGTCGCCGCTAATTTTTCAACATGTTGAAAAATTCATGGCAACCATAATGAGGCCGTGACTAGTTCCCAGAATGCAGGGACTCCTCACGACCATGAAGGCGACTCCCCGGCAACTACCCACGAACGTTGTGGCGACCATGTGACGACCGCAGAGTCTCCTGCAGTCACCTAAAAAGTTGCCTAAGTGGGACAAGCCCATAAGGGAGGACAATTGAAGTATATAACATCCTGAGGGGGTCTTGACCAGATAGATGAAGAGTGGATATTTTGTCTACAGCAAGAAACTAGAAATGGAATCCATTTAAAAAATAAGTTGCCCTTGAACATGGAGATAAGGTGAAATGTTATCAAAATGTTCCAAGCATGTCATCTGCAGTGAAAGAATTGGAAACGTATCCGTTTTTCAATCCCTTTCATTTCCATCTTCATCCAACCCTCTCAGTAGAGATAACACAAGGTGCTTGAAGTATTCAGCGGGTCAGGCAGCACCTGAGGGGGAATGAACAGGTGTTGTTTGAGTCTTCAGCCTGAAGAAGGGTCATGACCCAAAATGCCACCTGTTCATTCCTTCCACAGATGCTGCCTGACCAACTGAGTTCCTCCAGCATCTAACTTACAAATATATCATAAAATCAGGGGCGGCATGGTGGCGCAACTGTAGAGTTGCTGCCTTACACTGCTTACAGCACCGGAGACCCAGGTTCGATCCTTTCTACGGGTGCTGTCTGTACGGAGTTTTACGCTCTCCCCGTGACCATGTTAGTTTCCTCCGAGAGAAACTCCGAGAGTTTCCTCATACACTCCAAAGATGTACAGGTTTGTAAGTTAATTGGCTTGGTATAAATGTAAATTGTCCTCAGTGGGTGTAGGATAGTGTCAATATGTGGGAATCGCTGGTTGGTGCGGACTCGGTGAGCTGAACGCCTGTTTCTGCATTGTTTCTCTATATTAAAACTAAACTAAACTAAAGGAAATAACCTGTGCTTATAATGAAGAGGATAAAAAGGCAAATGAGAAAATGATTAAAAAATATATATATTATTTTGCCAAAAAAATCACTATTGCTTAATTGAGAATAGTAAGCAAGCTATTCCCTGATGTTTTTAACTGTTCATCTTGCTGCAAAGGGATAGTAGTGAAATTAAGATCTTCCACATTATACCTGAGGTCTGAGGAAGGGTCTTGACCTGAAATATCACCCATTCCTTCTCTCCAGAGATACTGCCTGTCCCGCTGAATTACCAGCATTTTGTCTCTATCCTCCATTTAAACCAGCATCTGCAGTTCTTTCCTTCCACTATTTACCAACAGAAACACTGCTGTGTATCTTCTCTTTCTGAAGCCAATAATATCAAAATGTATTATGATAGCAATGATTCATGGATGCAGTGTGCAGTTTCTATGAATGGTATTTGTTTTGTATCTGCTGCTTCCAGTGGTCGCTGCTGCACATTGCTTGACTAATATTAAACGTGTTCTCCTCAAAAGCTTGTTTGATTGATATTGTGTTACCTGCTGCATGGTGGATATTAGATTTTGTAATGTTTTGATGTTTCAAATTGAACTTCTGCTCGTCAATAAATAAGCAAACTTGCAACAACGACCAAACTAATAGAACTTTCTCGAAATGGCTAAGAGGAAAACTACTCTTATTACAATGGAACTGTGGCCATTCCGTCATTTTAATTTTTGTTTCTTAAAATGTTCTATTCAAATGAAAGTAATTTATAATAATACTATCAACTAATCATAGCGTCAATAATAAGGGCTTCTGGGTTTGGTTAGTGTAGTTGTTTAGGAAGTTGAAGCAATCACTCAATCACTTTATCTTGCCGTTATAATTTCACAGTGAGAGCCGAGTCATACGATCCAAGATTGCATGAAGCTGTTTTGCCCTCAGAGCAACTGGATGAGAAATGTCTTTTCTATTTGAAGTGTCTCCCAGAATGAAACAACTACACATCTAATCAATCTCTACCAGTACAGTACTGCTTCCGCTACTTCAGTTTCATATTGTTGCATATCCCCCCACAGTTCAGTGCTTCGACAAGTGACTCACATGTTAGTCTTCTCGGTTTTAGCACTAGAAACAAAGTGGTTTGACATTTTTCAGAGGTTTTTATTATTAAATTCTCACCTTTGATCATAGGAAGAATTCTTTTTTTTCCCAGCAAGACGGCTGTTATATTCAATTTCAGTCTCAGATGGTTTTTTGTTACAAGTAGAATTTTGCATCATGTACATTTGTTTTCTTAATTGACAGACACATCAATAGCTTCTGAAATTTGCTGGGCTTTGTAAAGCGAAGAGTTATGGTCAAATTGAGCACTGATTCTAAGTGTTATTATGTCCCTGGTCCTAAGAAAGAGCCATTGCAACACCTAGTTTAGAGTGTTAAGGAGTGCTCTCTGCTCCGCAGGATGAGCTCAGCTCCAACAACTCACAACTCTCAAAAACATCCAGAACAAAGCTGCCATCTTGATTAGTATGTCCAATTTCCTCCACCACAGGTACACCATGCTGGATCATGGTCTACAAAATGCAATGTAATTTCATGCAATTGCTAAGCTGAAACGCCTCCCAAATTTCCAATCTCAGCCATCTCATGTTTTATGAGAACATCATTACCTGCAGATTCTTCTTGAAGCTATCAATGTCCTTTACCATTGTTGGGACCAAATGCTGGAAATCCTTACATATGCAATACCGTCATCAAATGAACGGTAGTAATTCAAGATTCTGCTTAACTCTATCTTTTCTAGGGCATTTTGGAACAGCACCATCCCAAAAATGATTACATTATCAAAGAAATGGATGACATATGAAAATGAAACATAATCATGATATAATGCATGGTGGTTAGAAGAATAGAATGGTGCAATGTGAATGATACAGCTTTATATAAACTGCAGGAATGGAGGAAATTCTGGGTGCACATACACAAATCTTTGATGGCATCAGGAAAAGTTGAGAAAAAAGTAAAAATGTCTAGGGGATCTTTGGATTTAATATTAGAAATGTAAAGAGATTGTACTAAGCTTTTATTCAATACAAGTTAGGGCAAAGTTGTAGAATTGTGATGCATTTTGGGTACTCCACACTAGGGAGGAATGTTAAGCCCTGTAAAAGCTGCCAACGAGGTTCACTAAATAGTATCACGAATAAAGGACCTCTGTTTTGAGGAGAGAATGAAGCAGCTGGGTGGTTTTCCCTCCAGCAGAGAAAGTTATCAAGCATCATAGTGAAGGTATTTGATTGAGTATACCCCAAAGGAAACTGTTTTAGGACAAGAGGTGGTGACTACAGGATGGAACTTTAAGAATTGGCACAGTAATGCAGCGGTAGAGTTGCTACCTTAGAGCGCCAGCGACCCGGGTTCAATCCTGACTACGGGTGCTGTCTATACGGAGTTTATATGTTCCCCCTATAACCGCACGGCCATTCTCTGGGTACCCTGGATACCTCCCACATTTCAAAGATGTGTGGGTTTTTAGGTTCTTTTTCTTGCGTATGGCGTGCAGCCTAAAGTTGTACGACAACTTGTTCTATTTGATATTATTTGATTGTGCACGCCGAGTTGATTGCATTCGTCGAAACAGGGCGGACCACGTGAAGGTTGCAATCTCCCACCCCGGTTTATAAGTTAATTGGCTTATGTAAATTATCCCTAGTATCGAGGGTAGAAGTAGTGTATAGATGATTATCGGCCGATGCGGACTCGGTGGGCCAAAGGGCCTGTTTGTGAGCTGTATCTCTAAATTAAACTAAACTACACAAAGATCAGTAGAAGCAGGGATGTTTTCATATGTTGTGCTCCTGTATTGGCTGGAAGGCTGATGGAAGTGGTTTCAATTAAAAACCGTCGGAAGGGAATTGAATAAATGCTTGAGGAAAAACTATGGAAGCTTGTGGGGAAAAGTGAGAGTATGGATCAAAATAAAGAAATTGGTGGAAAGGCCTCCTCTGGTATTGTGTCATTCTATATTCTCATAAACATTGATTAAATAGAAACAATTAAATAGTTATTAGCCGGAGCTCACTAACATATTACAGTACAGTTATGGATTCTACAGCATGACAAACTTTAAAGCAATGTTACTTATGTTTATGTGCAATTTGATTGCCTGAAGGTTCTTGTATTTCCTTGACAGTTAGGAACAAGGATGGATCTTCTGTTCCCTTGTCACTTTTTTTTTTATAGTGCTCTTCTCAAGTTATTAATAATTCAGTGAAAAGTCATAAAGTTCACTTCTTGTGAATAACTTTTTTGCACCTTCAATTCTGCATTTTAGCTAAAACTCTGACAGCTTTGTCTGGTATTTATAGTGCGATGCACAGTCAGCAGACCTAAATAATACAGCTGACTGCAATTTGTTCTGAACTCAGTGCCAATAGTGCTTTCCATATCTCCGAGCCTTAAGACTGTAATTATTAATATTACTGAGTGTAGATGGCACTGATCCTGTGTTAACAACATAATGCGTTAGTAATTATTTATTAACTTAACCAGAGTTGGATCTCATTACCAATGTAATTATTTGGTCCATCTAAAGTGCTGCTGCCCAAATTCTAACTTGCAGAAATTCATTTCAGCCATCACTTCCTGACCTAAATCAGCTCCAAGCCTCATTCTGCCTCAGATTTAAAATTTGTAAGCTTCCAAAAATATCCACCTATAGCTTTATTCTATCTTATCTTTGTAATTACTTCTGAGCTTTGGCTTCCTCTCGTTCAGGGAATTATGATGCCCTTTGTCGATAGTTGTGGTTTCAGTTTCTAATATTTATATTGTACAAATCCCTCTATAATTTTCCTCATCTCTATATCTCTCTCCCCCTTCTACGTTACTCCTTAAAATGTAAATCTTTGACAAAGCTTCATATCATGTATTCCTTATACCTCTTGTCCATTGAACATCAATGGTATCTTGCATTACATTTTGCTCCTTTAAAATAACTAATAACTATATCACTTGTTATTTTAATCTAGCTTTGACCTGGCGCAATTTTTTTAGCACACCTGGGAGTGAAGACTACAAATCTGATTTTTGACAGAGATTGAATTCAAAGAACTTTCCAACCAGGTCCTACTTTTCAGCATATCTTAGTCTACCTTTATTTAAACTGAACAGTGCATGTGGACTGTGAGGAGAGTGGTCAGAGGATTCAGCAGGATATAAATCAGTTATCCATAAGGCGGAAAATGGCAGATGGAATTTAATCTGAGCAAGTGTGAAGTGTTGCGTTTGAGAATGTTCAATGTACAGGAAAAGTATACAGTTAATGGCAAAATCCTTCACAGCATTGATGTGCAGAGGAATCTTCGGCACCAAGCCCATAACCGTAAAGTTGCAACAGAAGAAAGTGTGGTAAAAAAATCAGTAAGAATTTTTTCCCAGGGTGCAATGTCAAACAATAGACAGCATAGCTTTAATGCTAGAAGGAGATGAGCGGGGCAAGACTTTTACACAGAGGGTGGTGGGTGCTTGGAACACACAGCAGGGATGACGTTGGAAGCAGATACAATAGTGGTGTTTGAGGTTTTTAGATAGGCATATGGATATGCCGGAAAGGTGACACATTGATTATGTGCAGGCAGAGGAAATTAGTGTAACTTGCCATCATGTTCAGCATAAACATTTTGGGCCAAAGGGTCTGTTCCTATGCTGTACTGTTCTAAGGTCAAATGGGTGTCAATATAGTTAGTGAAAGCAAGAGCATTTGTTAAAATATATGGGAATATCACATCAAACTATAATGGATAACCCAAACTCCGAGCTTAAATTTCACATCAAAACATTTATTTATGGAGCAGTGGACTTAATTTATGTTTTGCTCACTGCTCCATCGTACAATGTCTGGGCAAGTAGCTGTTAAGCGTTTGGACATCAAGTTGCAGGATTGCCACTCAATTAGCTAGCAACAAGTTTATGATAGACATAAAATGCTGGAGTAACTCAGCGGGCAGGCAGCTTCTCTGGGATAGAAGGAATGGGTGTCGTTTGAAGAAGACCCAAAACGTCACCCATTCCTTTCATCCAGAGATGCTGCCTGTCCTGCTGAGTTACTCCAGCATTTTGTGTCTCTCTTCAGTGTAAACCAGCATCTGCAGTTCCTTTGTACACAACAAGTTTATGATGATGGGTAGTGAAGACACCATCTGTTGGATGGGTCAAAGAATGTGTAATGATATTGAAAAGAATACTTATAAGAAGTAAAATGGCAGGATAGCTTGTATAGAAAATATAATGTAGGAACTTGGATACAATGCTAACCATATGTTTAGCTCCTACAAAGTAGTTGTAATGAATATTTGTAAATATAGTATAAATAGTTCCTACCTGATGCTTGAAGTGCCAAATATATATCACTGATCAAATAAGGTGACATTGTTATAGACGTTGAGCCATAAATTACCCTGCAATCAGATTGTGCTGTTACAACATGAAAAGTTTGAAAAATCAAATTGCATTATAAATATAGAGATAAGAACATAATAAGCTAAAACTGGATACCTGTAGCAAAATGGAATCTTATCAAGTTAAATATTGAAAATTTGATGGTGCACAAACATTGCAAGTTTAATTTATTATGAATACATTGAACTAACATTTGTGTTGTGTATTAAAATATTTACAATTTGTCAACGATATTATGTTTCTGTCATGAATTTTTATAGCACTCAAAGAAACATTTAGAAAAATGCCAGAGCCTCAAATTAAATTATGTTCTTAGAATATCAAGCCATCTGCAATGAATTAAATCAAACTTGGGAATATTGTAGCTGTCCTCTATATTAACTACATTTCTTATTTTATGTCATTACAAATTTTGACGTCTATTTTTGGTTCCAAAATTAATTATGTAAATCAAGAACCAAGAACCAAGAACTCTGAGAAGCTCAGCTTCCTGCCTAGTGTTTCAGTTTAGTTTAGTTTATTGCCACATGTACCGAGGTACACTGAAAAGCTTCTGTTGCATACTAACCAATCAGCAGAAAAACAATACATGATTACAAGCGACTCATTTACATGATAAGGGAATAACGTTTCGTTTTTTTTGTCAATATTGTGTGGATTTTTATTGTAACTGATGTACATTGTCCCTTCTGACACGGCGTGTTTGGCCAGTTCCCCAGGAAGCAGCAAGCGCACGGCGGTGTGAATCTCTCGGGAGCTGATGGTCGCCCGCTTGTTATAATGGGCCAGGCGGGAAGCCTTGCCCGCTATTCGCTCGAAAATATTGTTCACGAACAAGTTTCGTGAACCTGCTTCATTACTTTGTAGATGTAGATGGCATAACCCTCCTTCCTCGACCTCCTGCGCATCTTGTCTGCTTTTCCTGCAGGTTTAGGCAAAGCTTTCTTCGCGCCCTTCTTGGCTGCTGTTTTTGGCGGCTCAGGCATTTCTTTGGTGGATTTCAAACACAGAAATCATAATGTTTAGTGTAAAGTAAAGCCAGCAAAGTCCGGTCAAGGATTGTCCAAAGGTCACCAAAGAAGAAGATAGTAGTTCATTACTGCTCTCTGGTTGTGGTAGGGTGATTCGGTTGTCTGATAACAGCTTGTCATCAATTTTAGACTGAACAGTATTTATATCTAGCTAGTACACAATCTGCTACCTTAATCCTGAATATGGATGTTCACCATTAAATATGTGACTACTATTTCAATGAGAAATCCTTCAAAGTCTTTTAAAGTTAAACTAAGTTTTCAATTGTTTAGAACTTAGAAATGTTGAAATACTTTGGTTTACATCAAACTTAGGAATTGCATGGTTATGCAATACTGACCTTTGAAAAAAAAGTAACATGCTAAAAATAAAATTGTCCATCTCTGAAGTTGGGAGTCATATATATTTTACAGTTTTAAAATGTGTGAACGAAAGGAAGAACTGATTCCACGTCTGCTTATGTAACAGTAAAATTTCCATGAAGTAAATTTGAACAACTAACACTTTGTCATAATTACACATTCTTTTAAAATAACTTATGAGAGAAATTGAAAGCCAGTGTAAGCATCACGTCTGTGAGAAACCTGCATGAGCTGGAAGTTTCAAGTTCTTGCTGTTCTCGTCTCAAGGTCTAAATCAATATTGTTTCATATTTCCATCTGCAGATTTCTGGGTTTTGATTTTACAAGCACTTGATCTGATTCTCTTTGGAAGATTGTACAAAAATATATATTAACAGATAAGAAGAGTCTGATTTTTAAAGAAGGAACTGCAGATGCTGGAGAATCGAGGGTTACACAAAAAGCTGGAGAAACTCAGCAGGTGCAGCAGCATCCAAGGAGTCTGATGTTGTGTATTAGACAATTGCTTAAAATGACATTTCTTTCCTTTGGAGTGTATTGCAGGGCTTGCAAGCCTAAATTGTCAAAACATTGAAAACTTGCTGAGTTTAGAATGTCTGAAGAAGGGTTTTGACCCGAAATGTTGCCTATTTCCTTTGCTCCACAGATGCTGCCTCACCTGCTGAGTTTCTCCAGTATTTTTGTCTACCATCGATTTTCCAACATCTGCAGTTCCTTCTTTAACATTTTTTCTGTGTCAGTTGTTCACCTAATGACGTTACAACCTACGTGGCACAAATTGCATCTTTTATTTGCAGCTTATGACCTTACCCTTTCAGGAAAGCTAGTACATTGTGCTACTTTACTACATTTGTGTCTATTTAAAGGAATATAAACACTCATATCAGTAGACCTAAACGGGCAGCTTCAGTAAACATTGCAGGCTGCTCAAACATCTTCCAAACTTCATAGCATAGCTAAAGTAATGGGAAGTGCTTTTTTCAACCTTTAGCTGTTAGATGCTCTCTCATTGTTTGTCTCAATATTGAAACTGTTCTCATGTTGAAAATGTGTGTTGAACAATTTCTCCTTTCATCCACTTATCATTATTTTAGTTTCTCTGGCTCTGCTGTGTGGGTTTTGACTGACTTTTTGCATCGTTGCTTTTAGGACTTCTTCCTTTGTCCTTAGATAGATGCAAAATGCTGCATTAACTCAGCAGGCCAGGCAGCATCTCTGGAGAGAAGAAATGGATGACGTTTCGGGTTGAGACGGGTCTCGACGTGAAACATCATCCAGTCCTTCTCTCCTGAGATGCTGCCAGTCCCGCTGAGTTAATGCAGCATTTTGCATCTATCCTCGCTTTAAACCAGCATCTGTAATTCCTTCCTACACTTTTCCCTTGTCCTTAATTGTAGTTTCCGTTTCCATTATTTACATGGTTCTCAACCAGATCTGGTCCATTTTCTAAACTGCTTGTTATTTGCCCTCATCCAGCAGTAATAGGGTTCCACTCATGCTTTGTCCTGCCTCTCCCCTCTTCCAGTTTTCTTTTCCTCTTCTCAATGCCCCACCCCGACCACTACAATCCTCGGTTTCCACCCTAAGACCTGAAATATTTTTCAGAGATGCTGCCTGATCTGTTGAGTTACACCAGCACTTTGTGTCCTTTTGGGTCCTATCCATCTCCCTACTCCCCCCTCCGACCTTCCTCCTCAACCCAATCGCCACATTCTCCCTCTGATCATCCGGCACAACTGCCACTACCTTTAACGAAATACTACCAGACGCAACTTCCTCTTCACTCCTCTTTTACCATCTAGCGACTCCTTGGTTCACTCTTCCATCTCCACCAACATCCACTTCCCTTTACACGGCCTGTTCCCATGCCATTTAAGATGAAGCAACAATTGCTCATTTATCTTTTCCCTTTCAACGGCGCTCGTAGTAGCAGCAGCTCGCCTGCAGTCCGTCTGTTTTTCTTTTTTTGTTGTTTTCTTATCTTGTTTTAACGTGTTAATTTGAGTTATCATGTAGTGTATCTGTGTGGGAGGGGTGGGAGAAACGTTTTCGTCTCTTCCTTTGGGGGGGGGGACGCGACTTTTCTTGTCGTATCCCCTGTCTCCGTCTCCGCTGAGGACTAATGGCGGAGCTGACAGCCTCCAACTGCGACCGACCTCGAGGCTCCAGAGGCAGAGCCAGCCAGGACTTACCAGCGCGAGGCTGGCCGACTTCGAGGCTGCGGCGGGTTCAGGCATTCCGGCGTTCCGACTCGGAACTGTGGCGGTGCTGGCGGCAGCGACTTCGGAGGTTCGGCCGCGGGCCCAGTGGACGACATTGTCGGGAGCTCGCAGGTCACAGGTTGGTGACCTGTTTTTCCGGAGTTCCCGCGGCAACAGCTGCGCCCGCTGGACTGGAGCGCGGCAGCTTTGGCAGCTTCGACCACCTGGAGTTGAACCGGCCCGTTCGCTGAGTGAGGTTCAGCCGCAGGACTTATTTACATCACCCGATGCAATCACAACATCGGAGGCCTGGGTCTCCTCAGCGCAGAGGAAGAGGAAGAACAAGAAGGGAAGAGACAAAGACTTAAGAATTTTGCCTTCCATCACAGTGAGGAGGTGTCTGGTGAACTCACTGTGGTGGATGCTAAATATGTGTTTATTGTGTGTTTGCTCTTTACTATATGTATGACTGCAGGCAACAAAATTTTGTTCATACCGAAAGGACTGAATGACAATAAAAGTTTTCCTATTCCTATTAATGTTTTCAATACAGTGTCTACAGTGCCATATAGTTATCTCTCAATCAGCATCTACAATACAGGCTAGGTGATTATAAAATTATAATCACATATAAAATTATAAAAGGACTGGACAAGCTAGATGCAGGAAAAATGTTCCCAATGTGGGGCGAGTCCAGAACCAGGGGACACAGTCTTAGAATAAAGGGGAGATTATTTAAGACTGAGGTGAGAAAAAACGTTTTGAGAGTTATGAATTTATGGAATTCCCTGCCACAGAGGGCAGTGGAGGCCAAGTCACTGGATGGATTAAGAGAGAGTTAGATCGAGCTCTAGGGGCTAGTGGAGGCAAGGGATATGTGGAGAAAGCAGGCACGGGTTATTGATAGGGGTCAATCGGCCATGATCACAATGAATGGCGGTGTTGGCTCGAAGGGCTGAATGGCGTCCTCCTGCACCTATTTTCTATGGTTTCTATGTGATCATTATTACATTGTTGTTTACAGGTCATTTCCACGTGCATTTTGACTGTTGCGCTTCCTGTAAACTAACATCACATCTGTCAAGAGGATATTGTCAAGAAATTGACTAGAAAATGACAATCCTAGAGCTAAGAGTGTTGATTGGAAAGTAAACAAATTGTTGATGATTCTCTACTATGGTTGGATTGGGAAGAGGGGAAGCTTGGAGGAGTCTTGCATCATCTTTATTAATATCGAAAATGCATGTCATGAGAAAAAGTTGTTAAGAAATGTTCTTCACCCAAAAACATCAACCTGGATACTTTTATCAAATGCATTTCATCAAAACTTGGAAAGACAGAAAATAAGTTAGTTTTAAGTTGCAGGGATGATGGAGGATGGCTGGAATGACAATATGCAAAGGTACTGATCGGATGGGACCTCAATTGCTAGATTGATAAATTGTTGATGTCCATCAAATTGAGAGATTAACAAGGATGTTGGAGAAAGGAAACAGAAAGTGTATATACGAGTGTAGAAGATGCCCAGTAGAATAGGCGATGTTAAAGGATGGTGGTTTCCTCTCTGTTGGAATCGTTAAAGTGCTTTGCCAGTCCCCATCTGTTTCCTGCTCCTCTGATTTAAACCCCTCTCCTCCAAAGATAGAGTCCCCCTTCATCTCACCTTTTACCACAAGATCCTCTTGCTGGGAGTGAAAGGTGAGAATCAGGAAAAATCTATGCTTATCTGGAAGGAGATGGGTTGAAAGCAGAGACATGAGAAATCGGTAAGACATCAAATCATCATTCACAATTTCCATCACCTTCCATTAGATTTTGGTAACAGACACACCTTAACTTCTCCTTCACCATTATGAACTTGAACTTCTTTAGAAGAGTGGAGGGCAAAGACTAATTGTTGAACGACAGGAGGATGGTGATATACAAATGAAAGTATGGTTAACTGTTTATCCATAGATAAAGGCGAAGGGTCTCGACCCGAAACGTCTCCCATTCCTTCTCTCCAGAGATGCTGCCTGTCCCACTGATTTACTCCAGCTTTTTGTGTCTATCTTTGGTTTAAACCAGTATCTACAGTTCCTTCCTGCACAAAATATATTTGCCTCATTGTTTCAGAATCATTATTTCTTACATTTCATATAACTAACTGAAATCTGTAAAGCTGTGTTGTGTCCTACCTCTCATCTTGATTTTGTTCTCCTGTTGAGTCTATGTAAGATGGCCTCTGCCTTGTATTAATATTCTCTGCATGCTGTCTGGTTGCTCAGTGGTAGATTGTCTGTGTGGCTATTTCATTCTCTACAGCAGCTTACATTATTCTGCTGCTGCTGTGATGATTTCATTTTCTGTCGAGAATAGCATACATTTCGTGTCTCCTTTGTTTGTGCAGCTTTCTGTTAAGCATTACATTTGTATTTATAGCTTGTCTTGAAAGGTTTTTTCTCCTCTTTTACCTATGTTTCATCTTGGAATTTGAAAAGAAAAGAGTGATCTCGTGAGAATCCAAATTTGTTCCTAGTTCAGTATCAATTAGTTCAGCCTTTGCTGTGCATTTCAGCTACCTTTCTTTTTTTGCAAAGGTGTTCTTTAAATTGATACCAATTAAATTGTTACTGATTTTAACTATTAGTACTGACACCCATCAAATGTGTAATTTTACATATTTGAATTTCCTAGATCCTCATCTTTTGGTTATATCAAAATTATTTTTACTTTATGAATTCCAGCTAAAATACAAAACAAGTATCTTTGAACAGGGTTACTAACATGGAATCTTTGTTGAAATTTTATTTACATGCTCTTTTAATTTGAAAACCGCCTCTAAATCAAGACCACTAAACATATCTCCAGACGCACCACATATGAAGATAATAATGGTATAAATTCTGACATGAAAGGAATTTTCAATTTCCACAGAGAAACACTGGTATTTACAGGACAGAAGGATGCACATTATGCCCATGCCAACTAAAAATGGATTGTGGGTTTATCCCACTTCCCATCCTTTGGTCCCTGATTCAATGGATACTCATACAGTATTTTTTAAATATTGTGAAGATTCCTTCTGCCTCCACCTTTTCACAAGGTGTTCTCCAAATGTACACCATGGTGATTTTTTTTCCTCACCTTCAATCATTTACCAATTTAATTTAAATCTACTGTATATCCCTCGTAATTATTTTCAGTTCTTTGGGAAATGGGTCCTTCTTGTTCACCTGTAGGCTAATAATAATTTTATACTCTTTTGGTTAAATCTTCTCTCAGCCTCCTTTGTTCCAAACTCAGTCCAGATGTTCTTGCCAGGATAACTCTGAAACTGGAATTGTTCCAGACTATCTGCATCCTCCCCGTAGGTGTTCCACATGGTGCTCTTCTGTAGGATATCAACGTCTGATTTTCCCATCCAATGGAGGCAGATTCATTCTGTAGGAGCAGAAGCATTGAACAATCACTACCTGCACCCAGAAAGACGAAGGACTCAGTTTAGGGCCCCCACATCCTTCTTACCATACTTCCTTCATGGTTCCCCCAGCACCATACAGCCAAAATAGCTGAATTTAGTTGAACTGTACGATGATTGTGAAGCCAGTGCTGAAAGACCCTTCAATCGGAAACATTAACTATTTTAACTGCCTGAATTGCTGACTGTTTCCAGCATTTTCTGATTTTATTTCACGTCTCCTTGTCTGAAATCTCCAAATATAAGTTTCATGAACTGCTATTATCCAGGTGTTCTTTCTTACATCAATTTAAGTTGCAATTGGGTATTGAACAGTGAAGATGAAGGGTGATAGTGACAAGTAACTCTATGCAGTAAGTGTCCAGCCGCTGTCTGAATGTTGCAGTCAGGCAGACCTGCATGTAAATTGCTTGCTATGAACATCTTGCTGCAGGAGTACTTAGTATGTAACATTCAAGATGATTGTAGCTTTTAGAATTACAATTTGGGGAAACTGAATAGTGCACTGGGTTGGAACTGGCCTTTTGCTCTGGGATGGGTTTTTAAATAGAATGTGTCCCTTGGACATTTGTGGTAAAAGTCCAAAATGAAACATTGGAACATGGCCCTACACTGAAAACTGCTCCTACTTTTTCAATAATTGGTTATGTCATTCAAAAAAGCCTGGAATATATTTGGCTTGGGAATTGGGCGGAAATTCTTGAATGGGCTTTAAAGTGGAATCACATTGCTGTGGTGGAGGAACCTTTATTCTAAATCTAGCTATAAGTTAACCCCAAGGAAAAAAAAACTATGGTTCTTTCACATTTTACAAATGTAGTAATTTGTTGAAGTGAACAAAAGATGGTCGCTTTTTTTGTGCTCAGCAATCTCCCACACGGGCTGATGTGATAATGGTTTGTAATGTTGGTTCAGGGATACATATTAGTCAGAACACAGGGATAGCTCTCCTGCTTTTCTTCAAACTAGTGCTCAGGGGAGCTCTTGATGCCATTTCTATATTCATGAAATAAAGTCTCATTTTTCAGTGGCAACATCCTCGCTCTGATGAACAAAACTGAATAAAATGCTTCACAACTGTTCCTTCCATTCCTATGAATAGGTTAGAAAAATATTGCGACAACTAACAATAAAATAGATCAAGTTGATACGATGATTTACTTACATAATTTAGAAAAACCTAAAGCATTCACTTTATTTTTAATAATAGCTTGTATTCAATTGAGCAAATATCCCAAGGCAGACACGAAAAGCTGGAGCAACTCAGTGGGTCAGACAGCATCTCAGTAGAAAAGGAATAGGTAACGTTTCGGGTCAAGACCCTTCTTCAGACTGTCCCACCTAATTGCTAATTCCACATGTTAATGACAGAATGGAAGTGTAGTTTGTACTTGTTACATCAAATTATTATTGTTATCCGGAGACTGTGTGATAAGTCCAACGTGCAAGTCAATTCATGCAAACTGGCTTATTTTGGAACTATATTTATTTTACATTTAATACCATAATAAGTTAGATTTTTGTGGGTGTCTTTCTTTCTCGTAATAGGGGTGACAAAACTCTATCCTTTGCAGATCCAACAAAATAAAAGGTTTAATAAATACTAGGAGAGGTAATTTATTCTGAACCTTTCAGGTTCGCAAAATTATAAATATGCTGAAACATTGGTTGTGCTAAATATATTCTGGTTGAGGACATTGAATTGATTGTCAGGCAAAGTAACGGAAAATCATGCGGGGTTGTTTTTTTTTTCTGATTGGAGGCCAATGGTGTGCCACGGAGATCAGTGCCCTGCTCAGTGTTGTTAGTTATCTACATTACAAATTGTATAACTATATAGTTAACGTTGTTACTAAATTTATATATGACACAAAAGTTGGTGATATAGAGGATGATGCGGAAGGATACAGATGCACAGAGTCTCTTGCCCAGAGTAGGGGCATCGAGGACATAGGTTCAAGGTAAAGGGGGAAAGATTTAATAGGAATCTGAGGTGTAACTTTTTCACACAAAGGGTGGTGGGTGTGTGGAACAAGCTGCCAGAGGAGGTAGTTGAGGCTGGGACTATCCCATCGTATAAGAAAATGTTATACAGGTACATGGATAGGACAGGTTTGGAGGTATATGGACCAAGCGCAGGTAAGTGGGACTGTAGCTGGGACATGTTGGCCGGTGTTTGGGCTGAAGGGCCTGTTTCCACACTGCATCACTCTATGACTCTATGATATCTATGTTTACAACAGGATCTAGATCATTTAAGGAAGTGGGCCAAGGAATGACAAATTGAATTTAATTATGCCAAGTGTGAGATGTTGCACTTTGATATGTCAAATCGAGGTGGTGCTTACATATAAGGATATAAGTCCTCGGGGGTGTTGTAAAATGGTAAGAACCCCACCGAACATGTGCATGGTTCTCTGAAAGTGGCAATTCGGGTGCACAGTATGGAGAAGAAGGTGTTTGGCATGATTGCATCATTTGGGGAGGGTATGAATACAAAAGCTGGGACATCGTGAAACAGCTGTACAAGTTGTTGGTGAGACCACATCTGGAGTATTTTGCCAATCTGATTGCAGAGCTAAAGGAAGTAAACCATTAAGTTTGAAAGAGTGCGGAAGAGATTCACCAGGATGTTATCCAGACTTGCGTGCTTGAGTTAGAGGAAGAGGCTACAGAGGCTGGAGTTTTCTTTGTAGAGAAGAAGGCTGAAGGGTAACCTTACAGAGATATATAAAATCATGAAGGACAGGGATAAAGTGAAGTCTCACATTCCCTAACCAGAACAGGGGATTATAAAACAAGAGGCCACATCCTTACGATGAGGAGGAGGGCTTTAAGATAGACCCCGGAAGCACCCTTTGCACTCTGAGTAGTCGATATCTGAAATGACCTGTCAGAGGAAGCTATAAAAGGGGATATAGAAACATATAAAATAGGTGCAGGAGTAGGCCATTCGGCCCTTCGAGCCTGCACCGCCATTCAATATGATCATGGCTGATCATCCAACTCAGTATCCTGTACCTGCCTTCTCTCCATACCCCCTGATCCCATTAGCCACAAGGGCCACATCTAACTCCCTTTTAAATATAGTCAATGAACTGGCCTCAACTACCTTCTGTGACAGATAATTCCAGAGATTCACCACTCTCTGTGTGAAAAATGTTTTCCTCATCTCGGTCCTAAAGGAATCCCCCCTTATCCTTAGATTGTGACACTATATATGACATTTGGATAGGAAGCATTTAGAGGGGTACTGTATGTGACAAGGAAGGGATTGTTTCCATGATGTATGGCTCTCTGACTCTTGTACCGACTTTTGATCTTGCAGTCACAAGGGACTGTGGATGCTGGAATCCAGAGTAACAAACAATCTGCTCAAAGACTCAATCTGAAAGTGGAAAGTGAATGTCAGTGTTTCGGTTGTGAGATTGGAGAAGGGAGAAAACTTGTACAAAGATGAGAGAGGGAGTGATGAGGCGAGAGGTGATTGGTGAACCCAGAGGTGTGAAGGGTATGGGGAGGGGTGGGAATGACAGAGAAAATGAAAAAGGGGCAGGTGGAGCAACATTAGAGGAGGTTCCCAATTGCATTAGGTTTGCAATAATATAGGAAATAAATTTTAACATTATATTACAATGAGATGCATACACAAATATTTTCAGTGGTGAATTTGCAGCAGAACAGCAGATGGACCTTCTTTTCAGCCATCACCTGAACATTGGTTCTCAATGGTTCAATGGTTCTTTACTATCACATGTACCTAGGTATAGTGAAATTCTTTTTTTTTCAACACAGTTCAGTAAAATTATTGCCAGACATACAAACCCAGGTAAAGTACAGAATGTATAGAAGCAGCCCACTGAGCCCACCATATGCAAGAGTCGTCAGGTTTTGGTGCCACTTTCAAAGAGCCAACTCTGATCCGTGTACACAAAGCTGAAGCTGATACCTACTCTTTATCTGACTTGGCTGGCACCAAGTCAATAATTCAAGATTCAAGAGAGTTTATTGTCATGTGTCCCAGATAGGAGAATGAAATTCTTGCTTTGCTTCAACACAACAGCATATAGTAGGCATAAATAAATACAGAACAGAACAGATCAGTGTGACCATATACTATTGAATATATATATACACACATAAATAAACAGATAAAGTGCAATGGGCTATTGATGATCAGAGTTTTGTTTAATAGCATGATGGCTGTGGGGAAGCAGCTATTCCTGAACATGTATTTTGCAGGCTCCTGTACTTCTACCAGAAGGCAGCGGGGAGATGTGTGGCCAGGATGGTGTGGATCCTTGATGGTGCTGTCAGCCTTTTTGAGGCAGCGACTGCGATAAATCCCCTTGATGGCAGGGAGGTCAGAACCGATGATGGATTGGGATCCTTGAACCCCACAGCAAACCTTTTGATGGATACTTGCTGCAGTAGCTGACACATTGTGGATCGGCTAACCTTTCACCAGCAGTTGTTTTGTCCTGATAGTAAGACATGAATCCTGTTCAATATACTCACTGTTCTGTAATATAGTTTGGACAATTTATAGAGTAGTACAGCACCGAAATATGTCCTTCTGCTGGACTCATTCAGGCTATCTATGCTAATGCTATTTTCCTACATTTGCCCATCTCTCTCTATCTCTCTTCCTTTCCTTTCCTATCCTTGTACCTGTCCAAATGAATACTGCAATCATACCTATTCCTACCACCTCCTGTGTCAGCTTGCCCATGTATCCACCAGCTTATGTGTGTGAGAAGCTAACCCCTCTGATCTCCTTTAAATATTTCCCCTCTCATTTTAAACCTATGCCTTCTAGGTTTAGCTCCCCTACCCTTAGGAAAAGGCTGTGCATCCGTGACCCTGCATGAGTAGTTTGAGCCAGCAAGGTGGTAAGGATGTATGCCAGAGCTCTCTGTGAGAGACTGGGAACCAATTTCTCCCAATTAATTCTGAACAGACAGTGTAGTATTGGAATATCTGAGATTTATGAAAGCGACACTGCATTTTTATGTATATTGTGACTGATTAATTTACATAATTATGAAGAAATTACATAACAGAAGCAGGTTACGTGAGTTGGAGCCAGCCCATCCACATGGATACTCAGTGATGGAAGGGTCTGAAATTTGCATGAATGTAGTTTGTAATGTTCATTTAATTCTTTAAATAGGGTTAAATAGTTTGTGTATATAAGTTAAATAGAATGTATAATCTTTATTCCCAAATTGTGATAACATTCTGGTAAGAGTTATCTGATCCTGAGGTTTTGTAATCTTTACTTTGAACTTGTATTTGTCCTGGCGAATTCTGAATAAAATAGAGCATAAGGTGTACTCGAAGAAGTGCCTGATGGTGTGTTTGAGGAAGATTGCAGCACGATATGTCTGGAACATAACTGTTGTGGCAATCTTTAAGGACTGATTATCATGTTAAAAGTATATTCAGTTATTTTTAATTTGGACTAAAAACCTCTAACACAATTAATTCTTCTGGTTGCACAGGGGAAATATTGTTTTGACACGAGAGACTGCAGATGCTAAAATCTTGAGCAAATATCAAACTGCTGGAGGAACTCAATGGGTCTGATGCTGCCTGACCTGCTGAGTTCCTCCAGTAATTTATTTTTTGCTTTGGAAAAAATTGTGTTACTGGTTAGTGCTTATGCTGGAGGCTACAAAGAGTGCATCGTAATAAGTTGAACACTAAAGCTAATGAGGATTGTTAATGTTAATAATGTCATGATCTCTTTTGACATGATACGTTTACTCTTTTATTCTCAGTTAGCAGGTGGTTAATGTAGGCTGCAATTATTCCCTGCTTGTTTGGTAAACAGTATATTTGGCCGAATATTCTTCACTGCATACTAGGCACTCTGTTTAAAACTTATCACCCAGACTTTTTGAATGCATGTAATAATACGGTGAAATTTACCTGAAGCTCGGTCTAATGTTCATTGCAAGGACAGATGGGTTGAGGTGGTGATGCATGGAGGTGGGAGAGAGAAAATCTATCAGAAATCATAAAAAATCTTTTTTTGTCTTTAGGAAAGAAAGTTTAAAAAAGGGCGTCACATTGGGAAAGCAGTAGAGCTACTGCCTTACAGTGCCAGAGACGTGGGTTTGATCCTGACTATGGGTGCTTGTCTGTGCGAAGTTTGTACGTTCTCCCCATGACCTGCATAGGTTTCCTCAGAGATCTTTTGTGTCCTCCTACACTCCAAAGACGTACAGGCTTGGAGGTTTATTGGCTTGTAAATGTAAAATTGTCCCTCGTGTGTATAGGATAGTGTTAATGTGCGGGGGATTCCTGGTCTCTGAAGTAAACTGAACTTAAGGTCCAAGGAACCACACACAGGTTTTCACCTATTTATAGTTGACATTGCAAAGTATTTGATGCTGGTGTGGTCAGTGTATCATGAGGTGGTGTTCCAGGAATTTTCAGAGATGCAATCAAGACAGGTTTAGTTTAGTTTAGTTTAGAGATATAGCGTGGAAACAGGCCCTTCGGCCTCCCCCCCCGGGTCCACGCCGACCAGTGATCCCCGCACATTAACACTATCCTACAAACACTAGGGACAATTTTTACATTTACCAAGCCAATTAACCTACAAACCTGTACGTCTTTGGAGTGTGGGAGGAAACCGAAGATCTCAGAGATAACCCACGCAGGTCACGGGGAGAACGTACAAACTCCGTACAGACAGCACCCGTAGTCGGGATCGAACCCGGGTCTCCGGCGTTGCATTTGCTGTAAGGCAGCATCTCTACTACTACTCCACTGTGATTGCCCAGGTTGTGGGAGAGCAGGTCCATTTTTGATCATCAGTTTCTGGGGTGGGATTCAGTTGTTTCAATCAGAGTGCAGTCAGGCAGGGATCTGGGAGTGATGAGTATGGAAGGATGAGTCAGTCAATGGACATTAAGGAGGGAGGTGGGAAGGTGTGTGACAAGCTGGTTTAATGCTGGAGTAACTGAACGGGTCAGACAGCATCTCTGGAGAAAAGGAATAGGTGACGTTTCGGAAGGAGGGTCTTGACCAAAAATGTCACCTATTCCTTTTCTCCAGAGATGCAGTCTAACCTGCTGAGTAACTTCAGCTTTTTGTGTCTACCAGATTTTTTTATTATTTACACTTCCTGGAATTGTGATGGCCTCAATAAATCAATGTTGTGTGCATTTTTATTAACATATTAATGCATGTTTGACCTAAATTCGGATTTTCACCTTTGGCTATAAGAGTTATATCACTTTTGAAAATTAATACATGCTTGTATGGTATTCCTCTGCCTACTGTTTTATTGTATATGTTAAATCCACAAACGCAACAATTCGGGATCAAGTCATTTGGGACTGAGCTGGTGTGATATTGCTTTACTCAGGTTATTTGTAAATCTCCTCTGTTTGGAATTGAAAATGTCCAATTGTTAAGTACATTCAATGCCAAGTTTGATATAGTATTGTTCTCTTTGGGGATTAGATGGGGAAATGGATATATTGGATAGTCTGTTGTATTAAAAGGTGGTGCAGAAGTTGTACAATCCCGAAACAATTTTTCAACCTGCAAATTAACCTTGGAATCCCACACCAGCACTCCCAAGTCAATGGACAATAGATAATAGGGGCAGGCGTAGGCCATTCGGCCCTTTGAGCCAGCACTGCCATTCAATGAGATCATGGCTGATCATCCACAATCAGTACCCCGTTCCTGCCTTCTCCCCATATCCCCTGACTCCGCTATCTTTAAGAGCCCAATCAAGCTATCTCTTGAAAGCATCCAGAGAACCGGCCTCCACTGACCTCTGAGGCAGAGAATTCCATAGACTCACAACACTGTGTGAAAAAGTGTTTCCTCATCTCCGTTCTAAATGGCTTACCCCTTATTTTGAAACTGTGACCCCTAGTTCTGGACTCCCCAACATTTGGAACGCGTTTCCTGCCTCTAGCGTGTCCAAACCCTTAATAATGTTATACGTTTCAATAAGATCCCTTCTCATCCTTCTAAATTCCAGAGTATACAAGCCCAGTCGCTCCATTCTCTCAGCATATGACAGTCCCGCCATCCCAGGAATTAGCCGTGTGAACCTACGCTGCACCCACTCAATAGCAAGAATGTACTTCCTCAAATTTGGAGACCAAAACTGCACACAATACTGCAGGTGTGGTCTCACTAGGGCCCTGTACGACTGCAGAAGAACTCTCTTTGCTCCTATACTCAACTCATCTTGTTATGCAAAGTCCCTTTGCACCTCCGATATCTGAATCTTCTTTCTGTTTCGAAAATAGTCTACACCTTATTTCTACTATCAAAGTGCAGGATCGTACATTTTGCCAAACTGCATTCCATATGTCATTTCTTTGCCCATCCTTCCAGCCTGTCCAAGTCCTTCTGCAGAGGCCCTGCTTCCTCTACACTGCCTTCCCTCCACCTGTCTTTGTATCATCTGCAGACTTGGGCACAAAGCTATCATCCAACTCATGAATATACAACATAAAAAATCAAGGACCCAACACTGACCCCTGTGGAACACCACTAATTCCTGGCAGCCAACGCAAAAAGTCTCCTTTATTCCCACTCTTTGCCTTCTGCCATCCAGCCAATCTTCTCTCTATCAACCACTGAAATTAGGCTAACCAGCCAATGTCCCCTCTTTTGCTCTGCTCCCTTCTGGACCAGTGGAGTAATGGGCTTGTCCCACTTGTGCTACTTTTTCAGTGACTGCCGGCACCCATCATAGGTCGTTGCAGCTCGCCGAAAAGGTTGCGCAAGTGGGACAGGCCCATAACAGTTGCAATTCTCCAGTCCTCTGGGACTGCTCGTGACTCTAATGATTCTTGAAAGATCACCACTAATGCCTCCATAATCTCTAAAGTCACCTCTTTCAGAACTCTGGGGTGCAGTCCATCCCATCCAGGTAACTTATCCACCTTCAGATCTTTCAGCTTCCCAAGCACCTTATTCTTAATAATAGCAACTCCACTAACCTCTGCCCCCAGGCTCTCCTGAATTTCTGGCATGTTGCTGGTGCCTTCCGCTGCGAAGATTGACGCAAAAATAACTTATTCGACTTGTCCGCCATTTCTTTATTCCCCATAACTACTTCTCCAGTGTCATTTTCCAGCCATTTTTTTCAAAGACAGCTGGTAAAAATGAAGTTAAAATTTGAACATGAAAATCACTTTTGAGCAGCTGAAATGTCAGAGATTATGCTATTTTAGAATGTTGAAGATTTCCTATTGGGAGTGAAGCCCCCCCCCCCCCCCACAAAAATTCTATGTGATAGATTTTTTCATAAAATATACTTTATATCCAAACACAGAGAATGGTGCTTCAGAGAAGTGTCATATAATGATCTAACACTGACATTCGAGATCATTCAAGATATTTACATAAATGCTTATCAGCTTTCTTTTTAACTCTTAAACAATTTCTCACATTGGTTTCCAGTGTAATTGCTTTCAACAAGATTTTATTTTATTCAACATGCTTTTACTGAATGATAGTTCAATGACAAGATAAAAGCAACAACGCATCACCATGTTGCCAAATGTGATAGATGGGGAGTGAATAGTTAGAAAACACAAGATAATTGAAACAAAGGTGTTGTCACAAAGATTTTTACCAGTGTGGTCTTAACTGGCTGACAACACTAAATCCAGTTTTGTTGATGCCAGGAAACTGAGAAAGTCGGCAATCATTCGCATTAACTTCCTTAGTCAGATGTATATTTTAAGACAGTTAAACTTCTACATTAAACATCTTGTCCATGCAGGAGAGAAAAATGACTTTGGGGAACAGTAGCACCTCTAAGCCGTTGTCACTGCATTCAAGACATTCTGAAAAGTCAATCCTCATTATAAGATCTTTTTAGGTCTGTTGCCAATTCATCAATTTGTACTTTAATACATTGTCTATCAAACCTTCATACTTATCAGGCCAATGTCGTGTAAAAATCTGTAGTCAATCAACCAGAATGCTACTGGGGGATTGGAAATCCAGTTCATGAGAAAGAAAATAAAAATATGTTTGCTAATTATAATTTCTTGATAATCTAGTGATATAAACTATTTTATCTTGCATGTATGTTCAATATTGAAATTCTGATTTCAATTTTGACTTTAATTCAATTAATGTCACCTCTTTCAGGTATTTGATTTGATGAAAATTCTCAGGATAAACTTGCCCCAAAATGACATGGTTACCAGCACCATGAAACTAACATGGATATTTGAGAACAATCTTGAGTTCACCCCTGTTTAGTGTAACATATCAAGGATTAAACTTTTGATCTACTGAAAAAACCTGTTCAAGTTCCCAGTATTTTCAAATGTGAACTTGTTTTCCCATTATAAAGATAAGGAGTATTCTTGAATAAAATGCAAGCAGACATATAGCAGACAGGCTCAACAGTCGAACTCCCTAATATCTGATTATTCAAGGTTAGCAAATTCTATCAGGTATTAGTTGAAAAGGGCTTGTACAGATTAATCAGGAAACTTACTATAAATACGTTTTTAAAATAATAATGTTAGGTGTAACTTAACCATTTATTCGGCCCCAAGACTTGATTCCAACTAAAACAAGTTATTGATGATGCATTTAATAGAAGAATAAATGACATTCCCTCTTGCAGAGCTTGTACTTACATAAAGTAAAGTTCTAAACATTATATTGAATTTCCACAGTGTTGCATTCAACTAGTTTTATATTTATGTTGTCATCGTATCCACGTTTGATCACTTTGGGTTACTTAGTATTAAATGTCAGAAAGAAAATGGTAAGTGAGTACATCTCAGGATATACAATTCCTTTTGAAAGTACAGTCCTGCTTTTGTAGCTTCAGTCTCCTGCTGGGAGAAGCCATTTAGTTTTACTGCAAAGTGTCTTGAATGGCAGCAGGATAAAGAGGTGGATAGCAAGTGTGACAACATCAGACGAGCTGCCAGAAATCTAACTGCGTCTTATTCACCTCAAGATCCATTGCTTCAGACTATGCTGTAAATTATTTTTCAGATAACTACCCCAGTGACACGAAACTAAATAAAACTAGGGAAATAAAAGCAGAGCAGTGAGATTTTCAGTCGACAAGTTCAGCAGAATGGTAACAGGACTCTGGGAAATCCACTTCACAGAGCAATTTGTGTAGCCTCCGAAAATGTCGGATGAATTTTCCGCACGTTTCATGTATTGTACTTATTATTACTTGAATAAAGTCTATTTTGAAATAAAAATGAAAATAAATTAAATAATATATTTTTAAAAATCCACTTCCGAGAGATATTTACCCAGATGCATCGAGGCCCCTGAATAGTGATCATGAGTGGAAACCTATAGAGCTAGCTAGTTTAGAAAGCAGGGAAGGACACAAAAGAGCTGGAGTAACCCAGCAGGACAGTCAGCGTCTCTGGAGAGAACATGGATAGGTGATGTTTCAAGTCGGACTCTTCTTCAGAGGCTAATTTATCATTCTTTTCCAGTTTTAAGATGGTATCACCTAATCCACAACTGACAGGTTAACAGATCTGAATCTTAGTTCAAATAATTCTGAACCGCTGTGGATTTTCCCTTGGTAACTGAGTTTGTTGAGGATATTATACAGTGATCTAATTTATACGGGTGAAAAGAATGGCATGAGGAATTGTTTCATGTTTACTACCTGCAATGAAGCATGCATAAGTTTCAATTAATTATTTTCTAGGTAAATTCCTTCTTGTCTTTCTGGCGAATTCACTTTCCAGAGCAGTATTACTAACATTTGATAAAGCAGAGTTCAAAATTAAGGCCAGTAATAACAGTCATCCACAAGATTGAAAAAAAGACAAAGTAAATTAAAAGGCAGAAATAAATTGGTAGCATGAATGAGGTTTGATGTTTGGACACCTTGAGAGGAAGAAAAAAACTAAGGGAGTTAAAGAGATTTGAAATTCAAGGGGAACAAGAGTTAGAGTAACAGTAACAGGATTAAATGGCCCATAGTGTGCAATATGACATCTAGTGCTCCTTAGTGGTACCTTACAATAATTAATAAACATTAAAAAGTAATAGAAGGTTAATATTGTGTTGCAATAGTATTTAGCTGCCTCACGCCAAGCCTACATGAAAAGCAATGGTGTTCAAATACAGAAACAAAGAACTGCAAATGTTGGTAAATACACAAAAGGACATAAAGTGCTGGAATAGCTCAACGGGCAGGCAACATCCCTGGAGAAGATGGTCAAGTGACAATTCTGGTCGAGACCTTTCTTCAGACTGATTATAGTGGTGGGGGGGGGAAGAAAGCTGGAAAAGGGGAAAGGCAGTACAAAACATGGCAGGTAATAGGTCGACGTAGGTGCGGGGGAGGACATTTGATACTCAGATAGTTGGATCAAAAGCCAGAGATAAGAAAGGAAGGAAGGAAGGAAGGGGCAGGTGTGAAGCGTGGAAGATTGTAAAGTCAGAGGGAGAAAAGTGGCGGACAGGTGGGGGGGGGGGGGGGGGGGTAGATGCAGTAGATTAATTTACAGAAGGTGTATGTGAACCTCTGTCTCACCTGGAAGGACTGCTGGGGTTGGTGTATGAAGGCAAGGAAGGAGGTATAGGGCCAGGTGTTACTTCTTCTGTGGTTGCAGGCGAAATAATCTGTGGATGGGGTAGCTTGGGTGGGAAAAGATATGTGAACCAAGGAGTTGCAGAGGGAGTAGTCTCTGCGGATGGTGGACATGGATGGAGATGGGAAGATGTGATTATTGGTGGGGTCACGTTTGAGGTGACGAAAATGTCAGAGGATGATCTGTTGGATGTGGAGGCTGGTGGGGTGAAAGGTGAAGACCAGGGGAAATCTGTCCTTGGTCTGTCTGGGGGGAGGGAGAGCAAGAGCAGAAGTATGGGACATAGAGGTGATGTTGGTGAGGGATCCATCTATGACAGAAAGGAGAAAGCATGTTTATTAAATGAAGTAGACATCCCGGATGTCCTAGAACGGAAAGTCTAATCTCGGGAGCAGATGCGGTTGAAATGAAGGAAATGAGAGTAGAAAAAAGCTTCTTTGCAAGATGCAGGGTGGGAGGAAGCATAGTCCAAATAACTGTGGGTGTTGGTAGGTTTATAATAGACATCAGTTGATAGCCTATCCGCTGTGATCAAGACAGCGAGATCAGGAAAGGTGAGTTTGATTGATATAATGTTAATAATGTAATCGTGCATGACATAAGCAGCTGCAGCCAAACCAAGAACTTCCCCTAAACCACTGCAATCTTTTGTAAATCCCTATGCAAATACACTGAACAATCTGGCATAATATTCTACACCGACATTCTCAAAGACAATGTAATTTTTTTATTATCACCATAGGTATCCAAAATGTTGATCAAATATTTCAATCAACCGGAACAAAATCTTGGACAATTAAAAAAAAAAATCCCAATCTATCCAACTGAGTATTTGCAAAATGTACATAAAGAAACTTTCATTCTATAATTACGCTTTTAAAAATCTACAAACAATGTTTAATTTCTTCTCTACCTTATTCCTTTGTATTTGTGAATATTACATGGAGATTTCTGGAAACCAACTATCTCTCCCAAATTATTCATGAATTGTAGTCTTGTTATCTTAAATTTATTAGATTGGAATCAAGAGCAAGTAGCCTTTCTGATTTGTCTCTCCCTCAACAGAAATCCTAAAGCAAAGGTAGGAAAGTTACAGGAGGAAATTCTGAGGGATAGGATTTGCCTGTATTTGAAAAGGGAAGGTCTAATTAGGAATAATCAGTATGACTTTGTGCATGGGAAATCATGTCTCACAAATCTGAGTATTTTGAAGATGTGGCCGAGAATTGAGGAGAGTAGAGCGGTGGAGGTAGTGCATGTGGACTTTAGCAAGGCTTTTGACAAGGTCTAATATGATAAACTAATCTAGAAGGTTAGATCACATGATATCAAGAGTGAGCTAGCCAATTGGATATAATATTAGCTTGGTGGAAGGAATCAGAGGGTGATAGTGGAAGGTTGTTGCTTAGATTGCGGCTTGTGACTGGCGGTGTGACGCAGGGATCGGTGTGGTCATCTGCATGAACAATTTGGATGACCATGTTAACATGGTTAGTCATTTTGTGGGTGAAACCAAAACTGGGAATGTAGGTGATAGTGATGAAGGCTGTCCTTCTCCCACTTAGGAAAGCTGAACGGAAACCTCTGGTAACCTTGCGTCCCACCCAAGGTTTCCATGAGTCGCCAGAGGTTTTGGTCACTCGCCTGGAAAGCCTCAACCGAAGCGTGAGCTGCATCTACCGAGCAAAGATCCTACAGGATCTTTGCTACCGACCGCACACGCACACACACACAAACACATTGTGAAGGTGGGGGCCAGGGACAGCGGAGGAGTGCTGTCTGCGCGATGACGAGGAAGGTAAATGGCTGCCACAGAGCACGTTAAGTCCTTTAGAGAGCGCGGTTGGGGGGGGGGGGGGGAAAGAGAGAAGGGGGGAGAGAATGAGTGGAGACAGTTTTAAGAAGTTTAATAAAGTTAGTGGGCATTTTACCTTCCGGCGGATCTTCTAGGTCCTGAAAACTCCAATAAGCCAATCAAAATGGCCAGTCAGCAAAGGAGATTGCCTTCGACTGCCTGTAAGTAAATAGCGATCCCACTCCACTGGTTTTGACCAATTTATAGGCAACCTATTTTTAATCAAGGCCGGTTTTGATTTTGATGAAATAATCGAAGGAACATAAAAGCCTTGACCACACGGAAACCACTTTCGACCATTAGGGAGAGTGACCAAAACCTCCGGGAACCTCATGGAAACCTTGGGTGAGTGCAAGGCCACCAGAGGTTTCCGTTCAGGTTTCCTAAGTGGGACAGGGGCATAAGGCTATAACAGCATCTAGATGAACTGGGAAAGTGGATCAAGGATCAGCAGATGGATTTTAACTTGGACAAGTGTGAGGTGTCACATTTTGGCAAGTTAAACAAGGGCAGGACTTGTACGGTAAACAGCAGAACATTTTAACTCTGCTGGGCTTGAGTTAAAAGGAGAGATTTAACAGGCTAGGTCTATGAACATAGGCAATTTTCTTTCTCTGGAACAGGTAATTGAAGGGTGACCTTACAAAGGTATATGAAATCAAGAGGGGCATAGATAAGGTGGATGATCACAGACCTTTTTCCCAAGGTAGGGAATTCTAAAACTAGGAGTACAGGTGCATGGTTGCTTGAAGGTCGAGTCGCAGGTAGATAAGGTGGTCAAAAAGGCTTTTGGCACTTTGGCCTTCATCAGTCAGAGTATTGAGTATAGAAGTTGAGAGGTCAAGTTGCAGTTGTATAAGACATTGATGAGACTGCATTTAGAATATTGTTTTCAGTTTTGGGCACCATGTTATAAGAAAGGTAATGTCAAGCTTGAAAGGGTTCAGAAAAGATTTACGACGATGTTGCCAGGATGTTGTAAGCTATAGGGAGAGGTTGAGTAGGTTGGGACTCTATTCCATGGAGCGCAGGAGTATGAGGGGTTATAGAGATGTACAAAATCATGAGAGGAAGAGATCGGGTAGATGCACAGAGTCTCTTGCCCAGAGTAGAGGAATCGAGGTCTAGAGGACATAGGGGAAAAGATTTAATAGGAATCTGAGGGGTAACCTTTTCATACAAAGGGTGGTGGGTGTATGGAACAAGATGCCAGAGGAGGTAGTTGAGACTGGTGCTATCCCATCAGTTAAGAAACAGTTAGACAGGTACATGAATAGGACAGGTTTGGATGGATATGGGCCAAGCGCAGGCAAGTGGGACTAGTGTAGCTGGGATATTGTTGGCCGGTGTGAGCAAGTTGGGCCAAAGGGCCTGTTTCCACACTGCATCCCTCTATGACCCTATCACTCTAGACTCCAGAGTTTGAAGGTACGAGGGGAAAGGTTTAAAAGGGACCTGAGAGGCAACTCTTTCTGGTAGAGGGTAGCGTGATGAGCTGCCAGGGTGTGTTGTAGAGGTAGGTATTAATACAATGTTTAATTTGGATAGGCACAGAGATAAAATTGATTTAGAAGTTATGGAGCAAATGCAGACAAATGAGATGAGCTCAGATAAACGTTTTAGCCGGCATGGACAAGTTGGGCCGAAAGGCCTGTTTCTGTGCTGCATAACTCTATGACTCTAAAATGTAACACCCTCATTCATTAGCAATAGAACATTTGACTGACACTTATACATACATAAAACACAACACTGGTCAGGTAATTACCAATCATGGATTGGTAATGAACATTAAGTCTTCACTATTGTGAGTATGTTTTTTTAAGTGTTGCAATTGCAACAGATTTTCCTGATGTAAGCGTTAAACATTTAACCTCAGGAACAGATAAGACCGTTTTTGTTGAGCATTTTTTTTCAAATACAACCACAATATAATATCACAAATTTACATTAAGACTATAAATAACAAGGGCACCTGGTAAAACCTTGAGCAAATTATAAATTGAGAAAGTAGCTCAAGTGCATTTATGATATTAATAACCTGTTGGACAAAAGAGTCTCTGAAGGTTATTCAAATCACATAGGAATATGAAAAAAAAAATTGATAGCTTTCATTTACAGTAAATGATGCTAATCCCACATTGTACAACCATTGTCCATCCCTGTAACATTCACCACAATTTAGTGGTGAGAGCACAGTTGCAAAGACATATTAACATGTTGCTACCCTAAGGCTTGGGTTCCTGGTACGTCGGTATAGATAATCTAAAATATCAGATGTTTATCAAGAAGGTACTGGAGATCATCCGGGGACTGGATTATTTGTGGGTTCACAACAGACATTCTCATCACATATCCCATCAAATAATAATGTTGTTTTCCCCTAATTGTTTGATGGGACTCTCATGAACAGAGTTTGAGCTTCTTGCAGCCGACGATGATTAGCTATCTGAAGCTCTGTGTAAGCCATCCCTTGACCGAACTGAGATGCAGTGGCCAAAGCACCGTTTCTTACATTGGAATTATGAATGGATGATGTTGTTTCTGTTCTGTAAAGCTGAGCTTTTATTTCACAGCAGCCAAACCTGCTTAAAAGAATATAGAAATCTCGGCGAAATGTCTTTGTGAAAATGGCGTACAGGAATGGATTGGCACAGGAATTGATTGGATAAAACAGAACCAGGAGGATCTTGGAGTTGGACACCGTGATAAAAGGAACCTTCAGAGCTGCTGAAATGGCAAAGAAAGATATTGGTGACATGCAAATGAAATCTGTAAAGATTAGCACAGCCATGCGTTTGGCGATTTTTGTATCGCTATTTGTAGAAATAAAGTTGGGGTTTCGAACAGTTAGGTAGATTTTAATGTAGCAGAAACAAATTAGTAGAAATGCAATAACATTTAATATCAAAATGAAAATGATGTAAGCTTGTGAGACTGGGGAGTTTATGTCCATAGGGAGGCAGATGCTCACCTTTCGATAATTACTGATCCCAATAAGAGGGAGCACTGCAACAGTGAATGAAAATATCCAACCACCACTCATGATCACAATGGCATGCCTCAGACAAAGCTTTCTGTCCAACTGCATGGCATAAGTTATTGTGTGCCACCTCTCTAGGGTGATCGCAGTCAGTGTATACACTGAGAGCTCACTGGCAAAAATGGTGAAGAACCCAGCAGAGGCACAGCCCGCACCAGTCTGCCAGTCTATGGCATAATTATAGTAGCGGCCTTTGGTTCGGATATCGACAGAAGCAATCAGCAACAGATAGAGACCCATACAAAAGTCAGAAAAGGCCAAGTTACACATGAGAAATCGCGGGACTGTAAGTTTATAGCGACTGGTTAATAAGACTATGAGAACAGCAATGTTCCCCACAATGGCGAGAATATTCATTAGCCATATTATGACCCTTAGAATGTCTTTTCCCACAATGTCTTCACAGGGATTGAAGTCATCAGCTTTTGGATTACAGATCACATCCACCACATTTGTGCAGAAACCATAGTCAAAGAAAGGTTCATCGTCATTTAAGTCAACCCATGCTTCATTGTCAATGAAGGCATATTCTTGAGGAAATGTTGAGTTCATCTGCAAAGATCTTTTTGAAAGCAGTCGACTATTCTCAGATTCCTTTTGGGAGCTGATGTTGTTATAGAGCTTGTTACAAACTGCAGACCACTGTATTCTGGGGGTAAGAAAAACAACCATATTTATTATAATTCCAGTGAGCAAAGAGCAATCGAAAATCAGTGACTTTTAACATAAATAATAAGGATAATTTCAGTCAGAGATTCGTGCATTTAGATTTTAGAGATACAGCATGGAAACAGGTTTGTTGGCCCTCCAAGACCACACTGACCAGCATTCACCCCATACACTAACACTATCCTACACACTAGGGACAATTTTTCAACTTACCAAAGCCAATTAACCTACAAACCTATATACCTTTGGAGTGTGGATGGAAACCGGAGCACCCGGAGAAAGCCCACGTGGTGACAGGGAGAACGTACAAACTCTGTACAGATGGCACCCCTAGTCAGGATTGAACCCGGGTCTCTGGTGTTATAAGACAGCAGCTCTCCCACTAAATCACTGTGCCGCTTCGATTTTCACATTCTAAAATTTCAGTGTGGCAAAAGCTTCTTCTGAACTATGTATTGTATTTATTGGTATTTGTTTTTGGGTCTTGGTTTGTCCTCCCACACAAATGAAATTATTTTATTTTGCATCCATTGTATTGAACCTTTCCATTATTTTTAAATTCTGCTCACGCTTCCACTTACATCCGCTCTGCAGGTGCAAAATAATAAACAATACTCACTCCTTTTTCTTCTTGGTATTTTCATTTTGAAATGCACAGCAGTGGCTCGGATATGTCATGCTGGCCTCTCTTAGTTCTACAAAGTTGTCCAGAGGTGGCAGCCTTTTTAAGTTGGCAGTTGACTGAGCTATGAGCTTCTTAACAAATTTCAAGCCATGAGTTGGAAGCACACTAATGCTGGTTCTGGAAATATCCCTGTTGAAATAGAAAGGGTGCTCCTTATTTGCTTTAACCCAGATGTATATCATGCTGCTGATAACATAAGATATTGCCACCGTGAACCTAGTTTCCATAAAATGGCCATGCTGCGAGTCACAGTATGGTCAGGAATTTCAAAGATGCGACTGATCTCACGTATTAACTTTGAAAGGTAATCCCAAATTTTAGCAGCAGCCAAATGAACCCAACAGAGAAAATACCAATCACCTATGAAATAGTCTCAACAGTGGGAAAATAAATCAATTTAGCAATGGATCTGCAACTAGTAGGTGATGCCTTTACATGGCACTGGAGCAGCATTAACTAGCATCAAGTCGGCATTGCAGGGCAGTTGACATCATGTCTGCATACTTCTGGAAGCATGCATCTTTATTAAGTGGCACCCAGATAGTTTTTTCAGCTCATTCAGTCGTTTTGGCAACTGTAACACTAATAACTTCGTAAATTTTGTGTCTTTACAATCAGGATCAAAACATCACACCATGCACTGATTCTGAGAATATTGAGAGGAATGGATCAGTTCAAAATTAATGGAATTAAACATGGTAAGAAAAGTTATGGAAGAAAATTCTAACTTACAAAGGAGCATTCAATAATGAAATTATTGCAAAATATTTTAATGTTTCAATCACAATTAATCTAAAATCTACTTAAACATTTTATCAATACTAATTATCAGATTAATTTCTCTGTTTGTACTGTTGAGTTCTACCAATGTACAACTCCAATGCCTGTCACCTTGACAATTCACTTACAGAACAGTGGGTCCTGTTGCTCCCACGAAGACATCATCATGTAAATTCTGCAGATTTTGATTACCTGCGAGATTGCTGTAAGAAAAAGCAAAAATAATTAATCCTTGAAAACCCATCACATAATATGATGCACACATGTGTATGCTTCTTCAATCAAGGGAATTCTGCAATAGAGAATATCAAACTAACAACTTACAGCTGACCCAAATCTGTTCCATTAAATGCATGACCTTGTACTTCTGTGAGGTCATTATTAATCAACTTTCTGTGATTGAAAACAAAAACGAAAATAGAATGAAAGATTTATTTTTTGATTATCCCCACAGTCATATGTACAGATTAACATGGGATATATGATTTATTTTGTTTCTATAAAGTGCAAATAAAGAAATAAATAAATGATGTTTTATGGCAAACATTATTTCTATTTCAATCATTCAAAATAGTAAGATTAAATGAGAACTTACCAGTTTGAAGTTTGATCTTGATTTTATGAGGAGTTATGTTGGTGATTACGTGAAGAACCCCGTCCAGGCAGCATGCGCGTCAATCTTCAAAGCAGCGGTATGAAATCACAAATAACAATCACCGAAGTGACATAGTTAGATGCGTGACTCGAGAACTACCAGATGATCTTTATGAGAGTTGGGCGTGGGGGGCATGTAATCACCAATGTAACTCCTCATAAAATCAAGATCAAACTTCAAACTGGTAAGTTCTCGTTTAATCTTACTATTTTACTTCGGAGTCACGTGAGTGATTCCGTGAAGAGTTCGAAGCTTTGTGATTTCATGTCGCAGATTAAAATCTCGGCATCTCACTGCATCGATTGACTCAGGATGAGTGAATAATCAAAAATGCATTAAGCATGATGTTGATTCAAATGTATTAATGGTTTATGTTAATAAAGAAATCAAAAACAACTCCTGTAACTCAGGGGAGGCTAAAGTGGAGCAAAACAGAATGGGCAAAACCCCGGGTCAGTAACCGGCCTATGGAAATTTTTTTTAAATCAATTTTTAAAAAATCGGTCGCGAGCATATGGTCGATGGTCATGCCCATTGCCCTGTCCGCTGAAGTTGATGCTGACCTGGTGGAATGAGATATACAATCGTCAGTGTTAATACCTGCATAACCCAGAACCTGCTGCAGCCACCTTGAAATAGTCTGAACCGACCTACCTTTGTGTAGGTGTTTGTTGATTAATAAACAATGTTGATTCCACACTTCTTAGAATTCTGGTGGCCTTGATATAATATAGCAAGCCTGCCCCCCCACATAGACTTGAGACCGTGGGGTATCCGAAAAATTATCTTAAATCATGCCACCCCTGGTCTGCTCTGCTTGTGTAGATCAGAATGTAAAATGTAATGGCACATGCAGCCAATTCCAAACTATATAGCCACAACGTTTGCAATGTTTGCCGTCGTTGTGCTGATATTAGTGTCATAACTAAGGATGTAGTTGGAACCCCTTAGTGAAGTAATGTTAACACATTTTCAATAACCAACTGCATATTCTTGTATTGGGAGAACTTGTGTCAAGATCTCTTTAACAACTCGATACCCGGGTTGAACCCGACAGAGTAGTTCCCGTTTGTTGCAGCTGTAGTGTCTCTATAACTGAATTATTGTCAAACACCATTTAAGAATGAACTGGAGATGTCAGTAATCTGTACCGTATTAAATGTAACATTAACATTTAAACAAAATTACTTCCTCAATAGGAATGTACTGCTTTTTTGGATGCTATCCCTGCACTCTGCAGTGAGCACATTCATGGCTTGATGTGGCAACCTGAGGCATAAGTCAATCCATTCAAAATGGGTAAGTCAATAATTGTTTTATTATGTAAAGGCCGGTCTCCTGAACCACAGTTTGAACCAGCAAGTTTTTGTTTTTTGGAATAACCGTATACCGTTGTATTACTATGCCTGATGAAGCTGGCAACATGGCTGCTTAGCCAGTCTGACAGTACGAACCCAAGCGAGGTCTTGCTGACTGTTTTAAGACCATGCTAATGAGGCGAAAATGGAGGAAGACATAAAAGAACATTCCTCCTTATGCAGCGAGAATATATTTCTCCGCACTGTTGTCCGCCACATATTTTTGCAATCAGTGAATAAACATGCACCAACATGTCAATATTCGATGTAGCATTGAACCATACTTTCATAATACTTTGAGATCCAATACCTATTCTGTGTTGTCATCGATCTGAACTGGATGATACACCAGTGGCAAAGGACATTAGGTATTTTATTACGGGATACTTTTCCTTGATTGCCATGTAACTAACATATGTCACCATTGTAGAGTAGCAACTTGAAGTTGAGCATGTAGAATATGTATATTCACTCAATAGCCCCTTACCCATGGGGAGCATCTAGTGTATATATTTAGTTGATACCAACAATTGAAGAATTGGTAACTCATGCAAATCTCCAATACCTCCTTCTAGAGATGGTATTTGGAACTTCTCACTTTGAGTGCTTAACATCAGTTTGTAATAACTGAATTCGACCGACCAAATTACTGGAGCGAGTTCAAGTTTAAATCAGTTTATTGTCTTGTTCAGCAATGCTGAATACTGTTTTTTCATCATTGTGACTGAGGTAGCTTCAGCTGACAATAGCATAAGGTTGTTAACAATAGTCTACATATCCTTTGAGAGGTTGCTACTTTGCACGATATCAGTTCCTTGATTTGCTCAGCTGAACACAGCTACTATAATGCCAGTTACTCTTGATGAAATAAAAGTCAGTTTTATAACAGGTTGCTATTAACTCCAATCTCTTGCCACAGGGCGGAGTCATAGGCTAATTAATAATTAAAGGTAAATCCCAATGACCAACGAACAGTTTATCCCATTTAGCAATGTTTTACTGTTATTAGTACAGTTATATTGTCTTTGATAACCTCTGTTATGGGAATTGCATAGCATGGATCTTTGAGACCCTTATGAATCTGTTGTTAGTCAGGAAAATAAGTTTTCATATTCGGAAAGTTCATATGCCCGACATTCTCCATTTTTCATAATAAACATGCCACTCCTGCCTTATTCCATGGGTGGTTTGCATGAGAACTTTGGCCCGATTTCCGAACCTTAACTTCAAAAAATAACCCTGGCCATAATCCAAACTTGCTTGGAATGCTACTACTGTGCATCAACCAGATGTTTTTATCCTTTGTGTGTTGTACAAACAATGTAAATATTACAACTTGTGAACGGTGCACTTACCCATGTTTTGGAAGTGCTAGACCCACTTGTTGAGTAGGGTTGGTAAGGTGCTTGGAATTTCTGAGCTATCATGCTGCCCCCAGCTCCAGTGAACCGCCTACTGCCGATGAGCACCTGGGGTGTGTTCTGAAACGATGACCTTTGCCCGCCGTTGGCCTTAATTGATTCGTCTGCCAGGTTTTCTTCCCCTGTTGAATAGGCCTACCTGAATAACAGATTCGGCGGCTGGCTCTTACATCCCCCTGTTGGCGCTGTTCACTGCCGGCACATATGTGCTTCAGTATGTTCTATTGACTTCTTTAGAGCCTGGAGTCAGTTATATCCTGACCTTTTGCTCTTCCCTCCTCAGAGAGGGCGATTCGTAGGCAGCCCTAAACAGGCGCTGCCACAGGCCGCAGGATACCTATACTGATATGAACCCATTGGACCTATACCCGAATAGAATATTCTGCTGGGATGGCAACTTTGTTATCAGGAAAAAAGGTACCTCTGACATGTGTGCTTAATCCCTTGGGGTATGCCCCATGGCCATACCCTGAGACTCAGTGTCAGCAGGATACTGACACGTCTTGGTCTCTGCCTCCAAGAGGGAGACCTGTAGCAGGTCTGTCAACTGGAGCTGCTGGTGCGGCCCGCAGACGTGGAACTTCTGTCTCAACCTTACCATCAGAGTCAGTGTCAGAACTAAAATGACCCATGGCTCGCGCCTCCTCATCTATGAAGGCGCTATCAAACAGTTCTCTACTAGATGTTGCTGGCGCCTATTTGTTCAGGGTGGCGCTGACACTCCTCCTGTAGGCATGTGCCCTGCTGTAGCACTGTATGCAACAGTTGCTGCTTTTGGGATAGTCGTTTCAAACGCACTATCCAGCCCCGGTGAGGAATCATCCCCCGACTCCGTGGGCCTTGCTATCCAGCCCCGGTGGAGAATCATCCCCCTACTCCAGGGGCGGAGAAAACTTATGTGTGAACTTGAGCAACCCTGTCGCAGACGTTGCTGGTGCCGCCTCTCATAGAGGCCGGTGCTTTTTGACATGAAACAGCCCTGTAGCAGGCGCAGCTGGCGCGGCTCTCCCATAGGCTGGCACTTTCATACATGAAGCAGCCCTGTCAGGCGCTGCTAAAGACATTTTTAACCCTTCACAGGAACTTGTGCTAAACAACAAGAATTTTATTGTCAGGGACATATGACAGTAACTTTTTATGACTTAAACTTTGCCTTCAACTTTTAACTTTAAGAAAAATACTATAACATACATTAAACTTTATTATTAAGAGAAAAACCCTTGTAGCCTGACTCACCCGAGTCCAAATAGGGCTGAACGAGTCCTTTCTCACCAATTTTATTCCCTGCCTGGGGACCGACGTCTGTGAGCCGCTGACTGCGCTGTCAGCGACTCTGGCATTATTTCTTGCCATTCCACGGCATCCCTGCAGGCTGGGAGCTGCTGACTGCCTTGTCAGCTGCTCCGTATCTCACAACCCGATCTTTTTGCCGGTTATCCACTTCCACGGTCGGACTGGTGTTTCCCCACAGTCCACAACCTGCTGCTGACCTTCTACCGCTCGTCCATTGAGAGCCTGTTGACATACTGCATTACAGCATGGTACGGCAGCTGCACCATGGCAGACAGGGCGAGGCTATAGAGGGTAGTTAGGGCAGCACAGAAGATCATCAGCTGCCCTCTCCCCTCTCTGATGGACATTTACATCTCCCGCTGCCTCAGCAGGGCGAAGAACATCATCAAGGACAGCTCCCATCCTGCATTTGGCCTGTTCGACCTGCTATCCTCAGGGAGGCACTATAGGTGCATCAGCACAAGGACAAATAGACTCAAGATCAGTTTCTTACCAAAATCCATTATCTCCCTGAACTCACACATGCACTGACTTCACAGATTAACCCCCGGACTTTCATCTATCCACCTACTGTAATTTGTACTGTAACTGTAATTTCCAATATGTGCAATAACCCATACTGGATATAGGAATCCTATTTATTCATTCTATTCATTCTATTTATCCATTGTCTTTTTATAGATATGTATATAGCATCGCAGAACTGTGCACCTTATCCCCCCCTTTTGTTTGCACTGAGTAGGAGCAGCTTTTAATCTTATTATACATGTGTATAGTGACAATAAAAGGCATTCTGGTTCTGATTCTGATACCGGTTCACTCGTTGGGCTGTAAAACTGGCAGGAAAACCTCTGTGAAGAGAGGCTCCTGCTTGAAAAAACCCATGTAGGTAAAAATGAACTTACCTTCTAGGTTTAACTTACCGCTGGCAGTAAAATGAGTAATCCTTGCTTACTGAAATAAGGTTCTGATGCATTGTTTCATATACTGGCCATAGTGAGGGATTATGAGGATAAAAAGGGAATCAATTATAAAGCAAAAGGTGCAAATGTTTTAAATCTGAAATACACTCTTAAATTTTCCAAAATGAAATGGTTACTCATCAATCATGCTGCTCCATTGCTTTACAAAGAAACCATCTAAACAAAAAATGCTAAGTTAGTTTCACCATTGTGCCCCAAGTCATGTTTTAATTTATTTTTAATCTTCCGCAAAATATAGACATTTTGCGTGTTTTTCTTGTAAAGTCGGGACAGTTTCTGTGCAGAAAATGAGATAGAACCCACTCTGACAATTCTCAGCAGCAACTTTGGATTATTTGGTGATCTAATATACATCACCAGCGGTCATGTAATTAATAGGGAAGATGAATCTTTCGTAAATCTGTAGTTGTCTATTTGAGATCCCAGAGGTTTAACCACAAGGTCTAATAAGGGAATACAGTCAGTACCTTTCCGCCCCCCAAGGTGGAAATGCCAATGACTCGAGGGCATAGCTTTAAGGTGAAAGGGGCAAAGTTTAAAGGGGATATGTGGAGCAACCTTTTATTAAACACCGAGGCTGCTGGAAAAACTGCAACACACTGCTGGAGCAGGTGGTGAAGGCAGATAAGATAGTGACATTAAAGCAACTTTTAGATGGGCAATGATGTGTAGGGAGTGGAGGGATATTGGCCACAGTCAGGCAGATGAGATTAATTTAGCTTGCAGCCATGTTTGGCTCAGACATTGACTGCTGAAGGGCCTGCTCTTACGTGATGCTTTTCTATGTCTTATGTTCTAATCTCATTGTAAAAATAGAAATGGTTTCATGAATGGGTTCAGTAACAAAAAACCCATGATGTTGTCGAAACGATAGCAGTTAAAAATGAAAAAAAATGCGTATGCCTGAAATCTGAAATATAAACAGAATATATTGGCTAGGTTCCGCAGGCCTTTCTGCACCTGAAAAGGGAAACAGAGTTATTTTTCAGATAGATGATTCTTTTAGCAGAACTGAACAGTGGTTTGGCATTTTCGGAATGTGGCATTGAATTTAGCAGCAGATGATACCTGGAATGTTAACTCTGTTTCTCCATCCTCAGGTGCAGCTTGACATACTGATTTTTTTCCAGCATTAGCTGTTTTTATTTTATAATAATATTTAGTTTGGACATCATCCAACAATATTAGCAGCAGCTACTATTAACACTGTGGAACATTGAAATACTGAGAATCTCCATCTGATGTTCAAAAAGCTACCAGATGCTGTTTTATTTGTGGTGTTTTTATGTTGTTTTATTAGTGATTTTATTGTCAATTCTTTCTGCCAAGATGTTGGGCTACAGTGTTGCCTTTATCATTGTCATACAGAATAGATACATCCCCACTGGGTATTTCTGGCAGGGCCCCGTCTATGTTTTCTGCATGAGGCTAAGTCGGTAGATGATTTCAGTAAATCCTGGAAATTTCTGGGCGTTGATCTTTTATATGGGGCCAGAGTTATGAAACTGAGCAACAGTTGTGTTAGGTGCAACTGAGTAGGTGATAATAAGTGATGCATGGTGCATGGTGACACTCCAGTCTCAAACCCAAATGTAAATTCCTCAGGAAATAAAAAAATATAACACAGTACTGCTTGCATACCCAGGTATGTAGGTATTTAAATGGGTCACAAATACATGCAATAAAATAAATGTGTCATATATGTGTTATAAGCACACCTGGTAGATGCTGTCGGAAAAAGTCAGTGCATGCACAAAAGCTTCTTGTGTCCCTTAGAATTTACTTCATCACTTACCAGCTGCACAGTAGTTGCTCATATATCACATCCAATACAGTGCATGCATAAACTTAGACAACACACAAAAACACATTATACATAAATTATACAAGAAAATGAAAAGAAAAAAAGACTGAAATAACAAGACAATAGTGCATAGCATTATTACTGTAGAAAAGACCATGCTGATAAAAGGAAGACAAGCATAATCCATACTTTATTATTTCAAACAGTATCTTAAAAAAAAAGAGGCTATTGATTTGGAAATTCTGATAAAGAATCACTGTCTTTCTCTTACAATGCTCATTCGCTTCACTTACATTTTTGACATTTTCTGAGCTTAGTCCAGATAGAAGTGACCTATCTTACTAGTAGATGTAAGGGGTGGGAGGTTGCAACCTTCACGTGATCGATCCTGTTTCGACTAATCAAACCAACGTGCACAAATATATAAATGTAGTGTTTTGTTAGGCTGTGCACGCCATACGCAAGAAGAAGAAGAAGATGTATACTTACATATTTAATGTCCCACTGCTTAATCCTTGGAAAGCATTAGATGGAATGATGTGCATGTTTATATTATCTCGGAATTCACTGAAAGAAACAGTGTTTAAGTACATTTTTTTAGAATGACAGATGTGTATTTATATAGTGCATTCACTGCCTCTAGTCATTCCGGTTGAGCAAATTTCCTTGTAGAAAGTGGAAAGCTAAATTGTGCATTTCCACACAAACAAAACCATGGTAATCTGTTATGGTGATTCTGATTAAGGATAAATATTTTCTGGAGAATAGACAATCCTCTACTCATTTTTAAAATAATGTTATGAGAGATTTTTTTTAAACATTCACCTGGGACCTTCAAATAGGGTAGAGTTTGTTAACGGTTCCAACAGTGTTCCATCCCCCTCAATATTCTACTGGAATACCAACCTTATTTTTTGATGTGCTCAAATATCTGAATGGATCTTGAATCAAAATATTCTGGGTCAATGATAAGCACATTGCCAATTAAGCCCCCTTCTATCCAGGAGTAGAAAATACATTTTAATTTGTAGGAAGGAACTGCAGATGCTGGTTTAAACCGAAGATAGACACAAAATGCTGGAGTAACTCAGAAGGCAGTATCTCTGGAGAGACAGAATGGGAGACATTTTGGGTCGAGACCATTCTTCAGGCTGATGTCAGGGGAGAGGGAGATACATAGACAAGGAAGTGAAAGGTGTGAAATGGGACAAAGGGAATTGAGATCAAGGAAAATGTAGAATAGATCATTGTTAGCTGGGAGAAGGTAACCACAAAGCAACAAAGATAAAATGTAGTTGGAGACAGTAAGAGTGGTCAGAGAACTGGAAAGGGGGGAGTGGGGAGGGGAGAGAGAGGGAGAGAGAGAGAGAGATAGTTTTGAAGTAAGATAATTAATTGTTCATACCACTGGGGTGTAAGATGCCCAAGTGAAATATGAGGTGCTGTGTCTCCAATTTACGCTGGACCTCAGTCTGATAATGGAGGAGGCGCAGGACAGGAAGGTCAGTGTGGGAAGGGGAGGGGTTAAATTGTTTCAGTTTAAATTGGATGCAATGCATGTCTCTGTAGCGGCACCATACGTGGCGAATAAAGAAGAGACGTCGGGTTGGTGCAAGCGGTTCTTTATTCGGTAGTCACACGTTAAGTGGGTGCGCTAACTATATTAATGGTTGTTGTAGCTGAGCGAGGTTGGTCCCTTGGGCTCAGCTACCGGTTAAACTCCTTTTGGGTCTCATGGTGAGAGAGCTTATGTTCCAGGACACTACCTTTGCCCATGACGTCAAGTGCCCGTCCTCGTACCTCCTGACGAGGGTTCGAGCTTGTGGCCCGTGTTTAGGCTGACGCCACAGGACCCCCCCCGAGAACAGGAGGAAGGAATAGCGTGGTCAAGGGAGGCTCCTGCATGTAGGTCTAGTTCACCCCGGGCTTGGGTCGGGATGGAGGGCTCCACGGGCGCAGTGACGCTCTGCGTCGGCGATCCCGATGTACCGAGGGGTGCGAGGAGACCGATGCAGAAGCCACCGGACAGAAGATGTCTGGGACAACCCGGGCGTGGGTCAGGACGGTGCTCTACACGGGCGCAGTGATGCTCTGTGTGTGAGATCCCGATGTACCAAGGGGTGCGACGAGACCGAAGAGACACGGTCGCATCTCCTTGACCAACTAAGGGAGAGTGTCCTGTGACACACGGCCCCCATAAATGATGGGGGGGAAAAACTAAACACAATACACAAACTAATTGCAGTGAACACAAAAATGAACAGTAAAAAAAACAATCAGTGTCCAGTGTCCAAAGTTCAAATTGTGAAGTGTTCATAGTGCAGGCACAGCATCCAGCTGGAAGGTGGCGCTGTGGATGGCGGTGAGGCTGCAGTGACAGCATCCGGCCGGAAGGTGGCGCTGTGGTTGGCGGTGAGACTGCAGTGACAGCAGCCAAACTGACGGTGGCGCTGTTGCTGGTAGTGAAGCTGCAGGGACGGCATCCGGCCAGAAGGTGGCGCTGCAGACGGCGGCCAGGTAAGTTCATAGTTCACTTCCGGCCGGCCGTGGCCATTTTTGTAGTCGGTAGGCCGCCTGTTTCAAGATGGTACGGCGGCCATCTTGCCGGCCGGGTGAAGCGGACTTCACCTGGTGACTGAAGGCCGATGAGGAGCAGAAGGGCGTCTTCGGTGGTCGCCCCAGGTAAGCCCACTTTATCAAGTGGCTAGGCCCTGGGCAGCGGTCGGCGGAGCCAGGCGTGGTGCAGGGCAGGACAGGACATGGAGCCGTGGCGAGGCCTGTTACTGTGCCGGGTCTGGAGCGGTGAGCCCGGTGCGGTACGGGAGAGGTGAGGCCGGTGCAGGGCGTGGAGCCGTGGTCACGGTGAGGCCGGGTCCGGTGCAGGACCTGGAGAGGCGGTGAGGCCTGGCGCGGTGCTGCAACTGGGGGGAAACTCAGTGCGGTGCAGGGCTTGGAGCGGTGTCCACGGTTAGTTGTAGTGCAAGGCCCGGAGCCGGAGTCCATTGTCAGGAGTGGGAGAGTGGCAGATACTCTCTCTGCTCCCAGGGCCGTCGGGCATGTGTCGGCCTTGCCCTGGGCAGGAGGCTGCTACGCTCGCAGCTCCTGCAGCAGCTGCTGGGGCAGCGGCGGCTGCTAAAACCTCTCCGCTCCGGTGGTTAGTTCTGGGCAGGTCTTGCGGAGGAGCTCGGCAGCCGTCACACAGGGCCTGGAGCGGTGTGGGGTTTGGGAGCGGGGTGTGCCCCGTTGCCGGGAGCGGGAGAGCGGCGGCAGCCGCGGATTCTCAGCTCCGGTGAGCAGCAGCAAGTGGGGAAGAGGCGGCATACCTCACTGCAGGGCCTGATTAGCGGCAGCGTAGTTCTGCAGGACTGGGCAGCCGGCTGCAGACATTATGTCTCCCGAGGCTGCGTGCTTCAGGTGAGTCCAAGTTTAAATTCGGACAGTCGGGGGTCACCAATGTAGCGGCACCATACGTGGCGAATAAAGAAGAGACGTCGGGTTGGTGCAAGTGGTTCTTTATTCGGTAGTCACACGTTAAGTGGGTGCGCTAACTATATTAATGGTTGTTGTAGCTGAGTGAGGTTGTTCCCTTGGGCTCAGCTACCGGTTAAACTCCTTTTGGGTCTCGTGGTGAGAGAGCTTATGTACCAAGACACTCCCTTTGCCCATGACGTCAAGTGCCCGCCTCGTATCTCCTGACGAGGGTTCGAGCTTAAGTGGCCCGTGTTTAGGCTGACGCCACATCTCCATTATAATTAGGCCTCCCAATTTTATCTCTTCATGGATAATTGATTAATGAGCAATTCGACCAAACCAAAACCTTATGTAATTGTAGTTAATACATAATTTCTTCACAACATCACAGTTTTTACACTAATGCTCGATCCATACTCTTGAACATGTTAATCAAATGAAATGACATCATTTTTAAGAGGTCTACTTTCGCAAACACATACCTCATATGTTACATGGGGAGCTAAGTGCGAAAACCTGTTACTTTTTGAATAAGCAAAAAGCAGACGTTGCCATTTCAAAGCACAATAAAAGCAAAACTGTATGAAATAGTCAACATTGAGAGAGGACAAATTAACCCTCGACAATCATTCCTGTAACGGTGGGATCAAATTATGGACCAAATACTTGGAATGAATGGAACACTTTTCATTGCAAATAACATTTCAGAAAGAATAAAATCTCATTGATGGGTCCTAAGATGTATATATTGGTGAAAACCCTGATGGCCTCTGTTAAACCATGAAAGAGGACGCTTGTAAAGTTTGTTAGAGTCGGTGACAACATCAATGACCCAGTCTAAGTTCTATAAAGAAAGGGAACAGGTTTAACAGCAGGAATAGCATCCAGGTGAAACAATTGCAGCCTTTGTCACAGATTTGAAAGGTCCTGAAGAATGCTGTAAGAGTGGCACAAGATATTTTAAGATTGCATAGGTTGTTGATTCCAAGAAGTGTGCAATGCCCCTGTCCCACTTAGGAAACCTGAACAGAAACCTCTAGAGACTTTGCGCCCCACCCAAGGTTTCCGTGCGGTTCCCGGAGGTTTTTGTCAGTCTCCCTAATGTCGAAAGTGGTTTCCGCTTCTTCTATGTTCCGGCGATTATTTCAAAAAATTCAAAACCAGCCGCGACTAAAAATAGGTTGCCGTTTTAAAAATTGGTAATTTTTTAGTCAAAGCTGGTTGCGATGCTAGTTGAAGGTGGTTGACGGAAGTTGCAGGTAGTGGAAGGTAAGACCTGCCTGGTGGAATAAAACTGGGTGAAAAAAAGGTCTTACCTTCCACTACCTGCAACCTGAATACCGAACTCGCTTATTATAGAGATGAATGTTAACAATGCCTACGTAGAACTGCAGTTTCAAGTACAGGAATCAGAACATGGACACGCTTTGGTGACTAGTTAGTTGAAATACCTCTATATAAGACGGCAATACTGCATATGTGAGCAAAATACATGAGTAGTATTCGCATCACAAATTTAGCTCCAAATGGGACCTGACTTCACTGAAGAATGTGATGAGCAAAATAAGCCACATAAAAAACTTCTCAAGAGGATTGCAGGATCACCAGTTGATCTTCTCAACTCTGCCGCGACTATGCAAGTCATGGTTGAGGACACATGTGGACATACCACGGCCATTTACAATATCTTTGGTCATTGTAGATGGAAGAATCTATAGCTCAAGCAATATCTTCAAATTTGAAAATGTCTTTTGTTGCATATAATCATCCTGGTCTGCTTGTGATGGTTAGGGAAAAGAGATTCCAGCACATGGCTTCCATACCATCATCCTTTCAGTTAATATCACTTTTATATTGGTGCATGGTAGTGCATCAAATAGAGGGATATGTATTATGTACAGGCAGATTTGATCGATATAACAGCATCATGTTCAGCACAAACATTGTGGGCCGAAGGGCCTATTGCTGTGCTGTACTATGTTATGTGCTATGTTCTAATCATCAAATGGCAGAAAGAACAATTCAGTTGCTGAAAGAAAATAGAAGGGAGACAAAAATGGCACATTCCTAAATCTGGGTATAACCATTAGTGTTAGGGATGCATTTATGTGCAGTTCGTGCTGCCACAATCACTGGAACAAATCATTATTGGGGTTTGGGGCATTCTAAGATAATCTAATAACATACAGACTTTAGAGATACAGCGCATAAACATAGAAACATAGAAATTAGGTGCAGGAGTAGGCCATTCGGCCCTTCGAGCCTGCACCGCCATTCAATATGATCATACTGATCATCCAACTCAGTATCCCGTACCTGCCTTCTCTCCATACCCTCTGATCCCCTTAGCCACAAGGGCCACATCTAACTCCCTCTTAAATATAGCCAATGAACTGGCCTCAACTATCCTTAAGCTGTGACCCCTTGTCCTGGACCTCCCCAACATCGGGAACAATCTTCCTACATCTAGCCTGTCCAACCCCTTAAGAATTTTGTAAGTTTTCTGGTTGGCTGCCAGTAACTAGCAGAGTTCCGCAGGGATCGGTGCTGGGGCCGCTAATCTTCACATTGTACATTAATGATTTGGACGAGGGGATTGAAGGCTTTGTGGCCAGGTTTGCAGATGATATTAAAATAGGTGGAGGGGCAGGCAGTGTAGAGAAAGTAGGGACTCTGCAGAAGGACTGGACAGGTTGGGGGAGTGGGCAGCGAAGTGGCAGATGGAATATAGTGTAACAAAGTGTGGAGTTATGCTTTTTGGTAGTAGGAATAAAGGCGTAGACTATTTTCTAAATGGGGAGAGAATCCAGAAATCAGAGGTGCACAGGGACTTGGGAGTGCTGGTGCAGGATTCCCAAAAAGTTAATTTGCAAGTTAAATCAGTAGTAAGGAAGCCAAATGCAATGCTCGCATTTATCTCAAGAGGACTAGAATACAAAATGTAATGCCAAGGCTCTACAGATGCTGGTGTGGCCGCATTTGGAGTATTGTGAGCAATTTAGGGGCACATATCTGAGGAAGGATGATGTGCCGATGTGCCGGCTCTGGAAATGGTCCAGAGGTGCTTTACTATCCCAGGAATGGGTGGAGTTAACATATGATGAGTGTTTGACGGCAATGGGTCTCTACTTGCTGTAGTTTAGAAGAATGTGGGGACACTTCATTGAAAATTACCAAATAATTAAAGGCCTGGATAGATTGGATGTGAAAAATATGTTTCCACTGGTGGGAGAGTCTCGGACTAGACAAGACATGAGACAAGACAAGAGACATTTATTGTCACATGCACCAATTGGTCCAGTGAAATTTGTGGTCTTAGCCCTACCCTGTTTGCTATATATATTGAACCATTGGCTCAAGCGATTCGTCAAGATAGGGAACTGAGGGGAGTAACTATAAGAGACAGAGAACATAAAATTGGCCTTTTTACAGATGATGTAATAATGTATCTCATGGAAGTAAACACCTCATTTCCAAGGTTGATGGGAATCATAGATCATTTTATGCAGGATATAAAGTGAATATTAAAAAAAACTCAAATCGTCCTTTTTAACTGTCCTCCAGAAGGAATCAAACAAAATTATAATATTAAATGGGATTCAAAATCAATCAAATACCTAGGGGTACACATAACAAAAAAATATATCAATGTTGTATGGGGCCAATTATAATCACATCAACCAAAACATAAGAAAGGATATAGAAAGATGGTTCTCCTACCCAATGGATTTTAGTTGTAAGATAAACGTGGTGAAAATGAATATTTTGTCAAGGCTATTGTACTTGTTTCAATTTCTGCCAATAGAGGTACCATTAAAACAATTCACAGAATGGGATAAATTAATATCTAGATTTATTTGGGGAGGAAAGAAGGCCAGAATTTGATACACTACACTCCAGTTGCCAAAGGACAAAGGTGGAATGGCACTTCCAAATTTTAGGATATATTGCTATGCAGCCCAACTTCGATTGGTGTGAGGATAGCTATATAGCTAGGTGGAAAGAGATTGAGACATATATCCCTGACTTCTACATCCAAACACTTTTGGGAGAAAAAGTACTTCCTGGACATATCAGGAGTATTATCGATCCAATAACAATATTTATTTTAGAAACCTGGTTCACTCTTACCAGACAACTTAAACTGAATAAACAACAAAACGTTTTAAGATGGATAGCTTTGGATAATGAATTTAATCCAGGGATGTATGACTCAACATTTAAAGAGTGGATGAAGAAAGGAATGACCGCATTTTGTACTGTTATTGAAAATGGAGGCCTAAGAAGTTTTCAAGATTTGAAGGATAGATTTGCACTTCGGAACCAAGACTTGTTTATATACCTCCAACTGAGCGATTATTACAATAAAAAGGTAAAAAGGGAGGCACTAGAAGAAAATAATCAAGTGATAGAAGTGATAGTTAATGCATATCATCAAAAAACATTAAGGATTATTTCTAAACTTTATCATAGTTTAATCGAATGTTAAGCTAAAACTATATTTTATGTACAATCTCAGAAGAAGAATGGCATCATATGTGTGTAACACTACAGACATCCACTAATTTACAAAATTGGAGAGAATTTAATAGGAAAAATTTGATTTGTTTCTTTATTACGCCTAACATAAAAAGCAAGCAAATTCTAAGGCAGCAAACATGCTGGAGGCAATGTGGTCAAACAGACGCAAATCATGCACATGTCTTCTGGAGTTGCCTAAAAATAAAACCATTTTGGGACAGAGTGAATTCAGAATTAACGGGAGTATTAGGATATATAGTCTCCAAGAAGTGTCCCATTTTATATGTGGGTAATATAAATACAGTGGTGCTGAAGGAAGATCATTACTTGGTTAAAATCCTACTCACAGCTGACAGAAAGGCCATTACAAGAAACTGGCTTGTAGCGGACACACCCAGACTTAGACACTGGGTGTGCAAGAAATATTTGTCATGGAGAAAATGACATATTCTCAAAGAGTGAAAGAAGATGAGTTTAACAGAAAATGGGAAAAATGGATTAGGTATAGAAATAAAGACATCAACACTGTATAATTTTATTGACGATAATGTAAGTTATTGGAAAATGTTTTAATAAGAAAATATTTCTGTATACTGCATCATTAATTGTAAACTGAACCCCCCGCTACACTGTTGTACGTTTCATTGTATTGTTGTATGTTTTGTTGTTATATTTGTGTATTATTTGTGCATAGATAAAAGCAATAAAAACTAAAGTGAAAAAAAAAGAAATTTGTTGTCGCCATACGAATAAAAAAAAGAACACAGAACATGATAGTCTTTAACACAAACATCCCCACACAGCAGAATCAAAGTTTCCCACTGTGAGGAAAGGCACCAAAGTTCAGCCATCCTCCTCTGTTGTTCACCCGTGGTCGGGGCCTCCTGAGCCCCCCGCTGACGCCGCTATGGGCGGCGCGATGCTCAGGCCCTCTCGCCGGGATGACGGAACTCCGACGTCGGAACGGGAGAATATTCTCAGCGGCTTGGACCTCCGAATCGGCTACTTCCTACTGGAGACTACAGTCCCGAAGTCCACAGGCCGAGCTGAGCGGAGATTCACGCTGGCGGCCCTAGGCAAAAGGTTCCAGGACTCCGCAATGTTGGTCAGCGCCGCCCGCAGCTGGGAGCTCCGCAAACCACAGCTCCCTGATGTTGCAGCAGCAGGCCCAACACTCCAGACAAGACAAGACATGCCCGCTCTGTGATGTATCCAGCGCTGCACAGCCGCTGAAGCTTTGGCCAGCCTCCGGTAGGAACGGCCACGCCAATCCAGTTGGTGGGGGGGGGGAGCTCGAGGACGCAACTCAGAGAATAGTCACATCCTCGTCAGGAGTTGACTGGGAAACGGTTTCCTCCTTACACTATCCCCCTCCCCCACATAGAAATCCAAAAAAATATAGAAAAACAGACAGACTGTAGGCAGAGGCTGCCATCATGCGGCGCCCCTAGTGGATTAGTGGACTAGAGGTAATGACCTCAGAATTAAAGGACATTCCTTTAGGAAGGAGATGAGGAGGAATTTCTTTAGTCAAAGGGTGATGAATCTGTGAAATTCATTGCCATAGGAGGCTATGGAGTCTAAGTCATTGATACTTTTAATGCAGAGATAGATAGATTCTTGATTATGAGTGTGAGTATGAGTTGACTATGAGTGTCTGGGGTTATGGGGAAAACGCAAGAGAATGGGGTTGAGAGGGAACGATAGGTCAGCCATGATTGAATGGCGGAGCAGACTTGATGGGCTGAATGGCCTAATTCTGCTCCTATCACTTATGAACTTATGACTGTGAGATAAAGATGGGTGGCAGAATTAAATGTGGGTGAATTTTAAAAACCATTTGCAACCTGCAATGTTGATTTATATTCAGGTAGACAAGCATTCCATTTGCAAAGTATATGTTATTTTCCTGTAATTGTCTTTGGCGTTGGATGTGTATCTATCTTACCACATGGATAGGTTTGTAAATTACATATTAAAATATGAGAGCAAGTAAAATTGAAATATTTCAAAGAAAGGAAATTATATAGGACTTTTGGTGAGACCACACCTGGAGTCCTGTGTGCATGTCTGGTCTCCTTAGCTAAAGGATATACCACAGTATGCCCACTGCAATTTAGAAAAATGAGAAGTAATTTCATTGAAACATGCAATATTTTGAGAGGTAATGACAGAATAGATATTGGTTTTCGACTTCAAATAGACACAGATTTTGGTTTCCTCAGACTGGGGAATCTCATCAAAGGTAGGTTGACAGCTTTTGAGCACACAATAATGCAGAGATGTTTTTTAATCAGAGCATTATAAATCTATGAAATGCACTGGCCAAGGGGGATTGTGGATGCTCAGATAATGAATGGAGTCAAGATTGATATGGATAGATTCCTCAAACACAAGGGGATCAGATGAGTTTGTGATCGGGTAGGAATGGGGACAAGGTAAAGGATCAACCATGGTGTCCCTGTTTGTTTTTAACATTTTCAGATTCTTGAAATCTATTGTGTGGGTTAAGAGCAATTACTAAGTCTGAGTTGTGTTCCAAATATTTAGTATCTTATTTTAACAAATGATTAATTATTCACCAGGTTATTTACTGTGACTAAATTTAATTATAGATGAAATTCAAGGTTGCCTTTGTCAGGATTACTGCCTCAGCTAAAACTATGACTTTGTCAGTTCATTGGCACAGAGTCACATTGAAATTCATTTACAAAGAATATTTCTCGAAACAGCTTCCTAAAAGGTAGAGAACCAGTCTGTAATCCATATCTATAAAGCTGAGAATTAAAGCCCTGTCCCACTGTACGAGTTCATTCAAGAGTTGTCCTGAGTTTGCCCTGATTCGAACTCATAGATACTCGGGGCTCTCGTGGACATTTTTCAACACGTTGAAAAATCTTCACGAGTCTTCCCGAGTTTACCGCGTTTCCCGAGTACCTGCCGTAAGCGTTACAAGCCGCTAAGAGAAGTCCCCGAGCTCTGACGTACCCGCTACGTTCATTCTACCTGTTTACCACAAGTTTGATTTTTTTTTAAACTCGGGAGAGCACTTGAATGAACTTGTACAATGGGACAGGGCTTTTACGGTTCATGATTAATAGTTAAACAATCAATATTAACACAAGATAAAAACACATTGGAAACTAAAGTTAATTGAAAGGTCTCTAATTGAATATGTTTTCCAGAACAAACAGACCAAAATTAACGAACTTACAGAAGGATAAAATCTTCAGAATGTATGTTTGTGATAACAGGGAAGTACCCAATGCCAGTGTTTGTAATAGTCCTGTGAAAATAAAGGAACATATAAGAAACATGGTGGATAAACATGCGTTACAAATTACAATCAGCAGATTTCATTGCTTCCAAAATGGTTTATCCAAATTTTGGACATCAACTATGTAAACAGTTTCCAGAAAAAATGTGACTAATTGACATGCAAAACCATTCAGTTGTCTTCGAATCCTTTGGATTACAGCTTGTTCTTAATGCTGTATCTAATATATCTGTCAACGTAGAGTCATGGAGTCATGGAAACAGGCCTTTTGGCCCAACATCTCCACATCGGCCAACATGTCCCAGCTACACAAGCTCCACCTGCCAGCATTTTGTTCATATCCCTCTAAACCTGTCCTATCCATGTACCTGTCTAACTGCTTCTTAAATGTTGGGATAGTTCCTGCCTCAACTACTTCCTCTGGCAGCTTGTTCCATACTCCCGCCACCCTTTGGTGAAAACGTTATCCCTCAGATTCCTATTAAATCTTTTCCCCTTTTTCACCTAAAACCTATGTCCTCTGGTCTTCGATTCACCTACTCTGGGGAAGAGACTCTGTACATCTACCTGATCTATTCCTCTCATGATCTTATATACCTGTATAAGATCACCTCATCCTTCTGCGCTCCAAGGAATAGAGTCCTAGCCTACTCAACCCCTGCCTATAGTTCAGACCCTCTAGTCCTGGCAACAGCCTAGTAAATCTTCTCTGTACCCTTTCCACCTTGACAACATTAAGCCCAGAACTGAATACAATATTCTAAATGTGGCAACATCAATATCATATACAACTGCAACATGACCTCCCAACTTCTATACTCGATACTCTGGCGAATATGCCAAAAGCCTTTTTGACCACCCGATCTATCTTCGACTCCACCTTCAGGGAGCTATGCACCTGCACTCATAGATCCCTCTGCTCAACAACACTACCCAGAGCCCTACCATTCACTGTGTAGGTCCTGCCCATGATAGACTTCCCAAAATGCAATATATCACATTTTTCTGCATTAAATTCCATCAACCATTCCTCAGCCCATTTGGCCAATTGATCAGGATCCTGCTGCAATTTTTCACAGCCATCTTCACTATCTGCAAAACTACCCATTTTTGTATCATCTGCAAACTTGTTAATCTTGCCATGTATGTTCTCATCCAAATCATTGATATAGATAACAAACAGTAACGGGGCCAGTACCAAACCCTGAGGCACACCACTAGTCACAAGCCTCCAATCCGAAAAGCAACCATCCACCATACCCTCTGCTTCCTCCCATTAAGCCAATTTTCTATCCATTCAGCTATCTCTTCCTGGATCCCATGCGATCTAACCTCCCAGAGCAGCCTACCATGAGGAAACTTGTTGAATGCTTTACTGAAGTCCATATATGCAACATCTACCGCTGTGCCCTCATCAATATTTTTGGACATGTCTTCAAAAACTAATTCAGATTTGTGAGACACAACCCCACACGTACAAACCCATGCTGACTATCCCTAATCAACCCTTATCTGTCTAAATGCCTGTAGATCCTATCCCTCAGAATACCCTCTAGTAACTTTCCAACTACAGAGTTCCCAGCATTTTCCTTGCAGCCCTTCTTGAATGAAGGCACAACATTTGCCACACTCCAGTATTCCGGCACCTTTCCTGTCTTTAAAGACGACTCGTAGATTTCAACCAGGGCTTCCACAATTTCCTCTCTGGTTTCCCACAATGTCCTCGGATATACAGTATAGGATCAGGCCCTGGAAATTTGTCTACCTTCATACACGATAATACCTTCAGCAGCTCTTCGACCGTAACACTGACTGCTCTCAAGACACTTTTGTTGACTGCCCCAAGTTCCTCTGTCCTCCTGTCTTTCTCCTTGATAAATACAGAGGAGAAATACTCATTGAGGACCTTGCCCATCTCCTGTTGCTCCACATAGAGTTGACCGCTTTGATTCCTGAGTTCCTGAACTATTTCAATATAGATTTTTAATGGCATGATTTTGGTTGTTTACTGTTAAAAAACAGAAATATTAAGGGAAAATAGATCAGACGTGATCAAATGGTGAAGTAGATTTGATGTGCCGAATGGCCTAATTCTGTTGGTCTTATGCTCCTAAATCTTTTAGGCTTTTCTTTTTCAGAGTTTATTTGAGGATATATGTGAAAGATTTGTAGCAACCAAAGGAGAACCTCGTACAGTCCTTGAAACATCTACTAGGAGGTATGTGTAGAAAACTATCCAGATATATCCTACTTCATTGCTCATTTGAAATCAAAGCACCAATACTAAGATTGTTATTCCTGTAACAACAAATACTCACTGCTTGATTAAAAATTCTCTAACTGAAACTATATCATCAATCAATTCATAAGGCATCGCTGCACAATGTATCTGATCAATTTACTGTATGACAAAGTCTTCATTATTTATGTGTATAAAGGAACTGCAGATGCTGGTTTACAGTGAAGATAGACACAATATGCTGGAGTAACACAGCAGGATTTCCCGAGAGAAGGAATGGGTGAGTATTTTTGTCAAGACCCTTCTTCAGACTAAAGGTTTGGGAAGCTAACAATGATCTATTCTACATTTTCCTTGGACTTTGTCCCTTTTGATGTCTCATTTTCACACCTTACCCTTCCATATCTCTTTGCCCCCTCTCTCCCAAATCTCAGTCTGATGTCTGTGTTTATCTTCATTATTTATTGCAGAGACTAGGTTGTGTAAGCATCATAGTTTATTCCACATCAAAGAACAATTCCAAGTTTATTATGGATGCCCAGACTACCATCCAGCCCGGTAAAAAAACAATAGCCTGCAAGAACCCCATGGGCCTCCATTCTATCAAAGTACAGGTGATGAATGATCAGCCAGCAGGATCACGCTGAAGCAGTAGCTCCAATGCATTCGCTTTAACATGTGCCTTGCGAGGAGATGGGAACAGGAGATGACCAAGATGTCCCTCTGTGGCTTTAACAATGACAAACTTCAACTGGTCCAGAAACCAGATAATCACTTTCAGCATACATTCCAATAATGTTATAATTGGGAATTATGCAGGCATCCTGGATCAATCCCTGTAATCATAGAACCAAAAGTAGATCCAACGCATTTGTGGGATTAGTGTGAGGAACTACAATTCAATCATCTTGCACCAAAGTCTGCAACACGCATCCCACTTCAGCTTCTGGAGTTTTTGAACCCCTTTTCAGCCACTCCCAGAATTTTTATCCTCCCTCCCAGAAATTCCCAATAAATTCCAGTCCCCAGACTTGCCAGTTTCGGCAGGATACCTAAGTTAATTGCACTGCTGGGCAAAAGCAATGAATTGCTGTGTACCTAGGGATGTAATTACCAAGATACAGCACTCCACAATCATTATGGAATAGTAGACACAAAATGCTGGAGGAAATGAGCAGTTCAGATAGTATCTCTGTAGAAAAGGAATAGGTGATGTTTTGGGTCAAGACCCTTCTTCAGACTCCTTCAGATGGTCTCTTTTGAAAATGTAAAAATAATGTTTATTTACCCCCACCCCGCCTATTGTACTGCACATATGCCTACAGACTTTGTCAAGCTGCCTCTATTAACAAAAGTTCAATTTAGCTGGATCACTAGGAATATGGCATTAGTATTAGTATATGAATTTGAATGAATGAATGAATGATTATACTTTATTACTGACAAATTTCTGATGATGGCCAATGCCTTCAATAAGCAGGAGAAACAGGCACCGGGGTTGAGCTCCAACAGGTTTTCCAGCTTCTCCTCCCTTCGATCAATCTGAAAAAGTGTCTCGACATGAAACATCAACTACCCATGTTCTCCAGTTGTTGTCTGACCTGCTGAGTTTCTCCAGCACTTTGTGTCCTTTTTCCTTTGCAAAACTAGGTAGAAACTAATTGTGCTTAACACTTAAGCAATTTGGCCAAGATTTTTTTTTTGTTCTTGCTGATTATCTTGCTGATAAAAATGCATAGCATAATATTCTCCCAACGAATCTATCAAGCTGATTAGTAACTATAATGTTTTTAGTGGCAGATGGTGACTAATTCACATTTACATGTAAATTTTATGGGTAACAACTGTAATAATAAAATGTAAATGTAGTGTACTACTTAATTTACTGAATCTATTAAGAGGCCATTGAAAAAAATATAACCTGAATAGCTCAGACTAACTGTTATAATATGTTTTGGAATATACCTGGTAATTACTGCAATAAAATTGTAATTCATATCTTCATCCATCTAATATCAAATATGTAAATGCAATTTTTAGAAACTTATTTATCACCTCCGGATCTTCAAAGATATGTTATGTTTCAAAGGTTAGTACTGATTAATTAACACATTTATACACCAATTTGATTTATATTCCCTGCAGATCTGCTGAGATTCATGAAATGCCATGTTTAGACAGTTCAATAAAGCTAATTTTAATTTATTGTTCATTTAATCCTTCTTTAAAATGTAAACTCTACTATTTTTAAACAATCTCTAATGATAAAACTTGTTTTTTGTTCTAATGGCATAAACACTTTTGGATCACAGAATAACAAGTAATAACCAAACATTGTCTCATTACATTCTGCCTAATAGTGTTCTGCCATTTTGCCAATGTCACTTAAGTTGAGAATGGAGTGGGTCTATGTAGAATTCCCCTTCAGAAAAACTCTCATTGCTTGCTAAAATACATTATAAAATTTAGAATAGAAAGGTATGAAAGGATTAACACAGGCTTCTGATTTTATACCATTACCACTGTAATATTCAGGGTGTTGGCACCAATGAGGGGAAGGTTAGACACTAGGCTTGGGAAAAACTGGAACTTTCAGTAGATTTGAGTTTGTATTAATATGTAGGGGGCAGGAAGTGGGATACACTGAATTGTTGACGTATCCCCCCCTCCCTGCCTTTTTGTAAACAGCATTTCAAATTTTTGGTTTTAAATAATTTACCTACAAGATGGCAGTTTATCTTGGTTATAAAGAGGCATTGGGTAAATCACATTTTAAAATAATTATAGAACATAGGGACAGATGAGAAATTAGTGAAGGTGGCTTATTGAATAACACCTGAAGACAAAATCACCCCAAAGCATTTGTACAAGATAACATTGCTCAATAAATTGCTCATTAACTTGTTCCACAATTACTGATCAATTCATGGCACCACCTGATTCAAGCATATTAATAGATGCCCTTACATCAACCTTTGTTGTGGCAATTCCCTGCCCTGTCCTGGAGGACCACACATTGAACTGCCTTAATGCTAAGGGAATAGATGGGGAAGAATTTGCTAAGCATGTCCAGAAAGGTTTTCTGAAGCAATATGTAGATGGCCCTATATTCTAACTCCTTTTAGGAAATAAAGTTGGACAAATATTTGATGTGTCAGTGGGAGAGCATTTTGACACGAGTGAATCTATTTGCTTCAAGATGCTCATGGAAAAAGACAGGAATGATCCTCAAATTCATATCCTAAGTCAGGGGAAGGCTAATTTTGATGGCATCAGGCAGGAACTCTCAAAGATTGAGTGAGAGTTGTTGTTTTCAGGTAAAGAAATATGTGGCAATTTGGAGGTTTTCAAAAATTAGATAGGAAGAGTTCAGCTCTAACGTACATTGGATAGACTGAAGCCAGAGAGATTAGGGAACCTTGCTTGATGAGCGCTATTGAAGGTCTAGTCAAGAAAAAGAGACATATGTCAGGTAAAGGCAGCTGGGATCAAGTGAGTCCCTTGAGTACACAAGAAAAATAAATAAGAGGGCAAAATTGGGCCATGAGGTATCACTGGCATCTCAGATAAAGGCAAATCCTAAAACATCTTTGAATCTTCATAACTCTTGACGAGTATATTAACAATAAAATGGTAGGTAGCGAGAGAGAGTAGGTTGCTTTAGGATCAGTGTGATAATCTATGTATGGAACCACAGGAAATGGGTGGGGTCTTAAATTAACACTTCATATATGTATTTATAATGGAGAAGAACCTGGGTACTAGTGAGTTCTTGGGAGGGAACAGTGATAGGCTGGAGTATAACAACATTACCAAGGAGGAAGTGTTGGAGGTTCTGAAACATAGAATAGTGAATGGCTTGGATAGATTGGATGTGGAGAGGATGTTTCCACTAGTGGGAAAGTCTAGGACTAGAGGTCAAAGCTTCAGAATTAAAGGACGTTCTTTTAGGAAATGGATGATGAGAAATTTCTTCAGTCAGAGGGTGGTGAATCTGTGGAATTCTTTGCCACAGAAGGCTGTGGAGGCAAAGTCAGTGGATATATTTAAGGCATAGATAGATTCTTGATTAGACTCTTGGGGAGAAGGCAAGAGAATGGGGTTAGGAGAGAGAGATAGATCAGCCATGATTGAATGGCGGAGTCAACTTGATGGGCCAAATGGCCTAATTCTGCTCCGATCTCTTATTATGATCTTATTATCTTATGATAGGAATCCCCAATGGGCTTATCACGTCTTTTCCTAAATATAGGAAGCAAGAGGAGAATTGTTCCGTAAGTTAATAAGGACTGAGGGCCCAAATGACCTGTGTCACAAGGAAATTATGGATGCCAAGATAGGAGAAGATTAAAGCATCATATGGAGCCTGAGTGGATTAACTTCAGAATAGGATAGGTGCTAACCTTCTTTGACTGGTGATTCCTGTTGGGAAAGGTTGATAGGGGTTGAGCGATATTGTGAGAGGAAGAGTTATCTTATGGTGCTCAGCTACGGCAAAGATACTTACTGAATGGAGAGTAATAGCTGTGAGAGATCTCACTAAATATTATGTTATTGTTAGGCTTACTTAGATGTTTTGTTTTTATTAAAGTTATCAAAGGAAACAATTTTTTTTTAAAGCGAAGATAGACAAAAAAAGCTGGAGTAACTCAGCGGGTCAGACAGCATCTCTGGAGGAAAGGAATAACTGATGTTTCGGGTCCAGATCCTTCTTCAGACTTTTCTGATTTCTTCAAGAATTGTTGCGTTACTTTTTTTTTTACAGTTTTCGAAAACATTTCAAATGTTTCTTAATCTCAAGTACATTCAGTAGTGTTGAAACTCCTTAACATGCCTAACAGGGTGTTTAGTGGTGTGTTAGCAGGTTGTCAACACTTTTAGCAGCTATTTGATCTGATCTGTCTATATAGACATTACATCACTCTGGGCTCTCTTACCGCACACAATTTCATCACTGAGGTTTAGATTGCACTTACAAATAAGATGACTCTGGTGACCTGCAAACTGATTGTGGGCAACGTGGCAGTGATGGCAGGTTCTGGCCTGATATCTCTGTTGCTCAAAAACATTTAGAAACTATAAATTATTATTGCACCAATTTTTAAAAGAGCACAGTTAGGAAAATCCCAACAAAAATGAACAGTAGGTTTATGACCAGCACTTTCCAACCTAGGATATTTTTTTACAGTTTTGACAGCTGACCAAGCTAACATATGTAGTTTAGTTGGCTGTCCAACATTTTTTTGGACAAGGAGCTTGTTCTTGACCCAATTGTCAGCATTCTCCCCATATAATGTTGCTGAAGGGACAACATAATTGTGTTCAAACTTTCATTGGTGCATAGCTGTGAAAAAGGGCTGCTTTAGCTCTGAACTGATATTTAATGGAATCACTGACTATGATTGTTCTTTGCATTGTTTGAAAGTGATAATTCTTCAGAGTATGCAGGAATTTTGAAATTTACATTTGAAAATTTGAGACATTCAAACCTTCTTATGGATTACACGCAAACCCATCCAACAACACAAATAAAAAATATTAATTCAATGGCTGCTATTTGAGCCTTGAAATTTAGGATTTGAGTTACAACTAAAAAAAGTACTTCGGCCCACAATGCCTGGCCTGAACATGATGGCAAGAATAAAACCTATCTGGCCTGTGCATAACCTACACCCTCCATTCACTACAACTCCCTGTACCTGTCCAAAAGGCTCTTAAATGTCACTATTGTATCTCCCTCCACAACCACTCCTGGCAGATATTTCCAGGCACTCAACACCCTCTGTGTTAAAAAAAAAACATGCCCCATACATCACCTTTAAACTGTGTTCCTCACACATTAAAACTATAACCCCCTTGTAGTAGGTATGTTACAAAACTTACCTTGAGCAGCGCTACAGTTCTGCCGCTCCCCATGTGCGCAACTTTGGCGCCTTTCAGAGGGGGGCGGGCTTAAAGTGCCGTTTTTCCACAGGCAGGGAAAATCGATCCATGTCGGGCGATTTCGTTGCGGAAGAAAAATCACTTCGACATTTCATGAATGAAGGTATTTTTAAATTACTCTAAATTATTTATTAACTAGAGTAATTTAAAAATCACCTTCAAAAGCCGTGAGCACCGACAACCGGAAGGATTTTGCGTAGGGGAGAAAAAAAGGTAAATAGTTTATTTTTATATTAAAAGTTGGTTTTTCGGGAGGGTTTAATAACATTTTCATGTTGCGAAATGGGGTCCAAAAAAATGTATGAACAAACAGTATTTTTCCTCCCGACTTCACCGCTAACCGCAACGTTCCAATCCACCGCATTCCACTAAAACCCACTCGCTAGTTGATTTAAATGGCCATTAATTTACAGGAATCAAACACTAAATTCCTTCCATTTGGCCCAGAAATTCATGAAAATTAGATTTAAAAATTGTTATATTGTGGATTATTGTGCAAATGTTGTTTGGGCACTGAGGCAATTAAAAAAAAGTTTATCTTTTCTTAAGAAATGGATAGATGTTTAGATCTACTCATTGAATTTTGTAATTAGCTACAATTAGATAACTAACTAATTATATGCTTTAATTTCAGGTCATCCCAGTAAGATTGTTTCATATTTGTTTCAGAATGCTTCAATCTATAATAACTGAAACATTCATTGAGTTCTCTTAATTTTTAAGAAAGTTATGGGCTTTTAACTGTTCCAGATCACAGCTTTTGAGTTAAGTCAATTGAAAGGCAATGGGGCACAAGATGCTAATTTCCGAGTATGAAAATGGCCATAACTTTCTTAATACTGAAGATATGAAAGTGAATTAGGTGTCAAATTAAACTTCTTTTTATGCTTTATCTGATGGGATAAATTGCAGACTTGATTTTTAAAATCTCAAAATTTTGTAACATTGCTACTTGTATTTGATGTGACTATCTACCCTATCTATGGTTCTCATCATTTTCTATACTTCTGTCAGGTGTCCAACAACCTTCAGTGTTCCAGAGAAAACTATTCAAGTCCGTCCAACCTCTCTATGCAGCTAATACCACCTAAACGAGGCATAATTCTGGTAAACATCTTCTGCCCCCTTTCTAGAGACTCCACATCCTTTCTGTATTGGGGCAACAAGAGCTGCCTGCAATACTCCAAATGCTGCTTAACTAAAGTACTTTAAAGCTGCATCATGAACATTCTTGTCAAAATGTTTTGATAATATATGAATTTTAACATATTCTTGTCAAAAATCAAACAGAAAAGTGATTTTTATTAGAAAGTGAACATAGGCAAAAACTGAACTGAAGATTAAATATTAGATGTATTCAAGAAGGCCTTTGCGATTTTGCTTCTTTTCCCCAAATCCAAATGGATGTGTTCATTTAAAAATCTGCAAACTCATCACAACTGGGCAGAATCAGCTTACTCCATTATTTTACTGTTTCTGTTTTTTAACACAATGTTTTAAAATGTACTTAATTGTCAATTAATACTGACATGATCATCACTTAAAAAGCAGCAAACCTGAATGGTCTACTCCTGCACCTTTTTTCTATGTTTCTGTGCTAACTCCATGGAAGGCAGATATGCCTGACTGTGCTTTGTTTGGCCACAGGGCTGGTCAGGAAAACGGGATGCCATTATGGGCTGAATTGTAGCTTTCTCCTCCCCCCACATTATCCCCGAAGCTGCACCAACCTTTGGTGGAACTATTTGAATAGCCTGAGCTGCCCTGACACGAGGTGTGGACCCCGAGCAGCAACTAGCTATCTTGCTGCGAAAGTAAAATGGACTATTTAGGACCTTCTGACCGCTATTCTCAAATGTCTCTAATAATCAGATAAATTCAAAAGCAGTCGACACTCCTCCCCCTCCCCAGGCCCGACATTTTTCTCATTTCGCTGACGATTTTACTTCCTCCACTCCCCACCCTCAGGGTCAAATATGAAGTGGGTCTGACCAATGGACATCTGACCTCCATCGGTTTCTGCAGTTCCATACAAACATACATAGGCACAGAGAAAAACTACACTGGCTGTTCTCTTTGAACCACTATCAATAGCAAGTACATTTCTTCCCAGTGTCCTGTAAAACTATATCAATGTTTCTTTTGGACAGCAACGTATAAATTGCCATCTTTAAGTTCAGGCTAATTGTTCTCAGAAAATGCGTTCATTTCAATATGATCACAAAGATAACTGTTGAACTTATTTTGCAGGAGATCTTTTCCTTTGGAAAGTAGAGTGAAGTAAAGCTAGGAGGTTTGCCTAAGTGATATGTAAATGTCTCAAAAGTAGCACTGATCAAGGACAGGTGGAGTGTGCTGTCTGAAATGTGCTTCCTGAAGTGTGAAGAGAAGTGTGATAATCACAGGAAATGTATGCTTCTTGTTGGCTCTTAATATAATGTACGTACTTGGGATCAATATTAACTCCATCCGGGATGGTGTTGGGGTAGTTAAACCTTTTAGAAAACACAGCCATGTGCCATGCTTACAGTAGCGGTTCCACAGAGGGTGAACAGTTTGTCTTGAGGAGGTAGGACTCTATTTTAACAAACTACAACCAGCTTCCCACTGTGAATGAGTTCTTGATTTTAAAAGAACTGCTTGCATGCAAGTTTTTCAATTCTTAGAAAAAGCAGCAGTGAAGTGGAAGTGGCTGATGCTGGTTCTAGAAGATGAAGGTATATAAACGTTTTTGAAATGCAGTTGAGAAACAGGAAGAGTGTGTCTTTCTTGGCTCATTGTTGATTGGCAAACAGTCCTTACCCTTCCTTACTTGGAATTGGTTAATGTGGCCTTGACGTGGTTATTCAGCTCAATGGGCCCATAATGGTTCCAAGCAAAGCAACCTTCTGTGGAATTCTCTGCCTCAGAGGGTGGTAGAGGCTGGTTCTCTTGATACTTTCAAGAAAGAGCTAGATAGGGCTCTTAAAGATAGTGGAGTCAGGAGATATGGGGAAAAGGCAGGAATGGGGTACTGATTAAAAACATAGAAACATGGAAAAATAGGTGCAGGAGTAGGCCATTCGGCCCTTCAAGCCTGCACCACCATTCAGTGATCATGGCTGATCATCCAACTCAGTATCCCGTACCTGCCTTCTCCCCATACCCCCTGATCCCTTTAGCCACAAATGCCACATCTAACGCCCTCTTAAATATAGCCAATGAACTGGCCTCAACTACCTTCTGTGGCAGATTGGAGATGATAAGGCGCGATCACATTGAATGGCGGTGCTGGTTCAAAGGGCCGAAGAGCCTACTCCTGGACCTATTGTCTATTGTCTAACCCATGAGTGCCAATTTGTTCCTTATTTACCTTGAACCTTATGCTTTAGCCACAGAGCACAGAAAAAGACATTTCGCCTACCACACTAAATGCCATCCATGCTAATTCAATTTACCAACATTTGGCACATAGCCTTAAATTCTTTGGCAATTCAAGTGCTCATCTAGTTACCATCTCTATTGCAGGTGATACACTCCTGACTGACATCCACTACAAACCAACTGACTCCCACACCTACCTGGACTACTCTTCCCCCCACCCTGCTTCCTGTAAGGACTCCATCCCCTATTCCCAATTCCTCCGTCTACGCCGCATCTGCTCCCAGGATGAGGTGTTCCACACCAGGTCATCACAAATGTCCTCGTGCTTCAGAGAACGGGGTTTCCCCTCCCCCACTGTAGATGAGGCTCGCACCAGGGTCTCCTCCATACCCCGCAACACTGCCCTCTCTCCCCATTCCCCCACTCACAACAAGGGCATAGTCCCCCTGGTCCTCACCTTTCACCCCACCAGCCAGCGCATACAACAGATAGTCCTCTGCCAGTTTAGCCGACTCCAGCGTGACCCCTCCATTCGCCAGATCTTCCCATCTCCGCCCTGTCTGCCTTCCGCAAAGACCGCTCCCTCCACAACACCCTTGTCAATTCTTCCCTTCCCTCCCGCTCCACCCCTTCCCCGGGCACTTTCCCTTGCAACCGCAAGAGATGCTAACTTGTCCCTTCACCTCCCCCATCCACTCCTTTCAGGGACCCAAGCAGTCCTTCCAAGTCCGACAGAGGTTCACCTGCACCTCCTCCAACCTCATCTACTGCATCCGTTGCTCCAGATGCCAGCTGATCTACATCGGTGAGACCAAGCGGAGGCTGGGCGATCGTTTCACCGAACACCACCCCTCGGTCCGCAATAACCAACCCGACCTCCCGGTGGCTCAGCACTTCAACTCCCCCTCCCATTCCGTATCTGACCTCTCGGTCCTGGGCCTCCTCCATGGCCAGAGTGAGCAACACCGCAAGTTGGAGGAACAGCACCTCATATTCCGCTTGGGGAGTCTGCATTGTCTGGGTTTAAACATTGAATTTTCTCAATTCTGTTAACCCAGACTGCCTCCTCCCCCTCCCCACCCCTCCCTCAGCCCTCAGGCCCTGACATTCCTTCTCCATCTCCCCCCCCCCACCTCCCAAGTCGCACTAGCTTCTCATTTTCACACTACAAACAGCTTACAATGGCCTGTTTCCTTTATCATCAATACTTTTTTGCATATCTTTCATTAATTCTTCTTTATCTCTCCACATCACTGTCTATATCTCTCGTTTCCCTGATCCCTGACCAGTCTGAAGAAGGGTCTCGACACGAAACGTCGCCTATCTCCTTCGCTCCTTAGATGCTGCTGCACTCGCTGAGTTTCTCCAGCTTTTTGTGCAACCCTGCTCATCTAGTTACTTCATAGGTTGATAAATTCTAGGAGCAGGTTGGTTATTGCGAACCGAGGGGAGGTGTTCGGCGAAGCAATCGCCAAGCCTACACTTGGTCTCACCAACGTCGATCGGCTGACATCTAGAGTAGCAATAGATCAGGTTGGAGGAGGTGCAGGTGAACCTCTGTCGCACCTGGAACGACTGCTTGGGTCCTTGAATGGAGTCAAGGGGGGAGGTAAAGCAAAAGTGTAGCATTTCTTGCGGGTCCACACCAGGGCATCGGAGATGTCCTCATTCTTCAAGGAACGGGAGTTCCCCTCACCTACCATAGATGAGGCTCTCATCAGGGTCTCTTCTATACCCCGTGACACTGCTCTCTCTCCCCATCATCCCACTCATAACAAGGGCAGAGTCCCCCTACTCCTCCCCTTCTACCCTAGTAGCCGTCACGTACAACAAATAATCCTTCGTCATTTTCGCCACCTCCACCCCACCACTTGCCACATCTTCCCATCTCCTCCCCTGTCTGCTTTCCACAGAGACCGCTCCCTCTGTAACTCCCTGGTCAATTTGTCCCTTCCCACCTGAACCACCCCCTCTCCGGGCACTTTCCCTTGCAACCGTAAGAAATACTACGCTTTACCTCCCCGCCTGACTCCATTCAAGGACCCAAGCAGTCGTTCCAGGTGCGACAGAGGTTCACCTGCACCTCCTCCAACCTCATCTATTGCATCTTCTGGACCCACCCTCACATCAGTCTGAAGAAGGGTTTTGGCCCGAACCATTGCCTATTTCATCCGCTCCATAGATGCTGCTGCACCCGCTGAGTTTCTCCAGCATTTTTGTCTACCTTCAATATTTACAATACTACCTAATTTAATTCAATCTGCAAAACTACTAATCTCACCAAATGCATTTGCATCCAAATAGTTAAAATAGGTGACAAACAGTAATGGGTTCAGCATCCATAATGGGTTAAGACATCCAGCACAGTCTCAACTTTAATATGGACTGCCCTCATGACATTTCCATTAACTGTTCCAAGTTCCCTAGTCCCTAGTTCCCTAGTCTTTGTCCGTGGTAAAGACAGAGCAAAAATGCTTATAGAGGATCATGCCCATTTGCTGAGGCCCCACACGTAGATAACCACTTTTGATTTTTGTGGAGCCCTGTTCTTTCTCTAGTTATCCTTACTCTTGATACACACAAAATCTATTTTCTGAAATTTTGAAAGCAACTTTTACATTTCTGCATTTAGCTGGCTTTATGGAGCTGCCTGAAGTTGCCATTTAATTTACTTGTTGATACTTTAACAACGCTGAAATCTGTTCAATGTGATGGAATATTGGCAAGAGACAGTACTGATGAAGTGAATTTGCTGTGGCTATAGCTTATCATTTTTTCCCCCTAAAATTCAAGCAGTGAATGTATTGGGCTGAGAGGGTACCTATATTAACCAATTACTATCCATATTTCTTAACCATTGCCCAACCCAGTTAATCACATGCTTGTGGTTGGTTTCGATGCCTGGTAGCTGGTCAGGTAGTTACATCTACTGACTGCTGGTTGGTTACAGAAAGAAAACTGCAAAGGATGTGTGCTGATAACTTTGGCAGGACCCTTGCATCTCCAGTCATTTGTCCTATTTTCAGCCTCCCATCCATTCTCCCTGCCCCCCATTCATGTCAGGACCATTACATATTGTTCACTACCTGATGTGGATATCTGCTTTATTTTCTTTCAATGTATAATTTGAGCCACATGCTTTAGATACTGCTTTACCACACATTTTATTATGACCACAGTGCCGATTTATCATACTGACATTAATATACACAATGCGCAGATGTTAAAAATTATAAACTTCTCTTACATGTATCTTAACTGTGGAAGATTTCTAAATGCTCCTTGATCAATATGCACAAGCAGTTTGGCTTTATCAATTATTCTGTAAAACAATAACAAGACTGAAAGATTAATTGTTAATCTGTTTAATCACAGCAGACTATAATTACTAACATTGTATAAATTAAAACTAATATGTCCTAAATCCCGATGAAAACATTTTAATTGTTATAAATATATTAAAATATATTTAGAGGATCCGTAATTAATAAACCAATCTAAACAGCAGAGAATGGAAGACATTTATGGTTTGTCTATTATTTGGCTTCTTTTTACACTAAAACACTGATGAACTTTTATCAATATTTTGTAACAGCGGAGGAAAACATATTTTCAGTTATTAGATGTAAATATCCTTCATTAAAGGAAGAAGCACCAATTCACCTGTTCAATATTTGTCAGCAATTAATGTACACATTCATTTCTAATTGTGTAAAACAAATCTTGGACATGATTAAATATAGCTGTAGCTTTTGCTGAAATTGAATGTGCAAGCATTAATGCATTTATTTTGCCTTAAATGGATAATGACCTAGTAGCTCTGCTGGGCTGCAACAAATTAACATGGAGTACAAGTTATATTCCACTGCAACATTCTAGCATATAACCAGTATAGATATGATATCAAATAATTCAACACAGGAATTAGTATTGTGCAAAACAATATTTTGTTTTAATAACGTGCATTTCAATATTTATTTGATGGTAAATTGCTGACCTGCTGATTGCTGATCCCGCAGATCTACAGCACAGTTATTGGTTACAGACAAAGTTATCAAGGAAGCAATTACATTAAAGCAGTCGGAAACACAAAGGAAAAAATAAATCCTCTGCCATTCAGCATTTTAAAACATGCCTATTTTCTCTCTTTTCCAGTATTTTAACTTAAAACAATGACTTTGTTTCAGTCCCTTTGTTTCAGACCTTTGCTGATCTGTCTGCAACTTGCAACATTGTCAAGGGCCTGTCCCACTTACGTGACTTTTCAGCAAACTGACTGCGACCTTCAAGCTCAGGGGCACTCGGCTGAAAAACCGCGAGCTGGATCGACCGTCAGCGCTAAACACACACACACACTCTCACACACACACACACAAACACATCGCAAAGGCGGGGGCCAGGGAAAGCAGGGGAGTGCTGTGACTGAAATTCACATGGCGTAAAGTTATGGGGATACCCACGATGAACAGGAAGGTTAAAGACGGCTAGCACAGTGTACGGTAAGTCCATTAAAAGAGCGGGAAGGGGAAGGGAGAAGGGGGGAGAAGGAGGGAGAAGGGGGGAGAAGTGGAGAGAAGAGGGGAGAAGGAGTGGAGACACTTTTAAGAAGCCAGACAACTTTTAATAAGCCAGAGATACACAGCTGTGCAGTTTAGCAGGCATTTAACATTACCACTCGGTTTTCCTTGGTTCTGAAAACTCGTGCTTACATTTTTTTTGTCCCCAATGAGCCAATTAAAATGCCCAGTCAGCAAAGGAGATTACCCACGGCTACCTCGACTACCTACAACGACATGGCGACCCCACTACCACTGCACTACGAGTTCAAACGATCGATTTTTTCCATGCCGACCAATTTTTGCTCGCAGAAAACCAAACTGTAGTAACCACTATGCGGGAATTCACCTCGACCATGAAGGACACTTACCAGAGACTACCTACGACCATGTGTCGACCATGCTGCGAGCCTGTGGCGAGTGCAGACTCTCCTAAACCTACCAATAAGGTCACCATAGAGGGACATGCCCATCAGTTTCATTGTTTTGAATTCCTTCATCTGTAGCATTTTGCTCCATCATAAGGAGAGAGTTGGCATAGAAATCACAGAACATGGTGGCAAGTGACAGACTGTTTTAATATTATTTACAATGTGTCGGTGCCTCAATGACATCATTTTATGGCCAAAGTGCACAAAGCTGAAAAATACGTCAAGCAGCACATGAAAAAATAAACTCTGCTGTTCCTGCCATTATATCATAAACATAACTATATCATTATAGTAACTATAATGATATAGTTACTAGCAGCTAGTAACTAGTATGATCAGAGTGAAGCAGAGCCACCAGTCTCACCATTTAGTTCTGCCTCTGACACCACCGGCCAGTGATCTATTGCCAGATATCTTGATAATAATGTTTTTAATTGTAGGATTGGGAATATGAAATAGCTGCCCAATTCTAAGCTTTCTACATTCTAATAGTAACAAAGATTGTTGGTTGTAAAGCTCTTGGAATGATTTGAGTTCATGATCAAATCTTGCTTCTGAGGCAATTTTCTGAATTTCCACCCTTTCTGGAAATGCCTGGCCAACTTTCAGAGTATGAGACACCAACCTAGTGACGCCATGTACAGAACCTGCTTTGATTTTTAAAATGTGCTTCCAATGGTCAAGGCTTAACAGGGCGACACAGTGGCGCAGCAGTAGAGTTGCTGCCTTACAATATCAGAGGCCCAGGTTCAATCCTGACTACAGGTGTTATCTGTACGAAGTTTGTATGTTCTCCCAGTGACCATGTGGGTAATCTCCAGGTGCTCCAGTTTCCTCCCAAATTTTAAAGACGTGCAGGATTGTAGGTTAAATTCGCCTGTAAATTGTCCCTAGTATGTAGGATAGAACTAGTGTATGGATGATTCTTGGTCATCGCGGACTTGGGGGTCACAGGGCATGTTTCCATACTTTATCTCTACGAACTAAAAACAAATTAAAAAAAGGAGAGAATATTGGAAAGCTATCTCAGGAATTTTGAGAATAGTTTTCTCATGTTGTGCTCAAGAGACCAATGCTGTGTGAATTTTAGATAAATCTTGTGGTAATTTTGCATCACAATGATCTTGTAATGAAGTTCCTTAAAGAGTAGTAGTGTAGTATTCTACCAATTCAATGTTGCAATTCGAGAGCGTGCCCTGCCGGATTATGGATTAGTTTGGCGAAGCATGAAAGATGTAAGGTTTTATTGAGGCGTTGAATCCTTCCTCAGTAAATGGGATTGTTACTTGGTTGCCTTTATTAATGACTTTCATCTTCTTCCATACATGTTATCACGTCTTGTCCACGTTGTGCCCAACATTGACCCGGGCCACCATCCCCAGCCGAACATACTGCTCCACTGGCCTGTGGAAAGAGTGCATTAGTGTAACGCATAGAAATAACCTTTTAAAGGCAATACTGTTCTGGAATGTCTTCTGCACCTGCATTAATGGGTGTCCAATATTCTTATAGTCCATTATGTTTTTAATTTCCTGCTTATGGATATGTTTGCCCTCAATTTATTTTTTGCCAATGACAACTTCTTCCACGTTGAGGCAGTAATTAGTGTTGCTGGCTGTCTTACAGTTCTTGGTTCTTGGTTACTTGATCCTCCAAAATATTCCAACTGGAATTTAAACTGGAGGTGGTGAAGGGAGGGGTTTAGCCAGAGAGGGTTATTGGGAAGAAAATGCCACTTTAAATTTAGTTGCATCTGGCTGGGCAACAGTGGCTTCCATGCTTTAATTATGCGTGGAAAGAACAAATTGCTGTACACATCTGTCTTTGAGGCTGGGACCACAAATTGGATCGAATGCCCTTGTCTGTTCCTAATTGGTTTGGGGTTGGTGTAGGTCTTGTGATCTATGTCTAGCTGACTATTTAACATTTTGTAAAAACAGGTCAAACGGTGAGCTTCACGTCTGTCTTGGAGAGGGTTCCACCCCAGAGAATTCAGAAGTTTGGTGACACTCGCTTCTCTCTCGTAGGTGTTAGTAACAAATTGAGCGGCCTGTCTTTGGACACGTTCGATGGATGAAATGTTTTTATCTGTGTATGGGTCCCAAGCTGCAACTGCGTAGTCCAGATGAGGTCTAACGAGGGTGAAATACAGCTTCTCCTTGACAGAAGCTGAACAATGATGGAAGTTGCGCCTCAGGAAGTTTAGGCCACCTGTTGCTTTCACTGGTACATGATGAGTCTGACCATTCCAACATAGATCATTCTGAAATTTGATGCCAAGATACTTGGTTTGTTTGGATTCTTCAAGGGTGACACCAAGTATGTTGTAAGATCTGACGCCTGGATTCCTCTTTCTGGTGACACGCATGGTTTCACATTTGGAAGGGTTGAACTGCATGCCCCATTGTTGTGACCACTCGACCATAGTATCGAGATCCTTTTGGAGAACATCTTCATCATCAGCTGACTTAATTGGACGGTACAGCAAGCAATCATCAGCGAAGAGTCTGGTCGAACTTGCGACTTTTTCATGGATGTCATTGATGTAAAGCAAAAATAGGTGTGGGCCACGTACTGTGCCCTGGGGTGTACCACTCAACACTGGGTGCCAATTGGAGCTCTTTCTGTTCACACACAAGCGCTGAAGACGTTTTGTCAGGAAACTGGAAATCCATCATTTCGTGTTGGAACGAATACCGTAGAAGTCAAGCTTCCGAAGCAGTCTCTAGTGTGGGATGACATCAAATGCTTTAGAAACGTCCAGTACAACTAAATCCATGATGACATTACTGTCAAGGTGCTTGGCCAGGTCATTTGTTGTCAGGATAAGCTGAGACTCGCATGATCTATGCCTCCTAAATGCATGTTGGTTGTCGGCAAGAATATTATGTTTGCTTACGTGATGCATCAGATTACTATCAATGATATGCTCCAGCAATTTACAGCAAGTACTTGTTAGTGAAACAGGACGATAATTCGCTGGGTTGGTGGTTGAACCTTTTTTAAAGAGAGGAGTGATGTTGGCCTTCCTCCAATCCAGCGGTACATTGCCCGAGTCAAGCGATTCTTGAAAAATGAACTGCAAAACTGGAGTCAGTTCTTCGGCTGCGATCTTGAGGGCTTGATTTTGTATCTGATCTGGTCCAATTACTTTTGTGGTATTAATGTTGAGCAATAACATCTTGACACCTTCCTTAAAAATGAAAATATTGCTCTAAATTGCTCTCACATTTCAAGCCAGTGTGAATAAAAACATGATAAAAGTCAAATATCCATTTCCAAGCAGCCTGGAGCTCACATTCGTATTTCCAGCATCTCTCCTTAACACTACAATTAAGATTAAATGTTAATTAGTAAGTTGTCAAAGGTTACACGGAGAAGGCAGGAGAATGGGTTGAGAGGGAAAATTAGATCAGCACTGATCAATGGGCTGAATGGTCTAAGTATGCTCCATACCCTACAGTAAGAACCTGGTCACATTTGTTCCCCATTCAACCTCAAAAAAGAACCATATCCTTCATGGAATTGGATAAAACTAAAATTGGGGAGGAAGGATAAGGCAAAGGGCAGGGACAGTGATTCAAAGTATCCTACAGTACACTGGGCTGTCCCAGCTCTTTAAAAGGCATCTTTGAAATTGCAATTAAAAGTAGTGAGAGACCCATCCAGGCAGCTTGGATCCTGGTGTCCAGCATTCAGTAGACTCTGGCTTGTCACAATGTGAATGGGATCTGATACTGGAAAGGCCTTGAAGTTGGAGCCTGGGGACTGGGCAACTAGTGGAGCAATTCACACCTAGCCAGAATCTTCATCCACAACCTTCACAATGCTTGCCCATCATTATATATTAAATATATCACTAGTTGCTCCGATCAAGGATCCACGCCTGTCCTGGAATTCCAGCCCCTGGCCCTCTGTTGGGTTTTTGGAAAACCGAAACCCAATATCAACATGATATGCAATAGCAACTATAGTCTCAGATGAAAAAGTCCCATACAGTGTAGGGTTGTTTGTAATCCCAGCTGCTGATATGGCTGATTTCCCCCTCGCTTGCACTTCAGCACGTTTTTTTAAAAGCACAGCCAATGCAGAGGCCAGTGAGCCTTGAATAAACAAACCAGCCCTGCCAAGATTCAATGTACATAAACATATTTTCAAAACAACTTTGGGTTTGTGTAGTTTCATCAAAAATAGACTTGCTTAAGTGAGTAAAATATATGTAAACAATTTGGAATGTAATGTTTCAGATATCAATGTACACTGGTTATGTCACTATACAATGTCACTGGTTCCAGCACCAAACTTGATTCATGTTATTTGCAACTTGAGTGATATTTCAAGATCATTTGCAAAATGTAGGTGATCCAAAACCATTAGCTGGCAATTGATTTGGTGATAAATTAACCTGCATAAATAAATTAACCTGCATAAATAAATGTTTTCAACAATATAAAGACAAAGAATGCACCTTTTACACATTTAATTCAACCTTTATAAATAATATCTATAAATTGCAATGAATCGAGATCTATGATGGCTGGTCCCTGTGTGCCATTGTCTTACACTTCTGAGAAGTCATGTATTGTGTCCTTGTTCAGTATCAGCAAACGGGCAGGAGATTTCTGGTTGGATTACATGCAGTGACAGTGGAAGGAAAGGTAAAGTAGCCCGTAAAGGTACTCAGAATATGACATTAAGGAACAGCTTCAGGCACTAGTTAGTACAAAGGCTGACAATTTAATGAAAGGATAGTTGGAAAAGCGGAGAAGCAAGTTTGTAAAATGAAGCTGCCTGAGAGCGACATAAAGGTCGCAGTGTCAGAAAGCTTCAAAGAACTGCTGACGAGGACAGGTAGTAATCCAATGACAGTACTCCACCTCGAAGCAGACTGTATTTTGGGAAATAATAATGGGTCATTTAGAAAAAGAGCAGAAAAGTGCGATTCAGGAATCTACGCTAAAAATAACCCAAGAATGATAGCATTTTTGAAGCTTCGAAAAGAAAATCTGTGGCTATACCTTCATGAATCTAAAAGTAAAGGCAGCAATATAACAGTAATCTATGGAGTTTGTTAATTAATGTTGACTATTGTTTTTTGTTATGTCTGAGTAATGCTATTGTATGCAGTGTTAAAGTTTGTAAAGAAATGAACTATTTAACTAGATTGCAATCATCATCTGTTCCCACTGGTATTACGAGATTAGTTTTTAGTTATGGACAAATCAAGTTATTATTAAAGTTCACTCCAGCTGAGTTCTGCATTACGTTTAAAAAGAATGAGTTTAGAAGGATGAGGGTACCTAATTGAAACTTACTGAATAGTGAAAGGCCTGGATAGAGTGGATGTGGAGAGGATGTTTCCATTAGTAGGAGAATCTAGGACCAAGGCCACAGCAAAAGAATAAAAGGACGTACCTTTAGAAACGAGAGGACAAATTTATTTTGTCAGATGGTGGTGAATCTGTGGAAGTTATTGCCACAGAAAGCTGTGGAGGCCAAGTCATTAGCTGGAGATCTTAAGATGGAGAGTGATAGATTCTTGATTAGTACGGGTATCAGGGGTTATGGGGAGAAGGCAGGAGAATAGAGTTGAAAGGGGAAGATAGATCAGCCATGATTGAACGGTGGAGTCGACGATGGACCGAATGGCCAAATTCTGATCCTATTCATTTTGAATTCATGATCAATCATGAAACCAGAAAGGAGTAAGGTGGGTGAGTTTTGTGAAGGGCAGAGGAGCAGTGCACGCTTGGACCTTGAGGAGATGGCAGTGAGGTGCTTTCTTGAATTGCTCCAGTCATTCTGTGCCTTCGATTCCCATCTCGATTACCATCAAAGCTAAAATATCTTCAAATGTGCAACTATCATTCAGGCTGACCCATCACTTTCACAGGGCAAGATGAGAGGGGAAATAAATGGGGAACTGAAAAAAACTAATATCACCCAGTGGCACTAAAGCTTACATTGAACAGCAATTCTATATTACTCAATCATCACAAGGGTACATTTAGAATGTGCATCAAGCCGCCACTGTGACATATGCTGCTCTCATTGTCCCAGGGTCACAGGGGACCCTTTATTTCATAATGTAATATCTCTGACTTTGGCTCAACTGGGAATACATGGGGCAAGGGAGATTGTGCAGCATCACAGATTAAATGCATAAACCATAGGAGAACAGGAAAAGGTGAAGGTGGCAGAAAATGTCTTCTATCCACACTGCAAATTTATCCCTTCCGTCAGCTAAAAAAACAAGCTAGTGCATCCAAATGCTTAAAAAGGAAAAAAGATACTCTATGAAATACATGCAGTTTATCTTCACATGCTGAAAAGGCCACTGCCCTATTCTGCGTAGTGTTCTAAAATGCTACTCTATGTGTGAATGTAAGACACTGTTACAAAATTAATGCTACAGAGTTCAGACTGTTCTATGGATTTATATCTTAACTGCATTACGAAATACAGCATAAGCGACGTGTTACTTTTAGTCCATTTTCCTACCCTATAATTGTGATTAAATTTCAAAAAGAAACATTATACACTGTTTTTAAAACCATGAGAACAAAAATAAAGCTGAAATGCAAAATAATTGCAAAGAAAGGAAAAGTTATTTTCCCTGGAGACTCAAGTGATTGCAGACACGAGAACCTTCAGCAAAAAGCAGACTGTTGGATATACTCGCATGGGTCGGGGAGCATCTGTGGCGGAAAATGAACAGACAACATATTTGAAGCAGGATCCTTATCTGAAACATTATCTGTCCATTTCCCTCTGTAGATTGTGCCCGACTCGCTGAATAGTTTCTGTTTTATTTCAGATTTTCAGCATTTGCAGTTAATGATTTTCATTAGCTGCAAAGGCAATATTTGAGTTTTGCAACCATTGAGGATGTTCCATTTTCTTTAATGCGCCCTTGCAGATTTTGCTTGGACTAATTGCAATGGCATGTTGGAAAATTCCTGGGAAAGTTAGTGGGAGTAACTTCAAAATAACATGCTGACCTATAGATTGCATACTGGTAGGATGCTGGTTTAAATCAAAGGTAGACACAAAATGCTGGAGTAACTCCGTGAGACAGGCAGCATCTCTGGAGAGAAGGAATGGGCGTGTTTCGGGTCGAGACCCTTCTTCAGTCTGAAGAAATCTGAAGAAAGGTTTCGACCCGAAATGTCACCCATTCCTTCTCTCAAGAGATGCTGCTTGTCTCGCTGAGTTACTCAAGCATTTTGTGTCTACATTTGCATAGAATATTGGATTAGATTTTACCTTATATTTTACTTAATTTTTCTTATTAATTCCTCCATGGGCATGGCCAGCTTAGATGAAAAATTCTCTCACTCCTGAAGCTTATTTTATTTGATTTATAATGTAAAAGGGATATAAAGTAGCTTTAAGGAGTTAGAAATACCATACACCGTGTACATACAAAATAAATGCACACAATATCTTTGTAAATAAGTATATTTCCTTGCCTAGGAGCAGAACCATATGTAAAACCATGGTTCCATATCGACAACAATGAAAATAACTATCCTCAATTCATCAGCTGCCCTTGAATGAGAGAAACAACAATATAGACTGCTTGGCTTGTGTTTGTTTCATTGCGCTGCTTTTCTCAGCATAACTCAGTCAACATTTTCTAACTGGCAAAAATGTGGACATTTTTAGACTTTTAAGCAGAAATTACATTTATCACGTCTTGAATGTCTGTGATCATTTGCACTATAAAATAATCATCACACAACAAGCAAGTCCTAGGAGGAAATAATCTGCAAGAATGACAATAACTTGATTTAATGCAGCACCTGTAATATATCAAAACATCCCAAGGCTTTTCATAGCAGCATAATCAAACAGATCTTTACAGTGAGCCGTACAAGGAGATAATACAGAAGGAGATAAACACTTGTTCAAAGAAGGATTCCAAGGAATACCTTAATGAAATAGAAAAAAATGCTCAAGGTGCAGAGAAGATTATGGAAGGAATTTGATGTTTATTAAGCATACAGTTAAAAGTACACACATCACGTGGAGCAATTATAATCGGAAAGGGACAAGCACTCATTAATAAAAACAGAAAACTCTGGAAATAGTTAGCAGATTAGGCTGAACATGTGGGAAGGGAGTCAGAATTATTGTTTCAGGTTGAAGGCATCTCATCAGAATTGGGAAGATGAGGAAAGAAGCTGCAGTGGGGGAGGAGGTTGGCTTTGATAGAGTAAAACCGGGTGACCATGGGAATGACCTGTAAATAAGATGATGTGTTCGATGAGAGAATGGGAACAAAGTAAGAACATGGACAAAATAATGCAAAAGCTGTGAAATACAAAGCAGGAGGATATGCCCGGCAGGTCAGACAGGGCATGTCCTCTACTTCCAGAAGAAAAAGATAAAAATAAATTAAAAAAAAGAAAAAAGAAACAAGCTGAGCCAATATTCCAGATGGATGACAGCTCCAGACTGAGAAATCAAGTTAACTGAAGATGTAGTATTCAATGATAAGTATTGCAGGCTGCATCATGTCCAGATAGAAGCTAAGGGGCTCGTCCTCAAACTTGCATTGGGTTTCATTGTCACAGTGCGGAGACCAGAGACTGATAGGTCAGATTCCATCTACCACCACTTTGCCCAACTTTTTGGTTGATCTAGGTCTACTTGTAGATAGACATAAAATGCTGAACTCAACGGATCGGGCAGCATCTCTGGAGAAAAGGAATAGGTGGACAAAGGACAAAGGACATTTATTGTCACGTACACCCATTGGTGTAGTGAAATTTGAGTTGCCATTTGCAGCACGCCAATAAAAAATAAGACACAACATTAAAGAAGAATTTAACACCAAACATTAAAACATCCCCCCACAATGGTTCCCACTGTGAGGTAGGCACAAAGTCCAGGCCTCTTCCCCTTGTTCACCCATGGTCGAGCCTATTGAGGCCTCCGCAGTCGCTGCGACGGCGGCTTGATGTTACCTTCCCTCTCGCCGGATGATGGAGCTCCGGCGTCAGGAGAACACTCTCAGTGGCTTAGAGTGTCCTACCCGAGACCACAGCTCCCGAAGTCCACAGGTTGTGCTGGTCGGAGCTCCGACACTGGCAATCTCGGCGAGAGATCCCAGGCTCCGCGGTGTTTGAACGTCAGCGCCGCCGCGGCTCGATGCTCCGTATCCGGCGTCAGCGGTCGCAGCACTCTGGAGCTTACCACACGGCGCCCCTCGGTAAGGCATCGCCCGCTCCGCGATGGTGTTTCAGTGCCGGGCCGTCGGCGGAGCTGAAGTTCTAGCCGGTTGCGGCAGGAAACGCTGCTCCAGTCCCATTGGTAGGCCGCAAGGAAGGGGCGAAGATGCGGCTCAGAGTAAAACCGCATCTCCAACCAGGTAGGGACTGAGAAAAAAGTTTCCCCCTTCCCCCACCCCCCACATAAAAAGACTAGAAAACCTCCAAAACAACACATTTTTACATACTAAACATTTTTTAAAAGGGTGAAAAGCACAGACAACTGCAGGCTGGGCAGCCATACTCGACGGCGCCCCCACTAAACTCAACTCGATAGTCCTCCGCCAGTTTCGCCACCTCCAACGTGACCCCTCCACTCGCCACATCTTCCCATCTCCCCCCCTATCTGCCTTCCGCAAAGACCGCTCCCTCCGCAACTCCCTCGTCAATTCTTCCCTTCCCTCCTGCTCCACTCCTTCCCCGGGCACTTTCCCTTGCAACCGCAAGAGATGCTACACTTGTTCCTTCACCTCCCCCATCCACTCCTTTCAGGGACCCAAGCAGTCATTCCAAGTCCGACAGAGGTTCACCTGCACCTCCTCCAACCTCGTCTACTGCATCCGTTGCTCCAGATGCCAGCTAATCTACATCGGTGAGACCAAGCGGACGCTAGGCGATCGTTTCGCTGAACACCTCCGCTCGGTCCGCAATAACCAACCCGACCTCCCGGTGGCTCAGCACTTCAACTCCCCCTCCCACTCCGTATCCGACCTCTCGGTCCTGGGCCTCCTCCATGGCCAGAGTGAACAACACCGCAAGTTTGAGGAACAACATCTCATATTCCGCTTGGGGAGTCTGCATCCTCTGGGCTTAAACATTGAATTTTCTCAATTCTGTTAACCCAGACTGCTCCTTTCCCCCCACCCCCCCACCTCTCCCTCAGCCCTCGGGCCCTGACATTCCTTCTCCATCTCCCCCCCCCCCCCCCCAAGTCGCACTAGCTTCTCATTTTCACACCAGAAACAGCTTACAATGGCCTGCTTTCCTTATCACCAATACTTTTTTGCATATCTTTCACTCATTGTTCTTGCTTTATCTCTCCATATCACTGTTTATATCTCTCGTTTCCCTGATCCCTGACCAGTCCGAAGAAGGGTCTCGACCCGAAACGTCGCCTATCTCCTTCACTCCTTAGATGCTGCTGCACCCGCTGAGTTTCTCCAGCTTTTTGTGTAACCCTCGATTCTCCAGCATCTGCAGTTCCTTCTTTATCACTCAATTTGTCCTTTGAAGATTTAGTCAGGATCAGAGGGGCAACATTTTCACTCAAACAGTGGTGAGTATATGGAACAGGCTGCCAGAGGAGGTAGTTAAGGCAGGTACAATGACAACATTTACAAGCCACTTGGACGGGTACATGGATAGAAAAAAATTAGAGAGATATGGGCCAAATGTTGGCAAATAGAGTACATTAGAGGAGGCATCTTGGTCGACCTGGACGAGTTCAGCCGAGCGGCCTGTTTCCATGCCCTATGGCTCTATGACAAAGCCAACAACATTCTCACATAGGTCATTTATAAATATATGACCAGCAACTGTGGTCCAAGTATCAATCCTAGTACTAGTGGTTACAGACTTCCTATTGGCAAAACACCCCTCAATAGTCAGCTATTCCCATGTACCTTCTGGAGCAGCCTACCATGTGAGTCTTTATCAAAAGTCTAACTGAAACTCAATGTGAAGCATGTTTACTGCAAATTGGCAGCAGAAGTAATAAAATTGTTCAGTTCTGTATGTGTACAGGAAATGGTGCGAATGCAGTCATCAATGTAGCCGAGAAAGAGTTTAGGCAGTGGGCCGAAAAAAACCTTTCACATATGCTTCAATAGACAGGCATAGATATCTAGGGCATAGCTAATCCTGTCGCCTGGAAGAGGTGAGTGGAGTTGAATGAGAAGTTGTTAAATGTTAAAACAAATCCAACCAGGCCATTGAATGCGGAGTTAAAATGGTCGGGCCTCTACTCTAGAAAGAAGTGGATGGGCCTTGGGCCATCCAGAGGAATTCAGAAATGAAGGATTGTAGAGCTGTAGGACAAATATAGTGCACATGAGTGACAGGTGAACAGGACTTGGTACAGGTTAGCAGATGGGCAGCCATGTTTTGCTGGTTCCATTATTGTTTTGAGATTCTTGTTAATCCTGCTTGCATTCATTCAATTAACAGAATTGGGAGATTGCATTTGGGGATACGTGCTTTAAAGCTTTTGTATCTTCTGCCCATTAAGAGATGGGAGAAGAGAGAATGACTGGGCTGTGAGTGGTCCTTGATTATGTTGCCTGTTTTCTTGAGGCAGCGTGAGTTGGAGCTGGAATTGGGGGTGGATAAGGTTTTAGTGGTGCACTTGTCTATGTCCACAACTTTCTGCAATTTCTTGTGGTATTAGCAGAGCTATTGCCAAACCAAGCGATCCCGATATGATGCTTTCTGTAGTGCATCTGTAGAAGTTGGTAAGGACTGTTGGAAACATACTAACATTTCTAGGTCTTCTGAAGTTGTGGCGTTGGTGTGGTTTCTTGGCCATAGCTTCAATGTTGGTCCTGGACAGATTGATGGTGGTATCTCATGACTATCTCCATTACAGTATCAGTGATGCTGATTGGGACATGGACTCCACTTCGCTTTCTGAAGTCAATAACTAGCTCTTCATTGCCTACATTGAGGGAGAGGTTGTTGTCTTAACACCGTGTTACTAAGCTTTCTATCTCCTTCCTGTATTCCATCTTGTCATTGTTCGTGATCCAGAATTTGGCCGCAAAGCCAAGAGTGTATAGGGAGTGTAGCCAGTGGCACATCCTTGCGGAGCACTGATTTTGAGAATTATTGTGGAGGATGTTTTGTCACCTACCCTCACTGATTGTGGTCTGTGGGTGAGGAAGCTGAGGCTTCTGTTGCAGAGAGGGGTGCTGACTCCATGGTCCAGGAGTTTGGAGATGAGTTTTGTTGCGGTCATGGTGTTGAACGCAGAGCTATTGTCAACAAATAAGAGTCTGGTGGAGGTATCCTGGCTATCTAGATGTTCCAGCTATGAATGCGGAGCCAATGAGATAGGTGTAGACCCAGCCCTCAAGCTGTTGCAATGGTAATCAACCCGCAGTGGTTCAAGGCTCTCTGTGAACTTGGGGTCAATGTGTGTCATGACCAGCCTATTTGACAGCACAGTTGACAGGTGTCTGTGTGACTATTCTGGGACTCTAGCTGAGTCTGGAATTCTGCCTTCTTAGATTTCTAGCACTGCTCGGAATCATAAAGGTTCAATGCTTCAAAGGTGCTTTTACGATCATCTGTGCAAACGGACTGTGAAATGATTTTCTTACATACAGTCCAGTAAAGTGTCGCCATACCAAAGAACACTCCTGATTAGCAAAGTGTACAGAAATAGTCTACTGAGTTCGCATGCAAGAGGCGCCAGGTAAAAAGCATTTTATCGTGAACAGCTCCATCCAAGACCGTAAGAAATGACAGATAGTTATGGGCATAGCCCAGACCATCATGCAAACCGGCCTCCCTTCCATTTACTTCATATAATCTTCACGCTGCTCGACAAGGTCACCAGCATCATCAAAAAACAGCCTCACACCATTCACTCCCTCTTTTCCCCTCTTCCATCAGGCATGAGGTACAGAAGTTTGAAAACACATGCCTCCAGATTCAGGGACAATTTTTTCCCAGCTGTTATTGAACAGTCCTCCCACTAGCTAGAGTGCTGACCTCCCATGTAGCTCATTGGACACCTTTGAACTGCCTTTAAGACAATTTTTGAGCTACCTTCAGACTTTGTCTTGCACTAAAAATTATAACTTTTTATCCTGTACACTATGGGCGGTTGGATTGTAATCGTGCATGGTCTTTTTGCTGACTGGATCATAGCACACACCAAAAAGGTTTTCATTGTACCTTGACTAATACATGACAATAATAAGCTAAACTAAAGTAAACTAAATAGTATTCTCTAGACTATAAAAGGATGAGGGGAATCTCATTGAAACCCACCGGATAATGAAATACCTAGATAGAGTGGACATGGAAAGGATGTTTCCAGTAATGAGAGAGTCTAGAACCAGGGGCAAGACCCCTGATTAAAAGGATGAAACTTTAGAATGGAGGTGAGAAGGAATTTCTTTAGTGGTGAATATGTGTAATTCATTACCACAGACAGCTGTGGAGACCAAACCGTTGGATATTTTTAAAGCAGAGATTGATAGGTTATTGATTAGGAAGCGCATAAAGGTTACAAGGCAGGAGAATGGGGTTGAAGGAAAAATAGATTAGCCATGATTAAATGGAGGATAAGACTCAATGGGCTGAATGGCCTAATTCTTCTCCTATGTCATGGTCCTATCGGAACAGAGCCCAGGACAGGGCCATATGGTCCATCATCTGGAGGCTTGTCTGCCACTTGGAGACATGATCTTCAGAAATGAAGACCCAAGGCCATTGGGAGATGTCACAAAATGTAAGTGGACCATGCAGCAAGCATGGAGGACAAGACTTTACCTTTACCAGCAGCAATAATGTCCAGCATTGCTTCAGCTACCACCTAGGTGAGTGACAAAATACTTAGAGAATCCAAAGCATGATTGCCCTGGATGTATGCAATCTGAAAAAAAAGCTTCACTTGGTCATGTACAATTTCTTTAGGCATGAGCGAGCCAGGTAGTTGAGACATTCACTATCATGTCTGTCCAATTATTAACTGTTTCCAGATTACATTTGATCTTGTGTTTGATTTTTCTACATGGTCTCACGGAGTCTATCTCTGAAATTCTCTGCCCCTGTGAGATGTGGAGGCTAGATCATTAGAACTACCTAAAGTGGAGGGTGATATATTTTTGAAAGATTGGGAGAATGGGGATGATAGGATTCTGACACAAAGGAGTCGAGGCCACTGGTAGATTAGACATGATCATATTGCATTGAGGAGCAGGCTTGAGGGGCTGACTGACCTACTCTTACTGCTATTTTCTTCTGATCTCCTGCTCTTGTGAATCTCACTAGGGAAGAAGTGTTGCACATGGCATATAATTCTATGAGATTTCTATTAGATTGCAGAAACTTGTAACCTCTAGTACCAATTTTTTAATAGTTTGAAAGTTAATGGTTTTAATAGTTTAATGCTACCATGAGAATGATAGGGGGAAGTTGCAACACATGGGGAGAAAACAATGGACGGTGGCACAATTAGTCAAACGTTGTGCTGCAGAAAGCTTCTGCTCATTGAAAGTTGCATATCTTGGGTTAAAAGATACAAAAGGACAAAGTAAATATTTATAAGCAATAAGAACATTTTGAAATATAATTAGTATATTACCAAGAAACATTTTTAAAATTGCACTGAGGGATGAAATACAGCTTGATATTTTTAAAACGTAACTAATTATAACTGAACTTGTCACAGTGGAGATTTAATCTTTGAGAATGTTGTAATGTCTTTATATAGCCATGCTGTTGCCAAGCACTCTGTTCACAGCTGAATCAGTCACTTTAAGCTTATAGCTGCTGATCTGACATCAAAACAACTTCAACATACTGTAGCTAATTGCTTGTAATGGGCGTTCTTTGCAAAGCAGAAAAGAAGTTGGTTACAAAAAGCAAAACATTATTAAGGAATCAGGTAAGAAATAAAAACAGCAGCATCTCCAACATGGTCCTGGTCCAGAACTACTGCTACTTCTGGTTTTATGATCTAAAGCTACAGAGAAGTTAAATTAAATTTTACTTTGGAAATTTCCCAATGTATTTCTCAATGACTGCTTAGATGAATGCACTGCATATGGATACTTAGCCATGGATAATGAAACATCAGGATCAGTGTCCAACCCATACTGAACAAAATAAATTCTGTCGAATGTTAATACAAGTACCACATGAGGCACCAAGCAAAATAATTTCTAGCCCACATTGTTCTCACTGTAAACTCACTGCAAATAAACAGTAATGTCAACAAAGCTTAATACTTGGTAACTAACAAAAAAAGGTTATTGCCAAACAAGTACAACACATTTTTAAATCTCAACCAAATGCTACCTTTTCATTTACTTACATTTCATTAAGTTTCGGTAGATTGACAAAAGTGTTTTCTTCAATATTCTCCAAAGCTTCATTCTGTAACACCCAGCTGTTATTGCAAGAATATGAGATGATTTAAACATTATAATAAATCAAATTGAACAACAACATATTTCCATAGATATCAATATTTAATTACTTTTCAAAATGTCAGATATTCTAAATAATTATCAAAATGTATTAGGAAAACAGTATGTCCCTCCACTGATATTTTTCTGCTAAGTTGATCATACAGACAGTGAGTTAGGAGGTGTTTCTAGAATAAAAACTAATTCAACAGGTTATTTTTGTAAAATAGGAATAGTAGGTATGTTACACAACTTACCTTTAGCGGTGCTGCAGTTCTGATACTGGCTGTGCGCGTGACTTTGGCGCCTTTGAGGGGTGGGGGGGGGGGGGGGGGGTGGGCGGGGTTAAAATGCGGTTTTCCCCTTGCCATCCGGAGATTTATTTTATCGGAGTGCAAACTTTTTCTAAAGATTCGTTCCGACTGCCGGTAAGTTATATATTTCTTTTTTAATCGCTTGACTATTTCAAGACTGCAGTAAAATAAAAATTAGCTCCTAATGCCGTGAACGCCAACAACGGGGACGGATTTTACGTAGGGGACAGGTAAAAGAAAGTTGTTTATTTTTTCATATAAACTTGTTTGTTTAGATGATCTTAATCAACATTTCATGTTGCGAAACGGTGATTTATTCCCCATATGAACCGGCAGAATTTTTCCGGCCGAAATTGGGTTCACCACAACCACAACGTTCCAATCCAATGCGTTACAGAAAATCCCACTCGCAAGTTGATTTAAATAGCCATTAATTTACAGACATTAAAAACTAAATTCCTTTCATTTGGCCCATAAATTAATGACAACTAGATTTAAAAATCATGTTATATTGTGAATTCTTGTGTGAATATTATTTAGACACTCAGGCTTTAAAAAAAATGTTATTTTTTTCTTAAGAAATGGATAGATGTTTAGATCTAGTAATTGAATTTTGTAATTAGCTACAATTTGGTAACTTACTAATGATATGCTTTAATTTCAGGTCATCCAAGTAAGATTGGTTCATATTTGTTTCAGAATGCTTCAATCTATAAAAACTGAAAATTTCTTTCAGTTCTCTTAATTTTTAAGAAAGTTTTGGGCTTTTGACTGTCCTCGATCACAACTTTTGTGTTCAGTCAATAGAAAAGCAATAAGAAATAAGTTGCTAATTTCCGAGTATGAAAATGGCCATAACATTTTTAATACTGAAGATATGAAAGTGAATTAGGTGTCAAATTAAACTTTGTTTTATGCTTTATCTGATGGGATAAATTGTAGACTTGATTTTTTTAATCTCAAATTTTTGTAACATTGCTAGGAATAGGAAATATATTCTGCCATCCTACGAAACTTCCAGATAAAATAATTTTGCTCCTCAACATAATAATCTCAATCAATGACAAGATAGAGAACAGGAACAAGGGGGCGGCCACGTTGGCCCAGCAGTAGAGTTGCTGCCTTGCACCACTTGCAGCGCCGGACACCCGTGTTCGATTTCTACTACAGGTGCTGTCTGTATGGAGCTTGTACAATCTCCCTGTGACCACCTCAGTTTTCTCCGAGATCTTCGGTTTCCTCTCACACGCCAAAGACCTACAGGCATGTAGGTTAATTAGCTTGGTGTATGTGTACATTTTCCCTAGTGTGGGTAGGATAGTGTTAATGTGCGGGCATCGCTGGTCAGTGTGGACTCGATGGACCTGTTTCTGCGCTGTATCTCTAAACTAAAAAAAAGGAAATAAAGGAAGGAGATAGAGAATTTAGTAACATGGTATATAGACAACAATGTTTTACTCAATGCCAGCAAGGTGAAGGAGCTAGTAATTTACTTCATGAAATGAGGTGGTATGCACATCCCAGTCAGCATCGATGGAGCCAAAATGGAGATGGTTGACAGCTTCTAGGTATAAATATCATCAACAATCTGTCCTGGATTAACCACATTGAGGCTACAGCTAAAAAAGCACAGCAATACCTCTACTTCCTCAGAAGAATAAGGAAGTTTGGTATGTTTCCAATGATTCTTACCAGTCTCCACAGATGTCCCTTTTTAAAATTTTTATTTCTTTTTTATTAGAAGTAATGTACAGTACAGTAGTATAAGCCAAAAATAACATAATACATTTCATGTACCACTTCTCGTTTTAAACTTTAATAATAGGAAAATAACAGAAGGAAGAAAAAGAGAAATAGAGAAAGTTAGATAAGATAGTAAGTACGTGAGAAAGTGAAAAGAAAGAGCCCGTAAAGACGTAGAATGCGAGGAAGAATTTAAAAAATAAAATAAAAAAAGGAAAATATAAGAAAATAAGATAAGATAAAAGGGATGTACCTACTTCATATCTTTACACACCCCCCACCAGGTCCTGAAACCGTTTATTTGTTGCACCCTACACTTGTAATAAGTCGATAAATGGAGACCAAATCTTTAAGAATTGGTCTGATTTGCCTGCTATGACAAATCTCATGTCTTCGAGGTGTAACATTTCGAACGTATTTGAAATCCACATTTTTACCATTGGTGTGGGTGCGTTTTTCCAAAATTTAAGTATGAATTTTTTTGCCATAATTAAGGAAACTCTTTTGGAACGAAGTCAGCTCAAAGCCGACTTCCATTGTTCCAAAAATAATCAATTCTGTGTTCGGTTTCAATTTTATTTTAAATAATTTTGTAAAAATATCAAAGATTTCATTCCAAAATTTTTGGATTTTTATGCTAAAAACAAAGGAATGTGCCAAAGTTGCATCTTGAGATAAACATTTCTCACAAGTGGGGGAAACATTTGGAAAGATGTTACTTAGTTTAGTTTTCAAATAATATAATCTGTGTAGGATTTTAAATTGGATTAAAATATGTCTTACATTGATCGAGCAGTTATGCAGATATAGCAAATGTTTATCCCAAATCTCTTTCGAGATTTTTATAGAAAGTTCTTGTTCCCAATCTCTTCTAATTCTATCGGATGATAGTATTTCCATATTTAGGAAGATATTATACAAGTATGATATTAAGTTAGTTGAGTCCCTTTCTGTTCATAGCTTCATCTAATAGGTCTCGAGTCAAAGTTTGGTATTCTTGTGTATATTTTTTCAAATAATCACGGATTTGAAGATATTTAAAATATTGATTACTTCTCAGATTGTATTTAAGTTGTAGTTGTTGGAATGATAAAACATTTCCAGTTTCATACATGTCTCCAAAGTTTTAGTTCCTATTCTTTCCCAATGTGGAAATGATTTATCAATAATGGATGGTTTAAACGATGGATTATTAACTATAGGCGAGAGAAGTGATAGGTTTCTTAATTTAAGGGTTAATTTTATTTGTTTCCAAATTCTAATAGTACTATGAATAATTTGATTTTTCATGTATATTGTATTATTCAGTTTTATAGAAGGATTGCTCCTATATTAAAAGGGGAACAATCCTCTCTCTCCATTACTATCCAATCCACCCGTTGGGCAGAATTGCACAACAGGTGAATTACATTTTTGACATTTCCTGCCCAATAATAATACAAAAAATTAGGGAGTGTTAATCCACCAAATTCTTTAGGTTTACACAAGTGTCCCTTTGAAAACATCCTAGTGAGATGCATCACAGCTTGCTTTGGGAACAGCTCAGCCTAAGCCCTTAAGAGATTGGAGAGTTGTGGATGTAGCCCAGTTCATCACACAAACCAGCCTTCCTCACATCAAAGCCATCTACTCTTCAAGCTGCCACTGGAAAGCAGCCATCAAAATCAAGTACCATTTACACCTCAGCCATTACTCTTCACCCCTCCCCTGTCGGGCAGAAGATACGAAGATTTGAAAGCTCTTACCTGGAGACACAGGAACAGCTTCTTCTTTGCTCACATAAAACCACTGAATGCACCTCTCATAGCTGAGGGTGCAGTCCCAATCTCCCAAACGACCTAATTGCAGCCCTTACACTTAAAAAAAACCTGCACTTTTTCTGTATCTGCAACATTATAATGCTATAGCACTATATTATACACTCTGTATCATTTATGTTTAACTGGACAGCGCACAAAGGAAATGTTTCCACTGTATCTTGGTACCCATGACTCAGGGATAGTATAAAAACAAAAGATGAGGCATACAAATTTGCCAGAAAAAGCAGCCTACCGGAGGACTGGGAGAAATTCAGAATCCAGCAGAGGAGGACAAAGGGCTTAATTAGGAAAGGGAAAATAGATTGTGAAAGGAAACTGGCAGGGAACATAAAAACTGACTGCAAAAGTTTTTATAGATATGTGAAGAGAAAGAGACTAGTTAAAACAAATGCTGGTCCCTTGCAGTCAGAAACAGGTGAATTGATCATGGGGAACAAGGACATGGCAGACCAATTGAATAACTACTTTGGTTCTGTCTTCACTAAGGAAGACATAAATAATCTGCCGGAAATAGCAGTGGAGCGGGGGTCAAATAAGATGGAGGAACTGAGTGAAATCCAGGTTAGCCGGGAGGTGGTGTTGGGTAAATTGAACGGATTGAAGGCCGATAAATCCCCAGGGCCAGATAGTCTGCATCCCAGAGTACTCAAGGAGGTAGCCACAGAAATAGTGGATGCATTAGTGATAATTTTTCAAAATTCCTTAGATTCTGGAGTAGTACCTGAGGATTGGAGGGTAGCTAATGTAACCCCACTTTTTAAAAAAGGAGGGAGAGAGAAAGCGGGGAATTACAGACCAGTTAGTCTAACATCGGTAGTGGGGAAACTGCTAGAGTCAGTTATTAAAGATGGGATAGCAGCGCATTTGGAAAGTGGTGAAATCATTGGACAAAGTCAGCATGGATTTACGAAAGGTAAATCATGTCTGACAAATCTAATAGAATTTTTTGAGGATGTATCTAGTAGAGTGGATAAGGGAGAACCAGTGGATGTGTTATATCTAGACTTTCAGAAGGCTTTCGACAAGGTCCCGCATAAGAGATTAGCATACAAACTTTAAGCACACGGTATTGGGGGTTCAGTATTGATGTGGATAGAGAACTGGCTAGCAGACAGGAGGCAAAGGGTAGGAGTAAACGGGTCCTTTTCAGAATGGCAAGCAGTGATTAGTGGGGTGCTGCAAGGCTCAGTGCTGGGACCCCAGCTATTTACAATATATATTAATGATTTGGACGAGGGAATTCAATGCAACATCTCCAAATTTGCAGATGATACCAAGCTGGGGGGTATAGTTAGGTGTGAGGAGGATGCTTGGAGGCTGCAGGGTGATTTGGATAGGCTGAGTGAATGGGCAGATGCAGTATAATGTGGATAAATGTGAGGTTATCCACTTTGGTGGCAAAAACATGAGGGTAGACTATTATCTGAATGGTGGCAGATTAGGAAAGGGGGAGATGCAACGAGACCTGGGTGTCATGGTACACCAGTCATTGAAAGTAGGCATGCAGGTGCAGCAGGCAGTGAAGAAAGCAAATGGTATGTTAGCATTCATAGCGAAAGGATTTGAGTATAGGAGCAGGGAGGTTCTACTGCAGTTGTACAGGGTTTTGGTGAGGCCACACCTGGAGTATTGCGTACAGTTTTGGTCTCCAAATCTGAGGAAAGACATCCTTGCCATAGAGGGGGTACAGAGAAGATTCACCAGACTGATTCCTGGGATGTCAGGACTTTCATATGAGGAAAGATTGGATAGACTCGGCTTGTACTCGCTAGAATTTAGAAGATTGAGGGGGGATCTTATAGAAACTTACAAAATTCTTAAGGGGTTGGACAAGCTAGATGCTGGAAGATTGTTCCCGATGTTGGGGGAGTCCAGAACAAGGGGTCACAGTCTAAGGATGAGGGGGAATTCCTTTAGGACCGAAATGAGGAAAACATTCTTTACACAGAGAGTCGTGAGTCTCTGGAATTCTCTGCCACAGAAGGTAGTTGAGGCCAGTTCATTGGCTATATTTAAGAGGGCGTTAGATGTGGCACTTGTGGCTAAAGGGATCAGGGGGTATGGAGAGAAGGCAGGTACGGGATACTGAGTTGGATGATCAGCCATGATCACATTGAATGGCGGTGCAGGCTCGAAGGGCCGAATGGCCTACTCCTGCACCTATTTTCTATGTGTCTATGTGTCTATGACAGACATAATCCAAAAATGAATACCCAATAATATCTATCAATTTAATCATCCTACCAGATAACCTTTCAGTGGGGGTGTTACCCTTAGTCATTAGGTATTTTTTAAGACAGAGATTGATAGACTCTTGATTAGTACGGGTGTCTGCTCTATGTAGTGCTGATATCTGGGAGGAGAGCCATCGGCCGCCCCCAGCTACGTTACAAGGATGTCTGCAAGAGAGATATGGAGGCGCTCAACATCGATGTGGAGTCCTGGGAGGAGAGGTACCCTGAACCAACATCTCAAAACGGGGGACGAGAAACTGTTGAAGGCAGCAGTAGACAAGCGGGCACACAGAAAGGAGCACAGCAACTTCACCAGACCACACACAAATGTGACCTTTGCAACAGAGACTGTCACTCCCACATTGGTCTCTTCAGCCACAAGCGACACTGCTCTATCCGAGGTTTGGAGCAAGCAGCCAACAACTAGGATGCATCACCCATGGTCAGTCATGACCGAGGGGGGGGGGGGGGGGGGGCTATGGGAGAAGGCAGGAGAATGGGGCTGCGAGGGAAAGATAGATCAGCCATGATTGAATTGAATGGCACAAATTCCATGAACACCGTGTGAAGTGCGGGTCTAAAATTGCACTAAAGTAGCGCAGCAAACCAGATCGGATACCTACCATGCGAGACATGATGTGTGCAGTTTTCTGCTTATTCCTTAGTGTGTACAACATGCCAAATGTCCAAACATTTCAGTGATATTTACCAGTATCAATTATATGTTTGGATGCAACTTGCACATGTTTTGTTGCTGTAGATGGCATCTGTAGAAACACTTCATTTTGCTTGGGATGCCTATTTTGTCTAAATTTTAAATGATCCTTTCCAAATATATAAAAACCTATGCAGACCAATGCTATGAACCGACTTTTTGTTAGGTGTTAAGTATGAAAAAGGCATTTCCCCTTGACGTGACCAATATTAACCCTTCCAAACATAACCTTCTCCTCCACCTCATACTTGACCCTGACTGCAAGCTTCAGTTCTGGTAATCCAAGCCACATCCACCCACCAATTACAAAACAGACAAAGTAAAATTCATTGGAACCACATTCCAATGTCAAATAGTCCTTCTTATTATACTTTAAGTCCTTGTTGGGGTCAAGGAAAGAGCGTTTACGTCGTGGCCCTGTTTTCACCAATCTTTCCACCACCATGCATAAGCGTAAGACAGACACTTGTATGCAGATGCCGAGAAGTGTGTTCTGCTCTGGCTGAACAACTTCTAATCTGTGTGGACTCGATAAGAAGAAGAAGTCCTTGTTTTTCCCTTGTTAAATCCATTTTTCTCCCAGTCATAATTGAAGCTCCAATCCTTACTCCATCTCAGGTCAACCTCCATCTTCTTCTGCTTGTTTGTGTTGGAGTAAATACCATGATGATCGTTGTAACATTGTCTGTAACCCCTTTTTCACTGAACCCACAGCTAACAATGGCCTGTTTCCTTTGTCATCATTACTTTTTTGCATATCTCTCATTAATTTGTTCCATATCTATCTACATCACCGTCTATACCTCTCGCTTCCCTTTCCCCTGACTCTTAGTCTGAAGAAGGGTCTCGACCCGAAACGTCACCTATTCCTTTTCTCCAGGGATGTTGTCTGACCTGCTGAGTTAGTCTTGCTTTTTGTGTCTATTTTTCTTAACATTTCAAGTGCTAGTTTCTGCACAATGCCAAGGCCCACTGGTGCACTGCATCCTGCATGTCTCACACACCTTTTCTGGTGCCGCAGAATTCTTTGGTCAACATTATTTAGTTAAACAAATAGTCAACAGGGAATTGCAGTGAACTCTATATTTTAGTAATGGCTGGACCATCAGTAATTGGTAACATGGCTTGATCTGATGAAATGTATAAAAATAATAGAATGAGTGATTGAAGGAATGATTATAAGGCAATAATCTGATTAAAAGTATAGTTGACATTATAACCTGCCTGTGAAGTGCAAGTTATGCAAATCACTTACCTCGGGATTGTTCATTTTTTAAACAAAATGATGATCGAAGCTTTACTTTTCACTTAAGAGTCATAGTCGTAGAGTGATACAGTGTCGAAACAATGACCTTTTCAGCCCAACTTGCCCACACCGGCCAACATGTCCCAGCTACACTAGTCCCACCTGCCTGCGCTTGGTCGATATCCCTCCAAATCTGTCCTGTCCATGTACCCGTCTAACTGTTTCTTAAATGTTGGAATAGTCCCAGCCTCAACTACCTCATCTGGCAGCTTGTGCCATACACCCACCACCTTTTGTGTGAAAAAGTTACCCCTCAGATTCCTATTAAATCTTTCCCCCTTCACCTTGAACCTATGTCCTTTGGTCCTAGATTCCCCCTCTCTGGGCAAGAGGCTCTGTGCATCTACCCGATCTATTCCTCTCATGATTTTATACACTTCTATAAGATCACCACACATTCTCCTGCGCTCCAAGGAATAGAGACCCAGCCTACTCAACCTCTCCCTACAGCTCAGACCCTCTGGTCCTGGCAACGTCCTCGTAAATCTTTTCTGAACCCTTTCATGCTTGACAATATCTATCCTATAACATGGTGCTCAGAATTATGTGTCCTGTTGTGCCATTAGTGCTCTGCTCACCCTACAAAAAAGAACTGAGGTGCCTTTCTCGCAGAGCCAAGATTGTGTGCAGCATTTGTAGCATATTATCCCATTATTTAAAAATCATTTCTATAGGTTCATTAGGTGGAAAATGGAAAGATTTGGCTCCGCAGGGGGTTTTGAACTAACTGGGAAAATGGGCATTTAAATCATGGAAGAGTTTGGTTGGGTCAATAGCGAGAGATTTTTCCAATTACTGTAGAGACCTAAAACTAGATATTATTAATAGAGGATGATAGTTACTAACACATTAACTGTCATTTTAGGAGAATCTCCGATACCTAGAAAGAGGGTAAATTATAGAATTTGCTATCTGGACGTCTAATTGATATGAAACGAATAATATATTAAGGCGAGGCTGCATAAACAAATGAAAGTTTTTTCTTGAATGGAACTTCCAGGTGGTATTGTTACCTTGTACCTGCATGTCTTGTTCTTCTTGTGAATGCTGCTTATTTGACAGGAGATGCTGTTCAAAAGGGTGCAGATGAGAATGTTTTGTCTGTTTTGTGGACGTTGCACATAGCTGCTATTATACTCCATGGTGGGGGGTGTACATGTATGGAATAGTAAGTGGCTCAATATTTTGATGTAGCATTGAGAAAGTGAAAAACATACCTCCAGGTTTGTCTGCAACAGAGCCATGCTTTGACGAGGATGTTAGTGATCCATAAAACTGGGGAGAATTCTAAACAGCTGGGGCAAAGAATTAAAGTTACAAAGATGTAATGAATAGAAGCAAGGCTAGAGAGAAAGGTATCAACATAGAAACATAGAAAATAAGTGTAGGAGTAGGCCATTCGGCCCATCGAGCCAACACCGCCATTCAATATGATCATGGTACCCCGTTCCCACGTTTTCCCAATATCCCTTGATTCCATTAGCCCTAAGAGCTAAATTTAACTTTCTCTTGAAAACTTGAAAGTGGTAGACCGTGACAGGAAGGGATAGAGGGTACAAAGTCATTAACACAAAAAAGATAGACAATTTACTGAAGTAAGGAAGCACCAGAGGTGAGAAAAGACCAGGGAAATCTGGCTGGCAACAAATTACCTAGGTAGGCTGAACCCTGGTAAGCCAATAGTTGGCTCGGGAAGATGTGATCTCAAGAGTGATACAATGTGGAGGGCTGGAGAAGTGGTGGAAGAATGGGGCAAGGGAGGAGGGGAGGGGAATGTGAATAGAAGTTACCTAATATTAGAGAATTCAACATTGATGCCACCGGGTTGCAAGCTACCCAAGCAAAATATGAGATGCTGTTCCTCCAATTTGCATGTGTCCTCATTCTGGCAATGGAGGATGCACATGACAGAAAGGTCAGTATGAGAATGGGAAGGGGAGTTGAAATGGTTAGCAACCAGGAGATCCTGTCAGCCTTGGCAGACCAAGAATCTATTGACACATCTTTGGGAACAAACCAAAAAATGTGGTGGATTCCTGTGCTTCTTAGGGAGGACATGCAAACATACCATTAACAATACCCAAGGTCAAAATCAAACAAGTTGCAAGACACTAGTATGCCATCCTCCAAGAGTAAATGAATAAATAATGGTAGAGTTTCCAAAATAATGAATGGACAAAACTGAAATCACTATCTATATGCATGTAGCATTCAAAACAAAACAGATGAACTGCAAATGAAAATAGAAATGTATATATATAATCTGGTGTAATTATGGAGCTATGTTTACAGATTAATATATTGGTACTTCAATATTGAAGCATACATGACTATAAAGAAGGATATAAAGTGAGAAAGAAAGGACAGATGAGTGTCTTTGTTAATTAATAATTGTATTTGCATATTAGAGAATGATAACTTAAGTTCAGAAAAAACAAGATATGCAAGTTGTTCATGTAAAGGTGAGGAATAATAAAGGCAAAACATCAGTTATGGGAGAAGTGTAAAGACTCCATCATAGTAACAAATCGTAGTACAGACCAGAGTATAAAGGGACAAAAAAGCAATCAGAACTTGTCAGAAAAACTCAATGATAATCATGGGGGTTATAGTGTGTATACATAGGTTGGAGATTTTCAGAATGGCCAAGATAAGTCTAGTTGAGGAGTTCTCATCAGTCTTCTTTATGGAAGATACAAGTAACATTCCAGAAATAGCTGTAAATCGTAAATTGGAACATAGAGAATAACCTGGGAAAATATTATTCACCGAATAGTCATAAGGAACAAATTGTTGAAACTGTGGGCTGGCATGTTTCTTGGTCCTGACAGTTTTCATTCTAGGATCTTAAAAGTAGTGTCTGGTGAGATTGTAGGTGCATTGGGTTAATTTTTACAGTAGATTGGAAAATAGTAAAAATGTCCTTCTTTTTCAAAGATGGAGGCAGAAAGCAGGAAACTACAGTCCAGTTATCTTAACATATGACAAAAGGAAAATAAGACCACACTAAATGGAGCATGAATTAGTGATTCAAAGTTTAGTTTGATGAATGGTATCATTCATATCTGCTGATCATTAACATCATGACTGGTCCTAAATTTATCGTCCACTTTCCAGCCCTCCCCCATAATGCTTGATTCTTCTTTAAATCTATTAATTGCTATCTTAATGAAACACATGAAATCCTGTGGCAAGCAGTTTCAAAGATGTACATTCCTCTGAAAGATTAAATTATTCTTCCGTAAGAGCCATCTCTTAAAAAATTGGAAGATATTATTAAAGGCATTGTAATAAAGGAACAATTAAAGTCAAAGTGGTTTTGTGACAATGGAAATTATGTTTGATTAACTTATTGGAGTTCTCTGGAGATAACGTGCTGTGCATATAAGGGGGTCAGTAGATATACAATATTAAGATTTCCAGAAAGCATTCGATGTTCCCACATCAAACATCATTGTGGATAATAAAAGCTAATGGTGTAGAAGCTAACATTTTGGTGTGGTAGAAAGAATAGGTGGCTAAAAGAAAGCAAACAGGAAGTAAAAATGGGTCTTTTTCTGGTCAACAAGAAATGAGTCATGTGGCAGGGGGGGGGGGGGGTTACACAAAAAGCTGGAGAAACTCAGCGGGTGCAGCAGCATCTAGGAGCGAAAGAGATAGGCGACGTTTTGGGTCGAGACTCTTCAGTCATGTGGCAAATTGCTGAGGCATCAACCTTTTACAATTTATGTAAATGACTTGGGATGAAGGCGCTTATTTTACAAGGGGCGGCTGGAAAGGCTAGGATTGTATCTGCTAGATGAAAATAAAAAAGACTGCAGACACTAGAAATCTGTATTGAAAATACTGGAAACACTCAGCAGGTTAGGCACCATCTGTGGAAAGAGAAACATTTCAGATTGAATACCCTTTGTCTGACCTTGCAGTGAGGAACTGATAAAGATCCTCACCCTGAACCATTGAGTCTGTTTCTCTTTCCACTGATATTGCCTGCCTGCTGGCTGAGCATTTCATGCATCTTCTGTTTCTTTTGTATCCTCTGTGGTTTTGTACTGTGACATGGGTCACATATAAGATTGATTGAAACATTTAAGATCCTGAGATGTCTTGATGGAATGGATAAGGAGAGGATGTTTGCTCTGGTACTTGAACTAGGAGACCGGGGTCTCTGTTTAAAAATAAAGGGTCAACCAGGTTCCTCCAGACTCAGGAACAGCTTCATCCCCAGAGCTATTGCTGCTCTGAACCGGCCCTGCTGAGTGCCCCCCACCCCCATGAACTGTCTCCCTCGGATGGTCACGTCGCACATCGACCCAGCACAGACACATTTGCACTTTAGACTGTTTTACTGGTTTACTGTTCCTTTTATAAATCATGTTTCTCGGGGTATCTAAATCTAAATTTTATCTAAATTTTATTAGTTGTTTAAGTTATGACGTCGGATGGAAGCTGCATACCAAATCTCATTGCTCATATGTGCAATGACAATAAAATATATTATTATTATTATTTAAGGTGGAGATGGGATGAATCATTTTTATCACAGATTGTCATAGGTCTTTGGAACCCTCTTCCTTACAATTTTTTTGAATAGTCTTAAGACAAAGGCACATGGACATTTGATAATCAAGTGCGAAAATGGTTACCATGGGAAGATGCAGACTTCAGTTTACAATCATATCAGGCATGCCTGTGGGGATTATTAGATTCTCACTCCAAATATGAATGATATAAAATGGTGAAGACAAAATGCTGGAGTAACTCGGTGGGACAAGCAATATCTCTGGAGAGAAGGAATGGGTAACGTTTCGGGTCAAGACCCATTCCTTCTCTTCAGAGATGCTGCCTGTCCCACTGTGTTACTCCAGCATTTTGTGTCTAGATTCGATTTAGAATAGCATCTGCACTTCTTTCCTACACATAGTAAAACGGTGATCAGGTCTTGGGGCCAAGAGGTCATGGGAAATCCCAAATCACTCCCTGTAAGCTGCTTTAGACTTTAGACTTTAAAGATTCAGCCCTTCGGCCCACTGAGTCCGCACCGACCAGCAATCACCCTGTGCACTAACATTGTCTTACAATTTTACCAAAGTCAATCAACCTACAAACCTGTATATCTTTAGAATGTAGGAGGAAACCGGAGCGCCCAGAGAAAGCCCACATGGTCACAGGGAGACTGTACAAACTCCGTACAAACAGCACCTGTAGTCAGGATTAAACCCGGGTCTCTGGTGCTGTAAAGCAGCAGTTCCACTGCTGTGCCACCCTGCCACCAGCTTATTGGGGGTTCTGTATTTTCTAGCATTGGTGATGACACCTTCTGTCACTTGGCTAATGATTGAAAGTAAACTAATTTGGCAATAATCAATCACATTATTTGTATTTTCCTCTTGTTTATTTCTTTATTTTCTGGTGACATGGCATTCCTGGGCAATTTCCTTCATTGTCATATGGATGCCGATGTTCTAACTTTACTGAACAACTTGGCTAGATTCACAGCTTGTTCTGGAGTGTCGGTCTTCAATAATGCATTATGGATATTGTCTACAGTCTTGTCCTATGTCCTATGTCCTACAGTCAGCTATGTCCTACCACCATGTTAGGTGGGCCATATTGGCTGAAGACTGGTTTCTAAGATGAGTGCACCTCTTGAGAGAACCAGGCTGGATCATCTTTTCAACATTTCAGGATGAATATGGCTGGAAATTCTTCTGCATTCTTCTGGCAATTATTGCTGGATTGTGGCAATGCTGAGGATGCTCGTGCAGCCTCCTGCCCTGCATATTATACGCCATATACATACAACCAAAGATTGTAAACAATGCGGACCTTCAACCTGATTTGATGGTTCTGGGATATGTTAGAAAGCCTGGTTCATCCCATTTTTTTGTTATCTAGCATGCATTACGTCTCGGTAATGTAACCTTTTCAATTCAGCTAGCAAAGGAAATTCATTAAACATGTTTTGACTACAAATATTTGCTGAACAATTGCTTCTGCAAAATTTGTATTAACTCTACTAAACTCAAAGATGCCTGCAGCCCCTATGAGGATATGGCTTCTATCAATGCACTGCCAGATGGAAATTGCTTTCCTGTGACTTGTTTCTTTGTAAAAAATGTTTGGATCAAAATGTACTTTTCCAAGGCATCTCACTGTGATTTGTGCCAAGAGATAAGTTGATTACATCATCTTTTCATATCTGAATGGATAAAATATGTTGAGAAAAGTGAATGGTATTTCTGAACAACACTGCATTGTGCTAATAACCTGTTAACAAAAGGAGATAAAACCTTTGCTTTTTAAATTTATATTTGACCTCGACTGAATCCTGGGAACACCAGGTGTTCTATCTTTGGAGGCCATTGTATCTCCTTGATGAAAGATAAACTTCTTTCTACTATTTCTGCTGACTGCAGCCTTAAAACTTGACCGTAGCAGTTTCTAAAATGTGGTGCAGTAAACTAAATTGTTTGATCAGTCTCTCTGTGAAAGTCTGCACCAGAGGATTAAGATTATTGAACTTTTACTTTATAAATATGCATGATCGCAACATAAAAAATAAATTAGAAGAACAAATTCAGAACAGACAAGGATATTCTAGGGGAAACTTTGTTCTGAAAGGACCAAATTATTTCCCTTGTACCGTAGATAATTGTAATAAAAGGTTTTACTATTCCAAAATTCCAAGTTTGTTTATAGAGAACCTTCCATTGGAAAATTAAATTCATTGAATAAAATCCACAATAATGTTGATTGTATCTCTTGGTGTTGTTTATGGTGTAAATGGCCATTTCTCATTTCAATCCTCCTTTATCTGCATGTATTAATACAATACAAAGCTTCAGGAATCATACCAAGAAGTTATTTTCTCTGCCTATTCGATGAAAGCTGGGTGTACATTGTAACTGTCGCCTGGATTTTATCCGTGCTTTAAATATTTACCTCCAACTACACCTGGCTCCTTCTGTGGACCATTCCCTCCCTGCATCATCTGATTCCACCTATCACCCTGCCACAAACCCTCCCATTCACTTCTATATACTGCCTATCTTTCCCTTACACTCTCAATCCTGGTGCAGGATCTGGGCCTAAAACATTGTCAAGCCCTTTGCCTCCACAGATGTTGCCTGATCCACTGAGTGCTTTGAGCAGTTTTGTTTTGGTCAGGTTCCAAATCTGCAGCCTCTGTTGTCTCCTTTTACATTTTACCTTTTGGATTTGATTTCTGAGAAGTGGGAGATACAGTAAAGTTCTCGGGCATCAAAGTGAGTATTCTCCATGAATTGTTGCAACCAGTGGTCCCACATGACGAACAGGCAGGGAATTCCAGAATAGTGGCTTACCTTCCCATATCGGAATGGTGAGTGACTTCAAAAGATAATTGGAATTAATAATGTTCGTGGTTTGTTCCTTCTTGGTTTCATTCACCTTTTAGCTTAGCATGTGGCAGCAATAGAAAACACTTTTTGGGTGGGTTCAAGTATTGTTTCTTGTACTATGTAAGAAATTGAATAATGCCTCTCTTCGGAAGCACATGTGCAAATTTGGCTACATTGTGAGTTATAGTTAAAGTGGAGATTCCCCAGGAGCCATCAATGTATGACCATGGGCAGTAGGTGGAACGGTTAGGTAAAATTAGTTGTTGGACCCAAGCACTAAAGGGTCTAGTTGTATTGGGTGTGCTTCTGTTTTCTTGTACACGCTTGATTTAATTGTGGTAAATGGAATTAAATTTGGAGGAAAGGACATAAATTGCTGGAGTAGCTCAGTGGGATAGGCAGCATCTCGGCAGAACAGGGATAGGTGATGTTTCGGGTTGGAACTCTTCAGACTGGAGAGGTCTGATGAAGGGTCTACTGAAGAAGAGCTACTCCAAACCATTTGTGTCCTTTTGTGTATTAACAAGCATCTCCAGTTCCTAGTTTCTGAATTTGGAGGAGTTGTAGATTTCCCTCTAAAAATATTTTGCACACACTTAGCAGAGATTCCATTCCTCAATGCCAACTTATTTATGGGTTTGCTACTACAGGTGACTTCAAAATATGCTAGGCACTGATTTAAAAAAAATGTCAAGGCATAAAGGACTTTGTGACATGAAACTGACTTTTTCATATACTGTGTTGGAAGGGTTGTTGAGTGTCACATTGAAACACTGCCAGAGATTTTGGAAGATAGAGTACCTACGCTTTATTCTCTTTACAGTAAAAATTGGAATTCCATCATTTTGAGATAAATACATCTAGTTTCCTCTTTCTACCAAAAACAAAATACATCATTCTGTAACAATATTTGGAAAATTGTGTTTCTATTATGATTTGAAGATAAGGGTTTTTAAACAGTTAGTTATTTATGATATTAAACTTGAAATTTATCAAGCAATTTTTAATGGGGACCACTGTATATAACAATAATATAAAAAATAACAACTTAGCCTGAAGCTACTTTGCAATAAAATGTGAAAAATAATTAATATGAAAAATCATGAACACAGCTAAGCCACTTTATTTTCATTTTCTGCAATTACATTTGGAAATAAAAAGTACTGGACAAAATACTTGTCCCACAGTATCTGAACAGAGATTTGTAAACATCTTTCCACTTCTTTCAACAGACAGTTACATTTCTCTGCATTGATTGCTACTCGGTTTTTTATCTCTTCTGGGTCATACAATCCTAGCACAATGGGCTGCCTTAAAATGAAGGAAAAATGACTGTGATTATTCACTTGAAATGAAATGAAAGCCACAGTACAAAGTCTGAAAAAGTAAAATCCTTTCCAGCTGATGTATGTAACGGCATGATGAAGTGAATATATAGATACAATCTGCCACCAGATCTCTCTGCATCTGCCATGCTAGCAGAGACTACTGTCTAATGTCTCTAATCATTCATAGTATACAGAAGGTCAATCTCACTTGCCCTCACCATTATCTAGCTGGAGTAATATAGTTTAGTTTGGAGACACAGACCCTTTGGCCCACCGAGTCCATGTCGACCAGCGGTCCCCGCTTTGTAACAAGATCCTAAACGCAATTATAACAAGCCAATTCACCAACAAACCGGTACGTCTTTGGAGTGTGGGAGGAAACCGAAGATCTCGGAGTAAACCCACGCAGGTCACAGGGAGAACGTACAAACTCTGTACAGGTAAGCATCCGTCGTCAGGATTGAACCCTGGTCTCAGGCGCTATAAGGTAGCAACTCTACCACTGTGCCACAGTGCCGCCCACAAGTAGGTGGGTGAAAAGGTGTGGTGGAACCACCATGGGATCCAGTGACAGGAGGCAAAGCTTTGTCCCCAGTTTTAGCAGTCTGATATTCAGTGTAAGTTTAGAACGTATTAAAATTACCTAAATGACAGAAATATTAGTTTAAAGTATTTCAAAAATAAAAATAAAATACATTTAAAAATATTTTGTAATAATCAGAATAAATAAATTGTTAAAACATGAGTTACCTTCCCCTGTGCATCCTAACCGGCAGATTAAGATCCCAATGAAAGCAGTGAGGTTTCTGGTCTTACACCAGGGGTGATGGTGCAGTGGATATGAGTAGCAATTCCCTTGTGTGAGCTGAGGAATCCCTGCAAGTGTGAGCTCCACAACCTGACTCCATGTGGAGTTTACTCCAGAGCACAGTGACTGACGCAGTCCATCTGTCGCTTAGTAGGCCTTGGGCATTCACAGTTGGTAGGTAGTGCATTTGCAGATAGCAAAACGTACTGAACTGCCAAGGACAGAAAACCAGCAATTCTGATCAGAAATGCCAACTCCTGCCTCGTATGTGTGCTTAGCCACTTGAGTAAATTATACTGATCTCCACTGCTTCAACTGGTTGTGCATGGTGTATAAGTTGACATTGCTTTCCCTGGAAATCTATGTGGAGACTGGTGGGGGCATGGATCTCTTGCCAGGGATGGTGGTGGAGGCGGATATGATCGATAGTAGCATTTAGGGAGCTTTTAGATAGGCACATGGAAATGAAAGGAATAGAGGAATATGGATCATGTACAGGCGGGTGAGACCACTTTAATTTGGCACAAAAATTGTTCCTGTGCTGTACTGTTCAATGTTCTATTTCTATGTTCTATATATATATAACTTCCATACATTGTGTGTGCTTGTTTCAATGGTAGCTGATGCACACAGCTGATTTAAATGAAAGCCTTTTTGAAATGTTGTAGAACAGATTAATGGAGAGCAATGTAGATTGATAAGAAATTATCAACAGAAAAAATACACCTTTGAAATACCAAGGTTTCACAAGACAGCATCCCAGTTTATTACATTGGATTATAAATCGGATGTAAAAAAAGAGGTTGGGATTCAGTACAAACAGATTCCTGCTCTGTACCTGTGAAAAGAGTTGCAGTATTAGGAGGAACCTCTGCCTTCTAATTCATTCCAGTAAATCTGTGTGAGTGCCTGCTTTCAGTGAAGCATTTATGTTTTTAGCAATGTGTAATAGCCAGTTCGCATACTGTGTGTTCCACTATTTCTTTTGGATGTGCGTAATCTTTAAGCATCACAATTTCCGAGAAATGGGAGTCGGTGTTGGACAAGATTTCAAATTTAGAAATGCTTTTACATAAACAGCCATTCACTTGTCGAAATGCAGGAAGACATAAATATTTTAGTCAAGATCGGTGTATGATCTCAGAACACTCATGTTTCTAATAATACGCTGTGTGATTCCATCCATAATATTTGATGCAAAGACTATCCCCATTCCTCTTCACTTCTCACATCTACTAATCAGCCAGGCTTGCCCCAGAGGAAGCCTGTAATTGATTCCAGAAACCTAAAAACCTATTTTTCAGATTCCAGAAACCTGAAATCTCTTGCTTCTGTTGTTTGTTGATCAGGACTTGTTTCTAAGCTCCAAGATGTTGTTGTTCACCAATAACAATACACTGCAATTGTCTCAAAATCTGGTTGCATAGAGCCACCTTTTAAAGGACAGATGTCAACAGTAAGTTCATAAGTGATAGGAGCAGCATTAGACCATCCGGCCCATCAAGTCTACTCCGCCTTTAAATCATAGCTGACCTATCTTTCCCTCTCATCCCCATTCCCCTGCATTCTCCCCATAAACTTTGACACCCTTAAAAATCAAGAATTTGTCAACCTCCGCCTAAAAAGTACCAAATGCCTTGGCCTCCACAGCGTTCTGTGACAATGAATTCTACAGATTCACCACCCCATGACTAAAGAAATTCTTCCTTGTCTCCTTTCTAAAGGTACATTATTTTATTATGAGACCATGCCATCTGATCCTTGACTCTCCCATTACTAGAAATATCTTTTCCACATCCACTCTATCTAGGCCTTTCACTATTCGGTAACTTTCAATGAGGTCCCCCCCCTCATCCCTCTAAACTCCAGCGAGTACAGGCCCACTGTCACCAAATAGTCTTCATACATTAACCCAATCACCGGGGTCATTTTCGTAACCTTCCCCTGGACCCTCTCCAAAGTAATTTTAGATCACTAGGACAAAAATGGTAAGGGGTGTTTAAGTAGACAGCAGCCTTTCAAACATTTCTGGGTCTGGTTTGTGTCACTTAAAAGGTGTGCACTTGAGTTTGTTCCAACCTGTGTGTCAATCATGGCAAACCACAATGAATAGGTTTCATGATAATTAATATAAATTCTCAATGCCCCTCCCATGAACTCTAATCATAAACCTCGCCTCAGTCAGTTCAACATTTTTCCCAATTGTTCCATCTTTGAACTTATCCCATCTAGTTACACATTTGCCCTGCCCAATACCACCCAACAATCCACCTGCTAAACCTCCACCATACCCCTTCTTGACACTGACCTTACTTTAACTACTGTCCTATCAGCTGCCTTCCTCCAACTACTTAACTGCTTCTACTTATACACCACCACCCTCCACCCTTTGTTCACTATTGATCCTCCAGCCCAATGCTGCAGCAACAAACAACTGAGTAATCCCAGCATCAAACCACCAATCTCCAACCTCTATCAAACTCCAACCACTGAAACCGCATTCAACTATTCCTAACCCTACATTTCTCAAGTTATCTCCAACCACTGAGCAAATCCAAACTATTCCTAACCACAGATCTACCTGTAAAACCCAGGCCACCAAGTCCATCCTAGGCTACTTTTCACCTTGTACTCTACAACTAATCCTTGACCACTGAACCCATCCCTGATTCCAGATTCCCCTACCAATCCCAGACCTCCTAGGCCATCTCCACCTAGGGTTTTCCGGTACTTGGACCAACCTACAACGAAGGAGTGTTGATATATTTCCAAATTGTTCATGAGTGGTGAGAAACATGCAAATGCTTGTGTTTCCATTTACCTCTCCTCTTGCCTTTCTTCGTGATAGAGGTTCCAACCTTGAGAGGAGCTGTTGGAGTACCCAGGGTGAGTAGATACAATGCATTTTGTTGGCATTCCACACTGTAACAACAGTGTACTCATAATGGAGGAACTGGATATTTAGGATGGGGTGGCAGAGTAGTGGGCTTGGACAGAGTTGAACGTCATGAGTGCTGTTTGAATTGCATTCATCCAGGTTAGTGATGAATATTCCGTCACATTCGGGTTTGTACTTTTCAAATCGCTTTAGGGGGCAGGGGGAGAGGATTTGGCAACAGATGAGACCAAGCCTCCGACCAAATAGGTGATGTTTCGGTCATCTTTCCATGTCCACCAGAGATGCTGCCTGACTTTATTTGGATGTGCGCCATTTAAATTTCTAGTCAATTATGACACCTGGGATATTGATGGTGAAAGACTTGCCGGTTGTTATGGTAACGAATGTCAACAGTAGATGGTGACTGCCTGGCAGTTTTGTGGCATGAATTTTATTTGCTGCTTATTTATGGGCCTGCCCCAGTTACACAACTTTAACGGTGACTGTTGGCACCCATCATAGGTCGTTGCAGGTCGCCGAAAATATTCAATATGTTGAAAGTCCAGCGGTGACCAGAAAGACGCTACGACTCTTCGGGCGACTGAGGAGGCTACTCACGACCATACAGACAACACCCCGGCAACATGTCGTGGGGTGAAGCCTGTATGGTCGTGAGTAGTCGCCCAAAGAGTCGTACCTTGTTCTGGTCGCCGCTGGATTTTCAACATGTTGAAAATTTTCAGCGACCTACAACGACCTATGAGGGGTGCCGGCAGTCGCCGAAAAAGTCGCGTAAGTGGGACAGGCCCGGTAGCAATGACTGAATATTGTCTTGGACTTACTCATCCAAGCTTTGCCTGCTTCACTTGCGAATAAATATGAATTTAATTTAACACCGTGCATCAACAGTAACACCGTCGCTGATGAAAAAAGCTGAAGGTAATTTGCCCTGGTACTCCACCAAGAGAAACATTTGAAGAGATATTCTGGGGCTCAAATTAATAACTTTCACCACTTAAAAGATCTTCCATTGTATAAGTTATGATGCCAGGCTCTGGAGTGTCTTCCTCTCCGGTGTATATTAACCAGTTTTACCCAAGTTCTTTGATGCCACATAGCCCAATACTACCTTGATGTCACGGCCAGTCACTCCCACCTCACCTCTGGAGCTCATCTCCTCAGTCCATGTTTGTGAACCCAGGCTGTGCTGAGGTACTCTGAATGCCTGCAGATTCATAAGATGCTGATCAGGTCTTGAATCCAAATGGTCCTGGATTTGGACACAAGTGAGCATCTTTTTAGAGATGACGCCGTGCTTGATAGCATTGTTGTTGATACTTTTCATCTCTTTGCTGAGCATTGTGAGTAGACAAATTAGTCAGACGGGATTTGCCCAGCTCTTTGCAAATATGACCTCCTGACCAATTTTCACAGTTGAGTCCAACCCCCCCCCCCCCCCCCCCCCCACACACACACACTAATTCATGACCACTGCTTCAGGACCACTGATCCCCTTACTAATCCTTGACCACTGATCTATCCCAAATGCTATCCCCAATTCCCCAATGCCCTTCACTCTTGTACCTTGGTCAGTGGTTTCCCTTCTGTAATTTGGCATGCAAAAGAAATGTCTATCTCTGAAATATAACATGTTCAGGAGAATTCGATGCTTTGATTGATTTTGCAACAAGCCCATAAATTAGATAATTGTGTCTCATTACACATTACCTTCGATGGTCTCACAAGATGTCTAGGCCAGTTCCTTCGAAGAGGGAAATATCATCATAGGTTTTAAGGATTATTATCAAATAGAGTTTAATACCTTATCAATTAAGAGGGCATTACACACATGTCCAGATGGTTTAAAGGAGAATCTATATATTTTTTAAAGTATATTGCTGTATTGAGATTTGGTGAGGTCATTCCAAATGCTTAGGTTGTGGCATCTGACTATTTTGCCACCAAAGATAGCAATGTTACAAAATTTTGAAATTTTAAAAATCAAGTCTGCAATTTATGCCATCAGATAAAGCATAAAAAAAAGTTTAATTTGACACGTTTAATAAGAAATGATTAACCTTTTTAAATTGCCTAATTGTCCAAATAACATTCACACAATAATCCACAATATAACATGATTTTTCTAAATCTAATTTTCATGAATATATAGGCCAAATGGAAGGAATTTAGTATTTAAAGTCTGTAAATTAATGGCCATTTAAATCAACTTGCGAGTGGGTTTTAGTGGAACGCGGTGGATTAGAACATTGCGGTTCGCGGTGAAGTCGGTATGGAAAACACTGTTGGTTCATACATTTTTTTTATACCCACTTCGCAACAAAAAAAAGTGATTAAATGCTTCCTAAGAAGCACATTTTAATGTAAAAATAAACTGTGCACTTTATTTTCTCCCCTACGTTAGGTCCGTTCTGCTGTCGGTGTTCAGAGCTTTAGAAGATGATTTTTAAACTACTCTAGTTAATAAATAATCTAGAGTAGTTTAAAAATAGCTTCATGAATGAAATGTCGGAGCGATTTCTCTTTAGCGACAAAATCGCCTGACATGGATCGATTTGGACTGTCTAGGGAAAAAGGGCATTTTAAACCCGCCCCCCTCTGAAAGGCGCCAAAGTCGCGCACACGGGGAGCGGCAGAACTGCAGCGCCGCTAAAGGTCGGTATTGTAACATACCTACCAAAAGTCAACTGGTTAAAATTGAAGGTGCAAAGCAGCTCAGATATTATGAAGGGGACAGAGGGACAATAGGAACCAGAGAAAGACCTGAAAACAGGGAAGAGAATTTTAAGATTTATGTGTTCTGTAGCATGGAGACTAAACATAGCAGCAAACTCTGAAGAAGGGTCTCGACCCGAAACGCCACCCATTCTTTCCATCCAGAGATGCTGCCTGTCCCGCTTAGTTGCTCCAGCATTCTGTGTCTATCTTCAGAGCAAGCTCAGACTGATAGGTAATAGGCGTATCAAACATTAGTAACATTAGTTGAAGGTGTGAGTGAAAACGATGTGAGGGAAGTCTGGATAGTGTGAAGGATGCATTGGAATAATGGGGTCCAAAGTCAACAATGGCATGGATTACTAAGGGAAACTGTTCTAGGCTTATCATGCGTCTAAGAAAAAAATGTTTCAGAGTTACAAACTAGATTTCACCCTCATCTTGCAGAAACAAAGTACTGCAGATGCTGGTTAATACGCAAAAGGACATAAAGTGCTGGAGCAGCTCAACACCTCTGAAGAACTTGGATAGTCTGAAGTCTGAAGAAGGGTGTCGAACTGAAACATCACCTATCCACGTTCTCCAATGATGCCATCTGACCTGCTCGTTGTGTCCTTCACTCTCATCTTGTATGTTCTAGCCTAAAATACAATTTGAGGCCAAATTCCAGATTCCATTATAAAAACTGGGAAATGGAATATAGGCCATCCTTCAGAACTTGATTTTCAAAGCTGAACTTTTCAGGTTTAAAGATCCATGGAAATATATCCTCGATTCTCCTGAAAGCATGTTTCAGGAGGACCTAGGATACCTAGATATAAAACTGCGCTTCCAGGGCCAACTTAAGATGAAGTAACTTGTTTGAGTCATTTTTAAGCCTTCCAATAGGCCTTGGTTTTAACCTAGACCAAGCTTCATGGAACAATAAAAGCCTTTAGATATATTTTCTTGTTCCCTGCCTGGGCGAATATCTGGTAGAGTTGATCACATGCCCTTTACAGATTTGAGCTGCTTTTCATTCTATTCCATTGTTGTCACATTAGCTCCCCATAGGTCAATATCCAGAGCCGGGGGAAGGAACAAAAGACCCCGCATGGGGAGAACAATGGACAATGGAGGACCCAGCGTGGGGGGACCGCCGTGAGGAGGGTGAGGGGGGGAGACCTGGCACGGGGGTACTTTGTAATTTTTTAAGCACCCTTTATGGGTGACTATTTGCATACCTTGGGTGTGCAAGCAAAGACTTGTCACATGTAACAATAAAGTATTCAATTCAATTCATTACCATTTTAATCCTGGTTATAATGGAATAAAAATCTGATGTGTAGATTAAAGAGAAGCGTGGCTTCTGGCCTTTACGATGCAGCATGCCCCCGTTATGTTATTCAGCACCGAAAGCCTCCAGCTGGTAGTCTCACACAAAGCAACACAAGTCAACAGTAGGCATACAGAAGATGAACATTTATAATATGGATTCCCAGAAATTGGAGATCACTTCTTTTGGCACACTTAACAAATGCTGGTTACAGTGCTGGTGCCATATCAGAGAAATGTATGGAAGTGGGCAAAATTGCATAAAATGTCTTGTGCAGATCCCAGTGGAGCTATTGTGAGAAGCTCACAGCTGCTGAATTATTTTTGTGCTGATCACTGGTATGAGCTTGAGCTTTCCCCATGGCAACCATAGAACAGCTGCAAAAAAGGTTGCTATGGAAGTGAGAGAGAGAGATGGGGGGGTGGGGGGGGGGGAGAGGAGGAGGAGAGAGCGAGAGGGCAAGCGAGTGCGAGAGCGAGAGCAAGAGAGAGAGAGAGAGAGAAAGGAAGGGGGTGGAGGAGGAGGAAGGGGAGTGGGAGGAGGTGAGGGAGGGGAAGAGGGAGAGGGAGAGCATCCAGCATCTTCCGTGGTCCCCATGACACTACAAGGTTAGGGATGACAAGAGACTGGGATGTGATGTGCTTTACATACAGAGACTGTAAACAGTGATTGGAGGGCAGTTTCTATCATTCTGACCAAGGAAAAAACCGAGACCGACAGATACTGCATGCAAGTCATTTGTTTCACGGTGCCAACCCTGTGAATCCTGTTTCACTGCTGATCCCAGTGCTACAGTATGTGCTGTTGGTTTTTCCATGAGTGACGAGCAAAGGCATAGATCACATGCAAAAATGTTAATTGATGAAAGCAAGGGAATAAATGTCTGGTGAACGAATTGCAATGTCATAATGCTGATGCCAGGAAATGCCAGTGTACCACCTTAAATAGCGCTTTGACTAAATTCCCCATGCACATGGTTTGAGTCAGAAATGATCATGAGCGCATTTTAATGTGCATAGTACAACCTTTATACATGATCTGCACATTCATAATGATGATAATTAATTCAGACTATAGGCTAGAATATATTTTTAATGTCTGTTCTGTAAAAATTCTGTTAAATAACAATTCATAGTCCTAAGGTGAATTTATTTTTACATTGTCATGTTGCTCTTTGCATTTAATCTCTTTTCCTTGCCATCATCCTGTATTCTTTTGAATTGCTCTAATTCAGATATTCAATCAGTCTTGTTCAAAACACCCATGCGGTCTGATTTTCCATACTATATAGCAAACCGTGTGCTATTGACCTGTATTTAAAAAAAATACTCATTTTGGTTTCTTTGACAGTCTTAAATGCAGTAAAATCACACTGAGGAATCAAGGAGAAAGTATGATATACTGTTGCTGTATATAATCGTCTATAGACAGTCAAGCAAAGCCATTATTGGATTTTCAACACATTGTGCACATTAATCGAATACATACATGCTTGTTAGGTTGTTGAGTCCAAAGAACGCTCCACTTGGAATGATGTGCAGACTGGTGTATTTAAATATCCTGAATATGGAAGAAAAAAAATGAGACATCATTATCACAAAGAAGTGAAGCCTTGTTTGGAGACATAAGAAACTGCATATGTACTGGAACCTTGAGCAAAACACAACGTGATGGAAGAAATCAGTGAATCAGGTAGTATTCACGTAGGGAATGGACAGGCAACATTTCGGATCAGGACTCTTCTTCAGACTGATTTACATTGTTTATTTGGCATCCACTGTTTATTATAAATCCACAGATTTTTCCCACCCATCAATGTGTAATGTGTACTGGTGGTTGCAATTTTGCCAATGTCTTGATCACTGGGATTACGGGGTTTATTAAGTTCAACACAGTCCAGCCAAATGTAAGTAAGTGTAATTAAGTTGAATAGAGTTTCTGCAGTTGTATAGGGCTCTGGTAAGACCACATCTGGAGTATTGTGTACAGTTTTGGTCTCCTAATTTGAGAAAGGACATCCTTGTGATTGAGGCAGTGCAGCGTATGTTCACGAGATTGATCCCTGGGAATGCGGGACTGTCATATGAGGAAAGATTGAAAAGACTAGGCTTGTATTCACTGGAGTTTAGAAGGATGAGGGGGAATCTTATAGAAACATATAAAATTGTAAAAGGACTGGACAAGCTAGATGTAGGAAAAATGTTCCCAATTTTGGGCAAGTCCAGAATCAGGGGCCACAGTCTTTGAATAAAGGGGAGGCCATTTAAGACTGAGGTGAGAAAAAACTTTTTCACCCAGAGAGTTGTGAATTTGTGTAATTCCCTGCCACAGGGGACAGCAGAGGCCAAATCACTGGATGGGTTTAAGAGAGAGTTAGATAGAGCTCTAGGAATCAAGGGATATGGGGAGAAGGCAGGCACAGGTTATTGATTGGGGATGATCAGCCATGATCACAATGAATGGCGGTGCTGGCTTGAAGGGCCAAATGGCCTCCTCCTGCACCTATTTTCTATGCTTTTATGTTTCTATGGAATCTGTCCTAAGTTTCTTGGGACAGTCCATAGCAAACATGTCAATGTACCTACCATGACCAACAGTGTTCAACATCACTTCAGCCAAAGGAGATTAACTTGACAATAAAATTCAGCCACCACTGCAAAAGTGCAACACTTTAAAACAGATGTAAAGGCTATATAGAGGGAGCAGAGGAAATTCCAGGATGGGTAATTTTAGTTGCCTGAAAAATTTAAAGCCGGAATTGTTTTGCTTGGAACAACGAGATTGTGAGGGTATTTAATAACACTATATAAAATCATGATAGACACAAAATGCTGGAGTAACTCAGTGGGGCTGGCAGCATTCTGGAGAGAAGGAATGGGTGATGTTTCGGGTCAAGACCCTTCTTGACTCAGAAGATCAGTCTGACGATGGGTTGCGACCCCAAACGTCACCCATTCCTTCTCTCCAGAGATGCTGCCTGTCCCGCTGAGTTATTCCAGCATTTTGTGTCTATCTTCAGTTTAAACCAGCATCTGCAGTTCCTTCCTATATATAAAATCAAGAAGTGTATAGACAGAATAGATGGAAGTTATTTGTCTATTCTAGGTGGAAGAATCAAGGACCATAGAATGAAAGAGATTGGCAAAGAAGCTGAAAGTGATACGGGTAAAAGCTGTTTTTTCACAGCCGGTGGTCTGGATCTGTCATGCACTGTAGGGGGGTGACACTTTCCATAGCAGTCAAGAGAAAGCTGGATACAGATTAGAAAGTAAAGGATTTGTCGGGCTGAGTGGGACTAGTTTCTCTGGATTCACTGGGGCAAATGCCATAACCATTCAATTATCCTGTGAATTCGTAAATGCAAATGCGTAAGATGCAGCGTACTTTCATGATATTTTCTCAGCTACAATTTAGAATATAACACTCCTATGTGAGTTAGAATCTGTAGGTTTATCTCCAGTACAAAACAGTGTCAGATGTACAATCTTTTACTTCGATGATTCACAGGTCACAACAAGAACTGAAACAAGAAACATGCATCATTAAAAGGTGGTCTACTCTTTGTATTCTTTCTGCCAATTACTTCAGTGATCATCTGTGTACCACAGAGGATTTCTGGAATGCAAAATACCAGAATGATCCTACCTCTTTCAATGTCTTTGTAACACAAGTCTCTGACTGCATCACAAACACAGCCATAATGTTTTGTAGTACTGGGAAATTATGTGTTACAAAGGTGAGGGTAGAGATCTGATAGTCCTGATTTAACAGACTTCCATGCCTTCTTACCCTGCTTTGCTTGTATTAAGAAGAAAACCCATACTGATGTTCAGTAGCAGGGAAATAAGAGGGTGGGCCATAGGATTAAAGTAAGATGTCACAAGGTCAAAAGAACCAAACAAAACTCTTCGCAAGACAAAAGTTCACAGCAGTATTGACCAGACTGCAGTTTATTTTACATTTCCCTGGTATTAAGAAGGATTGGCTGTTCTGACAAACTATTTCATGCTGCACTGAGCATTGATAAACCCATTGAATTCAGAATCCAATATCCTTGTATGCACAGACTTTAGATGTTACACATTCCCTTATTAAGACTCGCACTAACTCAATCCATACACATACTTCAGACATTTCAAACAAATTTACAGCCAATTACGTGGTTCCTCGCACAGAAACTGAATTTAGACTGAAGAAGAGTTCTGACCTGAAATCTCATCAATGCATGTCTTCTGGAGCTGTTGCCATACCTGCTGAATTACTCTAGCACTTTGTGTTTTACTCAAGATTTCAGCATTTTCAGCTCCTTGTATTTCTCAGGAAGTCACAGGTCAGAAATAGACCTTTCGGCCCAACCTATGCATGCCGACCAAGGTGTCTATCTACACTAGTCCCACCTTCCCCCATTCGGCTCATATCCCTGTAAACCTTTCTGTGTAATTGGCCAAATACCTTTTAGATGTTGTTACAGTACCTACCTCGACTACCTCCTCTGGCAGCTTGTTCCATATACCCACCATCCTCCGTGTGAAAAAGATGCCCTATCTATTCCCCTCATCATCTTATAGACCTCTACTATAAGAGCACCTTTCATCCTCCTACACTCCAATGAACACAGTCCTAGCCTGCCCAACCTCTCCCTTTAGCGCACACCCTCAAGTCCTGGCAATATCCAAGTAAATCTTTACTGCACTCTTTGTAGCTTAACAACATCTTTCCTATTCAAGATGACCAAAGCTGAACACAATACTCCAACTGTGGCGTCACCAGCACCTTATTCAGCTGTTACATAACATCCTAACTTCTATACTGAAAACCCTGGCTGTTAAAGCCTAATGTGCCGAAAGCCTTCTTGGCCACCTTATCTACCAACAAATATCTCTAAATATTTCTAAATAATTTCGTTCCAAATAGTTTCTCAGTCAGCTGCATGTGATAACAACTATTTTTTGTTAGGTTTAGGTTTCTATTAAGACATGTTCTGAGGTACAATGAAAAGCTTTGTTTTGCATGCTTTCCAAACAGATCAGATTTCCCATACATAAATACAATCAAGTCGAACGTAAGTTCAATAGATACTCCAAATACAACAGAGTCGCTCCATCTTTGTTCCATGAAATTAAAGAATTATTCCATATAAAAGCCTCGCAAAATTTAGCGGTTCTATAAATATTTTGTTTGTGGCTGATACAGGATAAAATTTTTGTTAGACAAAATAAATGAACTAGTTTGCATATCCATCACATGGCCAAATTTGGAATGTCAGATCATAAGGCATGTCCAATTTAATTGCATTGGTGTCACTACAAATGTGCTGCCAAGCTACTGTAGCATGACAGCTCACATTTCATTTATGGTCATCACAGTGTGATGTTGGGATATGCAGCTTCAAACAAGATGATATAAATTGGAATTTGTATGTCTGGCTGGATATCATTGCCTTACAGTCATTACGTGCTGATGACTGTGGTTCATTTACTGAAGCCTTTATTGCATATAAATCGAAAATAGCTACAGCTAAAACATCCCTTTATGTACTTTGTATCCCGGTGGCTCCATTACAATGGGAGCTTTCAGACCTACTGAGGAAAGATATATTGAGGCAAATTATATTTTTGCTCAACCTGGGTACAGCAGAATTGGGTTGGTTGGTGTAATTGCAAGTATAAAAAGCCCACCTCTTTCACCTCTATTAATTTTAATATTTGGGTAATCAAACAGCCTCAATTATGAACATGATCCTTCTCATCCAATGTTTCTCTACGCTTTGCACCTGGATAACATCATAATCTGAAGCATAAGAAGGTGAAAAAAGTGCCCTGGTATGATCATTTGAATCTGTCAAAATACAAATGTAATTTGACCAAAGAACCATTAAATTCCAAAGAAGTAGAACTCTAGCAGTTCTGTTGCTAGTCTGGTGACATTGACAAGAGAGACCGGGTGTGGGGGGACTGTGTGGATCAGTTTCATCCTGTCTAGCCATCCCTCAATAAGTAACCATACATGTAGAACTGAATATGTAGAAAGGATTAACAAACTCATCAGGAAGGCTGGCTCAATCCTCGGGGTGGAGTTGGATTCATGGGAGGTGGTCTTGAAGGGGAGGATGCTCCTCAAACTGCAGAGCATCTTGGACAATATAGCTCACCCCCTCCATGACACACTGGTCAACCTCCCTCCTCCCCCCACAACCTTTGCACATCCCCAATCCATTCCACTGCTGAGCGAATGGAGCAGCTGGGCTTGTACACTCTGAAGTTTAGAAGGATGAGAGGATATCTCATTGAGACATATAAGATTGTTAAGGGCTTGGACACACTAGAGGCAGGAAACATATTCCCGATGTTGGGGGAGTCCAGAACCAGGGGCTACAGTTTAAAAATAAGGAGTAAGCTATTTTGAACGGAGACGAGGACACATTTTTTCTCACAGAGAGTGGTGAGTCTGTGGAATTCTCTGCCTCAGAGGGCGGTGGAGGCAGGTTCTCTGGATGTTTTCAAGAGAGAGCTAGATAGGGCTCTTAAAAATAGCAGAGTTAGGGGATATGGGAAGAATGCAAGAACGGGGTACTAATTGGGGATGATCAGCCATAATCACATTGAATGGTGGTGCTGGCTCGAAGGGCCAAATGGCCTAGTCCTGCACCTATTGTCTATTGTCTATTGTCACTCATCACTTTAATTTCAAGTTTCATGTCTCTTGTATTTTATGACTGTTGGCAGATCAATATCCCCCCTGGGATAATTAAAGTTATCTCGTGTTGTATCGTGTCATATCGTGATTGAATCTCAATTGCTATTCATTTAATGAACACTGTATATTCTTTGAGATTTTTTTTTTCATTGTGCAGATAAATACTATCATTCTAAAGTGTTCTTAATTCCAAGCACCAGGACAGCATTTATGTGCACAACTTTAAATCCCCTGTCTAGTTAAAAGAGCATCGTGACTGCACATTAACTCATTGTATTCTTTAATTGCACTTTGCAAATTACTCCTGGTTTGTTCTCCTAACAGTTTATAGCAGTTATCTAACTTATTGGTTTTCTTCTAACAGTTGCATTTGCCATTGTGCAAGCTTTTATCACATTCAAAGTTTCAAAGCTATTGATATAACACCAAACAATGAAATAAAATATAACCTTAATTTATTTATAATTATTCTTCGCGATACACTGCAAAACATTCCTGGAAAGTAAAACGATTTAAAACTAGACTTAATTAAATAGATAGGATCTAACAAAGCCAAAAGGTAATTGAGCGCAACGAAGCACATCCACACAGTACCTTGAACACAGAACTGTACAGCAGGGAAAGAGGACAAAGCATGCCCTTTGGCATGTCTTGGCCAGCAGGTCTGTGCCAAGAGATGCCAATCTTTACAAATCCCATCACATGTATGAGGCCCACATCCCTCGATTCAATGCATGTCCATGTATCTGCCTAAATACCTCTTAAATTTTGCTCTACATTTGCTTCTACTACTTCCCCAGGTGGCAAGTTCCAGGGAAAATGACTGGCTAGCCTATCATAATGTTGATAGGGTACTTCAATTAAGTTGCTCCCCAGCTTCCAATGCCCCAGTCCAAGTTAGTTCAACATCTCCTTATCGCTAATACATGCTAGCCCAGGCAACTGCTTGATTGGAGTGTTTTAGCTATAAGATGAGGTACTGTTGGACTGTGAGTGAGTATAGTTCAGAGGTAATGTACGAGTATAGCGATGGTGTGTGTGAAGTATAGGTTTTGCTTGAGTTTGATTTTAAGGAGAGTAGAAGTCCAGCTTTGTAATAGCTCGATGTAAAGCTAACAAAGTGATTGGTGAGGTATTCAGCAGCAGATAGGTTGAAATATTTGCTCTGTTTCTCTCTCTGCAACTGTTGCCTGATTCCTGAGTATTTCTAGATTATTCTGTTTTTTATCAATAACTAATTATATTGATTCATTAATATTTTCACCCATAGAGTTGTGAATCTGAGGTAGAAAAAGTATGAAGGCCTTCATCCCGCCCCCCCCCCTCTCTCCCCCCCCAAACGTTGCCTATTTCCTTCGCTCCGTAGATGCTGCCTCACCCTGTTTCTCCAGCACTTTTGTCTACCTTCGATTTTCCAGCATCTGCAGTTCCTTTTTGAATGAGTTTTGATACTGTGCAATTCTCTGCCAGCGGAGGCCAATTCAATGGATGTTTTCAAGAGAGAGTTAGATTTAGCTCTTAGGACTAAAGGAATCAAGGGATATGGGGAAAGCAGGAATGGAGTACTGATTATGGATGATCAACCTTGATCATATTGAATCGCGGTGCTGGCTCGAAGGGCCGAATGGCCTATTCTTGCACCTATTTTCTATGTTTCATCAGTATAGCTGTGCAGTAAGTTGAGAGGTAGCTTCTGATATTATAACTTTTGTAGCAAACACGTTATCAGTAAACTATCTTTACTTTTGGATATTTTGGTATTTTATTGACTGATGATCCATGGGTAACAATCTTAGAGAGATATACTAGGTCATTAATGAAAGATCAGCTAGCGTCACACTGGATAGCAATAAGGCAACACAGCACCATTGAGAAATATCTACTCTGATAGATATCCATTGTTTTTTGATTAATATCACAAGACAGTAGTCAGTGATTAGTTGTCAAGAGTAAACCACAATAAAGTGAAGTGTAAAGTACTTTGTTCTCTTCTCATCCTAATTCTTACTGATGACATTCACAGTGATATTAATCATTTTATGAATGCCAATACTGTGTTAGGTAGTATAACTTTTCTGGACACTGTCTCCCTCTTCATGTAGTATCATATTGCTCAGATGAAGATCTATGACTGCATCACATTGGCAAACCACCACTCAATGGAGAATTGTAACTACTTATCGATTGGCTCTGTGACTTAACTACTTTATCTGTTGGACAGCATCTTCAAACATTCTCCTAAAATCAAATTATAACACATTGTTGTCCACAGAAAGTTGCCTTGAAATTCATAAATTAAAACAGTACATAATCAAACGTCAGATGCGTAGATTATTTTGGAGAGATAGACTACCAGAACACAGAGACAAAATAAAAAACTTAGATTTTATATAATTTCCTGACAGTGATCTAGATAGCAAATAACAACGGAATTGCTTAACATAAGAATATTAATAGATAAATTAGAAATATAAAGAATAAATGCCAGAGATGATGTTCTACTTTGAGATGCGCATTTTAACGTGAAATTGCATTCACTTATTTTTGCTTTAGTGTACAATCAGCACTTTTTCTCCCAATACACTTGTGATAGTTTATGAATGTATTTGAAAAACATCACACCAAGGTTTACTTTCAGAACACATTTGGCAATTAAAGGCTTGGGGCAATTAATCCAAAGGCACTATTTTACTTTAAAACTGATTGCAAGAGTTACGCCTTATCTATTGCATCATATTATGACTATAAATAACCTTTTTCCAGCACTTCCAGGGGTCCAAATGTTGCAACAATGCTGATGTTAGTAGCATCCAGAACAACAGCAAGCTTGCAGTTCAAGTGATGGCTGGGGGGTTTTCTGTGAATACAATGTTCAGAAACTTCGGAAGCCGTCTTTAATTATAAAACCCTTTTTGGATTTTTGAGACGTTTACCAATTTCCATGCCAATTTTGAATCACTGAACAGATGTCAGTCCATGTTGATGTATTAAAACTATTGACAAATTTGAAATCAAACTATTATTGACTATTATTTTCAAGGATTGCAGAGCCGAAATGTGATATCAAGAATTTTAACCGATGAAACATTTTGATTTGAATGCTTTCCTGAAGTCCTCATCAATAACCTCTTCAATTATCTTTGTTACCTTTTCACACAACTCAATCAAGTTTGTGTTCCATGACCTTCACCTCATCAAACCATGCTGACTCTCCCTAATAAGTCGATATTTTTCCAAATGCCAGGAAATCCTATTCCTAAGAATGTTATCAATAATTTCCCTACCTGTAAGGATCACCTGCCTATCATTTTCTGAATTATCCCAATTGCTTCTCTTAAAAAACATTAAAAAAATAATAATGTTTGCCCTTCTCCAGCCTTCTGGGACCTCGCCTATAGTGCAATAAGAAACAAAGATTTTGGTCAAGGCCCCATAAATCCCATCCTTTGCTTTGTTCAATAACTTGGGATAGATCCCAGCAGGCCCAGGAGATTATCCACCTTAATGTTCTTCAAGAGAACCAAAGCTGCCTCCTTCTTAATATCAACATGCACCAAAATGTCAAATAGCCCCTCCCTGATCTCACTGTCATCCAGATCCAGCATGTCTGTTTTTGGTTTTTATTGTTGCTCTAGTTTGCATTTGTCACCGTCTTGGCAGCGGAGGAGGTCAAGGACAGATACATTTGTGTGGGAATAGGGAAGTTGGATTGAAGTGGCTACCCACCGGGAGAACCGGGCGGCCATGGTGGACAGAGGCCAAGGTGCTCGGCAAAGCAGCCGCCTACTTTGAGATTGGTCTCACTGATGTTGAGGAGGCCATAAAGAGAGTGAAAAATGCAATACGTAAAACACACAACAGTACAGCACAGTAACAGGCACTTTGGTCCACATCTGCCGAACATGATGCCAAATTAAAATAATCTTTTCTGCTTACACATGGTCTATTACCCTCCATTCCCTGCATATCCATGTGTCTATTGAAAGGTTTATTGGCTGCCACTATCGTATCTGCCTCCACCATTTTAGGCAACCATCACCCTCTGTGTGGGGAAATAAAAACTTACCCTGCACATCTCCTTTAAACTCTGTCCCACTTGCCTTAAAGCTATCTATATTATTAAAAGTCTGATCTTGACCACTTCCTGTTGTTCTGTATATTGATTTTAGAAAAAACGCTGCCACTTACAGCTTTAATTTTTGGCCATCTTACTCAGTCCCCCTCCGCTGTGCAGGACAAGAGAATTTTTTGCCCATCAATGATAAATAAAATAGTTATTAGTGTTTAAAAAAATGTTGAGATTCTCTCTCATGAAGGCCACACCCCTTCCAGAGGGACTATAAAACCCAGAAGTGTTGAGTGCCTCAATCAATCTCTGAAAGATGGGGGAGCGAGAGGGTCATGTCTCTCAGTCTGAGCTGTGAATAACATTGAACACATGTCTACTAAACTGCGAGTGGTTTTACTGACCTGTCTGTGACCTTAATGTGGTTTGAAAATATAGTTTGGAAATGCTAAAGCTGTGTTGCCTTTGGTTTGGAAATGTTAAAGCTTTGTTGCCTTTGGTTTGGAAATGCTAAAGCTGTGTTGCCTAATTAAAGTTGCCTTGCCCAAATTAAAGTTGTCTTGCCTAATTAAAGTTGTCTTGCCAATATTGATTTTAGAAAAAACGCTACCATGTACGGCTGTGATTTTTGGCCATCTTACTCAGAGTCCCCCTCCGCTCATCAGGTGCCGAGGATTTTCCCCAACGATGAAAAATAAAAGAATTATTAGTGTTTTAAAACTGTGGAGATTCTCTCTCCTGTCAATCACGCCATGAAGGCCACGCCACTTCTTGTGGGAGGGGTAGGGACTAGAAAACCCAGAAGTGTGTGTGTGTGGCTCAGTCTCTGCAAGATGGAGGAGGAAGAGGCCACGGCTCGTTGTCTTTAGCTGGCTTGCACCCTGCTTGAAATGGTATGAAACTGCACTTGAAATTGGTGGCCTTGCACCCTGCTTGAAGTGGTAAGAAACTGCAATTGAATTTGGTGGCCTTGCACCCTGCTTGAAATGGAATTTCAAGGAATAGCCATGAGTCAACTGCCAGCCTACGTGCCGTGAGTGAGTGAGCTGCGAGCACAACAGGCTTGAGTGACTGAGCCGCCAGCCCAAGAATCCATTCAGCCCACAATGTCCATACTAGCCCTCTGGAAACCAGTTCCTTCTGCCCACAACGCCCATACTAGTGCTCCAGAAAGCCGCCCCCTTTGGAATATTGCGTTGGGGGACCAGCCCTCCCTTGTGATGCTGGGGCCCGACGGGTCCCACTTAGTCTAGTACTCTATAGTTCTTGACATTTCCACCCTGGGGAAAATATTACAACTGTCTACCCTGTTTTACAACCCACCAGATCCCCCACGATAGGCTAATCCAGAAGGTTAATTCATAAAATGAGTTGGTAGATGGGAATCAATATTTTCTTGATCATAGAAGAAAGAGATTAGTGTGGAATGGTGTTATTCTGTTTGGAGCTGTGGAAGAACATCTAGGTAAATTGATCAGCAAGTTTGCAAGCAACACAACAATTAATGGTGTTGTGGATCAGGAGAAAGGTTGTTAAATGATATAGCTGAATATAGGTCAGTTGAAACTTTGGATGGAGAAATGGCAGATGGAGTTTTATCTGGGCAAATGTGAGCTATTGTATTTTGAGAAGTGAAATACATGAGGTTAAATGACTGGAACAGTAAATTTACAGACAGTAAATAACTGTATCGTTTGGAGCATTTTAGTACAGATGCACCCTAGGATGCAAGTCCATGGCTTCCTGAAAATGGCAACACAGGTGGATGGGGTGGTAAGGAAGGCTTGCATTATTCTTGCCTTCATCAGTTGTGCCATTCAGTATAAAAGTTGGCAAGTCATGTTGCAGTTGTATGGAACTTTTGGAGAAGTGTGTGCAGTTCTGATCATCACATTATAGGAAACACGCTCGGCTTTGGAGAGGGTGTAAGAGAGGTTAACCAGGTTGTTGCCTGGATTGGATATAAGAAGAGGTTGGCCAAACTTGGATAGTTTTTGCTAGAGCATGATGCAGAGAAGCAATCTGATAGGCAATCTGATAATAAAATTTTGAGAGCCATAGATAGGGTCGTTGATCAGAGTCTATTTTCCCAGGATGGAAATGTTAAATACCAGAGGACATAGCCGAAAGTGAGAGGGGGAGAGTTTAAAGGTGATTTATGAGGCAAATCTTTTATGCAGAGGTTTAGGTGCCTGAAGTATACTACTAGGGCAGGTGGATAGATAGCAAAGTTCAGGAAGCACTTAGACAACTACAGGAACAGGCTGACTATAGAGGGATGTGGACTGTGTGTAAGCAGATGTGATTATTTTACACTGGCATTGTGGTTGGTAAAGTCTTGGTGGGTCGAAGAGCCTGTTGTTATGCTGTACTGTTCTACATTTTGTCCTATGAAACATATAACGTTCTGTGCGGTCCAGACAGAGTAAATATGAGGGTGGTATTTCCTCGCGGTACAAGGGTTGTCACGGTGGTGCAGTGGTAGAGTTGAAGCTTTATAGCGAATGCAGCGCCGGGGACCCGAGTTTGATTCTGGCTACGGGTGCTGTCTGTATGGAGTTTGTATGTTCTCCACCGTGACCTGTGTGGAGTTTTTCCAAGATCTTCGGTTTCCTCCCACAATCCAAAGACATACAGGTTTGTAGGTTAATTGGCTTGGTAAATGTACATTTTTTTTATAGTGGGTGTAGGATAGTGTTAATGTGCGGGGATCGCTGGTTGACCAGACCAAGTGGGCCGAAGGGCCTGTTTCTGCGCTGTGTATTTCTAAACTAAACCAAAAACAAAACTAAAACTTTGAGGAAGGGTTATTACCTGAAAATGTAATCCTTGTCTCTCCAGAGATGCTGCCTGACACACTCCAGCACTTTGTGTCTATCTTTGGTGTAAACCAGCATCTGCAGATCCTTCCTACACGAACTAAAAGTAGGGTTCACTGTTCACAAACAAGATTGTGATTTGAGGTGTGCACATAATGGGCAGTGATAACCTGAATTATTCCTCTCTTCTCTGTGGGTCATGAGTCTTTGGAATTCTCTTTTTAAAACACAGTGGAAGCAGTCTTTGAATATTTTAGGACAATGCCAGATCAGCCATGGTATTGTTAAGTGGTAGAGCAGGCTTGAGAGGCCGTAGCCTTTATGTACTCCTAACCTTTGTCCGCATGTTTATAAGAAACATTAATTGACCTGAAATGTTAACCTTGTTTCTTCCTCTACAGATGATGTCTGATCTGCTGAATATTTCCAAAACCTTCTGTTCTTATGTTAGATTTCCAGTAGCTGTGGTTTTTCATTTCCCGATGCTTGAAGAACTGTAGGCCATGCAAAAGGATGGTGTGCAGGTGGTAAGTGTGTGAGAGTAAATTGAACATGATGTCCATCAGGTCATAAGGTCATAAATGATAGGAACAGACGTAGGCCATTCAGCCCATCAAGTCTACTCTGCCATTCAATCATGGCTGATCTATCTCTCCCTCCTAACCCCATTCTCCTGCCTTCTCCCCATAACCTCAAACACCTGTACTAATCAGGATTGTGAACCTGTACTCATCAACCATGCCCTGATTGATAAGCATTGGTGATAAAGCTATAAAACGGCATGGCTTGGCACTAATTAAAGTTGCTGCAAGATCTGATTCATTAGCTGATCTGGATCAGGAGTAAGATTAGAAACTTTTTGCCTTCACTCCCTGCACACTTTTTGGGCACGATCTCAGTTTGCGGTTTCCTCACTTTATCACTTGCCTGGAAAACTGCCTGGCTCCCTACAGATAGATGACCAATATCCTTCATCCATCAAGATCTTGGTTTCTACATGTGAGTGTGCAGTTTCACTGTTCTCAGTCATGCCTTCAACTATGCAACAATGACCGGTAAAATGATTTCCACCACAACATTAACTGCACCCTCCCTTTGAGGGATCCACAGGCTGCCTTTAATAGGGCAGCCACGGTGACGCAGCGGTAGAGTTGCTGCCTTACAGCACTTGCAGTGCCAGTCTGTACGGAGTTTATACGTTCTCTCCGTGATCTCGTGGGTTTTCTCAGAGATCTTCGGTTTCCTCCCAAACCCTAAAGACGTACAGATATATAGGTTAATGAGCTTGGTGTATGTGTAAATTGTCCCTAGTGTGTGTAGGATAGTGTTAATGTGCAGGGATCGCTGGTCGGCGCGGACTCGGAGGGCCGAAGGTCCTGTTTCCGCGCTATATCTCTAAACTAAACTAAACAGTGCCAGCAAGCCACTCAGAAAATTCAGTCCTCTGGTCATGTCAACAAAACATTATTGTAAGCTTAAGTTGTTCACTGAAATCTTGGCAGTGGGATAGCATGTGATTGAGGCTGACTGATCATTGAGAATCCCAAGGGATGGTTTCCAGTGATTCTCCATAGAGAGCATCAGTCTTCATTGGGTGGCACCACCGTAATGGCTGCCGCGCCAGCAGCTTGTCTGTCATTTTGCCTTTTTTGTTATTTTTAGTGCGTCTAAATGTATGTTTTAATGTTTCTCAGTATGCCTAGTGGAGGGGCGAGGAAACCTTTATCAGTCACTTACCTGGATTGAGATGCATCTTTTCTCCATGTCGCATGTTCGCCCCCCCCCCCCCCCCCACCAACTGGATAGGTGCGGCCTTTCCGACTGGAGACCGGTCCAGAGCCTCAGCAGCAGGCACAGCGCTGAATTACCATCGCGAAGCCTGGGATACTTGTCGAGGATCTTCAGTGTTGGAGCTCTGTCCAACGGGGCCTGCTGACTATAACATCGTGGAGCTGGGCTCTGCGGAGCTTCTAGCCACAGGCGCGGCACTAACTTTAACATCGCTGAGGCCTGGGATCTTTTGCCGAAGATCGCCAGTGTTGGAGTTCCACCCAGCTCAGCCTGTGGACTTCAGAAACCGCCGTCTCCGGTGAGAAGCGGCCGATTCAGAAACTCCAAGCTGCAGAATGTGTTCCGATCTGTTCCGACGCCGGCGTTTCGGTCATCCCGGCGAGAGGGCCTGTACATCGGGCCGTCCGTAGCAGCGAGTGTGGAGGGTTCTAGGCCTCGAGCACGGGTGAACAAAGAGGAAGATGACTGAACTTTATTGCCTTCCATCACAGTGAGTAACATTAATTCCGCTGTGGTGGATGTTTATGTTCAATTGTGTATTGTGTTTTTATTCGTATGGCTGTATGGTAACTCAGATTTCAATGTACCAATTGGTACATGTGACAATAAATGTGAACTTGAACTTGAACAGTCTGGAGATATCAATAATTATTGTCCATTTGCCAGCAAGAACATCAGGATGCGTACTGCTGTTGCTTGCACTGCGGAATGATCATTTATTACTTGGTATAATTTTAATATACTAATATACCAGAAAATATGTTTTTTTTGTGTCTGAAACTTTTCTTGCAGTAGTCAGCCAACAAATGAGGTAAATGTTGAAAGTCATAGCATGTCGCTCTCCAATAATAACTTGGCACATTAATAATGTATATTCTGCCCATTAAGCTGTGAAATGTGCAACATTGTTAAGGAACAGGACTGTTTGGTGATATTGTACTTTCCAGGTTAGATGTCAGCATAAGCATTGCACCAAAATAACTTCTGCAATTCATCTTGACAACAGTGCCAGGAAACCAATGAAAATATTCTACACTTTATGCCCATTAATTTTATTTTTAACCAAAATATCCACAGAATATAAGAAACCACTGATTTGGAACAATTTGAAACATAGCAAGAATTTTGGATTGTTAGTGCACAGTTTTTGAGTAATGGATGCATCTATACATTTGAGTGCAGGGAACACATGGGTGAAGGTCAAATCATATTGGTATCCATTGTTGTTAGCAGATATGGAGTGCATGTCCATTTGAAGATCATGACAATGATCAAGATTGATTGAATATCCCAGAATTGTTATTTTCCAATGCCTTCCATTTACCCCTCCTGCACTCTGTGTCTATTTTACTTCGGAGTCACGTGAGTGACTACGTGAAGACCCCCACATGCACATCATTACGTCCGACGCATGGTAAGTCAATGTTAAACTTTCCCTGCAAGTATTTTGGACTCTGAAAGTCTCGGGAGCCAGCAGGAGTTAGTGGGATGGAGGGTGTTGAAATGGTAACTGCTGTAGTAGGAGCAGAACGCGCGAGGCCGCGGTTACCGCTCGCAGATCGGGTCGGGAGATAACGGCTGCACTAACGCCGGCTCCGATACCGGCTGCGGTTCTATGGGCAGCTCAACTGCCTCCATCAGTTCCAGTACTTCAGGGCACTGAGGCCACTCCACCAAGGGAGGAAGGCCAAAAGAAAGTCTCTCAGGCCATCTTATCTGATGGGGCTGATGATGTTATTTTAATATAAAGTATGGGGACGGCTCAACCAAATGGAGAAATGTTCCAAACTTAATGAGCCATGTAAAATTTAAATCGGGGTCGAATGCCCCTAGGATTCCCCACACAGCCTCTCCCAGAAGCCCATACAGCAAAGAAGACTATATGGATACCAGTGTGAATCAGCACCTTGTTTAGGGCTGGAAGAGGCCTCCCTAGAGCAAGACTCTGGAGAGCCAAGGCAGGAGGAGTCCGACCGTGAAGTTGGTGTCACTGCTTTTGGGCACACACCAAAGCACATGAGCCATGCTCCTGGTGTCCCAGATGTAGCAAGGAACTTTGCTATTCCGGAAGGTACTGGTGAGGCCATGGAGGAAAACCTGGAAGATACTATAATGGAACAAACAGCCACCTGATACATAACACCTGTGAATTGTGCATCGCTCAAAGTGCCCACTGTGAACTCTGATATCTGGGCACAAATGAGTGCAACGATGTGCGGACAAGATTCCAGCAGGTCCTCAAATTGGTTGGAGCAGGCATCACGGCTTTTAGCAAAATGGTTGGAGAGGACCGATGTCCGGCACACAGTAGGATATGCTGGCCCTGCTGTGTAATGCATTTTTCGAAGTGAATTGCATCCAGAAAATAGCCATAAAATCTACACTAAACCCGCGATTTGCAGCGTTATGCAGGTCGACCAATATTCAAGTGCCAAATTATTTATTTGGCGAGGACCTGCTCAAACAAGTCAAAGACCTGGAGGAAGAGGCCAAGACAATAGGCCTCATGAAGACTACATCCCTTCTGCCAGGATGCCACCTCGCAGGTCGGTTTCGACACGAAGGGGGTCAGATCCGGGGGCAGGGCCAAGCAGAGTGGGGCCAGTAGGATGGCGGTATTACCCACCTGTATACGCCAACTACAATCCCAGTATGGCGAATAAGACAACAACTCCAATGTCGACTATGGAGGTACGAGTGATTCATTCAGTTCAGGCTACATCTTCTGGGGAACAACCTACGGTTGGGGGTAGATTGCAGTTATTTTATGACGAATGGTGCTGCATAACATCTGATCTGTTTATACAGGACACTGTCTCAGGGTCACGAATAGAGTTTATGTCAGGAATTCATCCACCTGCACAAAATATCCCTAGTCGGGTATTGGGTTTTCTGTACCAGTAACTCAGCAAGTAAATGAAGAAATTGCGGGTTTGTGCCAAAAATGGGGTAATTGAGAGGATGACATACTATCCTCAACAATTTGTGTCCAATATATTCCCCAGACAGAAAAAAGATGGTGGATGTCGAGTTATTCTGGATCTAACTCAGTTAAATTCCTATGTCCAGTATAGGCATTTTAAAATGGACACCTTCAATACAGCTAAACAGCTGTTATCAGAATGTTGTTCTATGGTAACCATAGATTTGAAAGATGCATATTATTCAGTACCAATTCATCATCAGTACCGAAGATACTTGAAATTTAGTTGGATGGGATAGCTGTGGCAATTAAAGTATTACCCAATGGGTTAACCTCAGCTTCAAGGTTGTTCACGAAATTGTTAAAACCAGTGCTCCTGCTACTTCGTGCCCAGAATCACATTACAATGGCTTATCTAGATGATATCTTAATCATAAGCAACACTCAGGAGACAGCTGAGGAATCGGTTTCAGCAACCAAACACCTGTTTGAAAGGTTAGGGTTTCTGGTCCATCCAACAAAAATCCAAGTTAGAACCATCCCAAAAAATTGATTATTTGCGATTTGTCATTGATTCAGTTGATATGTCAATGACTTTACCTACAGCCAAGGCTGTGGAAATCAGGGAGGTCTGTACCAGTCTCGCTGAAAAACAACACCCCTCCATCCGGGAAGTAGCCACTGTTATTGGCAAATTGGTGGTGGCTTTCCCTGCAGTGGAGTTTGGACCCCTGCACTATCAAAGTCTGCAACGGTCTAGACAACAAGCACTGAAAGAACATGCAGGTCATGGTGATAGACCTATGCAGTTGCCAGCCAGAGCCATCGCTGAATTACAATGGTGGATTATCAACGTGGCACGAACTAACAAAAATATTTTGGTTCAACAACCTTCAGTGGTTTTACAAACAGATGTGAGTGCTTTGGAATGGAGAGCCATGGACAGCAAATCTCTGTGGTGGTAGATGGAGTGTGCAAGAGGATTTAATCTTGCACAGGCATGGTATAAATTACTTAGAATTGCTGGGTGCATTCTATGGGCTAAAAGCTTATTGTTCAGCAATGAACATTTACATGTTCAGCTCCAGATTGACAATACCACGGCTGTCGCCTATATCAATCACATGGGAGGAATAAGGTCAGTATCATGTGATAATCTGGCTAACCTCATTTGGGACTGGTGTATTTCCAGAAATATCTGGGTCTCAGCTATCTACCTGCCAGGTAGAGATAATGTGGTGGCAGACATCAGGTCACGGAAATGTAATGACAACATAGAATGGATGCTAAATCCTGATGTTGAAAATGATTGTCAGCCGCTTTGGTTTGCCAGATATTGATCTGCTGCATCCAGGCTAAATCACCAGTTGCCTAACTACATTTCGTGGGAACCAGATCCTGAAGCAGTGGATGCATTCTCGCTACATTGGGGATGTATGTTCTTTTATGCTTTTCCCCCCATTCTACCTCATTAGGCAATGCCTCACCAAAATAGACCAGGACTCCGCCTCAGGCATTTGGTAGGCTGGACTGGCCTACACAGCCATGGTTCCCATTGGTGCTGAGAATGATGACTCAGCCATTCATGGCTGTCCCCAACTGCAGTAATTTGTTGGTGCATCCAGTAACAGGAGAACGTCATCCGTTACATGATTGTATTAATTTGTTAATCCACAGGTTCTGACCAGACCGTTCCAAGGGTTTGGACTCTCGAGTAGGACCATGGATGTGATAACTGCAGCTTGGAGAGATAGCACTAAAAAACAATATGTGTCTCGTATTAAGAAATTAGAGATGTTTGCTTGCAGTCAGATATATCTTATCGTACTGCAAGCATTCCAGATTTATTGGAGTTCCTTGCTACATTGCATTTGATGAACACTTGAGCTATAGTGCTATTAATACTGCTCAGAGTGCTTTGTTCTCCTATTTAGGGCAGTTTCAGAACAACAATCTATCGGGTATCCAAGGGAAACTAGTAGAGTAGCTATGGATACTATGAGTTTCAAAGTAAAAGAAGTACTGGCACTTTTGAAAAATATAAAAGTGGATAAGTCTCCAGGTCCTGACAGGATATTCCCTAGGACATTGAGGGAAGTTAGTGTAGAAATAGCCGGGGCTATGACAGAAATATTTCAAATGTCATTAGAAACTGGAATAGTCCCCGAGGATTGGCGTACTGCGCATGTTGTTCCATTGTTTAAAAAGGGCTCTAAAAGTAAACCTAGCAATTATAGACCGGTTAGTTTGACTTCAGTGGTGGGCAAATTAATGGAAAAGATACTTAGAGATAATATATATAAGTATCTGGATAAAGAGGGTCTAATTAGGAACAGTCAACATGGATTTATGCCTGGAAGGTCATGTTTGACTAATCTTCTTGAATTTTTTGAAGAGGTTACTAGGGAAATTGACGAGGGTAAAGCAGTGGATGTTGTCTATATGGACTTCAGTAAGGCCTTTGACAAGGTTCCTCATGGAAGGTTGGTTAAGAAGGTTCAACTGTTGGGTATAAATGCAGGAATAGCAAGATGGATTCAACAGTGGCTGAATGGGAGAAGCCAGAGGGTAATGGTGGATGGCTGTTTGTCGGGTTGGAGGCAGGTGACTAGTGGGGTGCCTCAGGGATCTGTGTTGGGTCCTTTGTTGTTTGTCATGTACATCAATGATCTGGATGAAGGGGTGGTAAATTGGATTAGTAAGTATGCAGATGATACCAAGATAGGGGGTGTTGTGGATAATGAAGAGGATTTCCAAAGTCTACAGAGTGATTTAGGCCAGTTGGAAAAATGGGCTGAAAGATGGCAGATGGAGTTTAATGCTGATAAATGTGAGGTGCTACACCTTGGCAGGACAAATCAAAATAGGACGTACATGGTAAACGGTAGGGAATTGAAGAATACAGTTGAACAGAGGGATCTGGGAATAACCGTGCATAGTTCCTTGAAGGTAGAATCTCATATAGATAGGGTGGTAAAGAAAGCTTTTGGTATGCTAGCCTTTATAAATCAGAGCATTGAGTATAGAAGCTGGGATGTAATGTTAAAATTGTACAAGACGTTGGTGAGACCAAATCTGGAGTATGGTGTACAATTTTGGTCGCCCAATTATAGGAAGGATGTCAACAAAATAGAGAGGGTACAGAGGAGATTTACTAGAATGTTGCCTGGGTTTCAACAGCTAAGTTACAGAGATAGGTTGAATAAGTTAGGTCTTTATTCTCTGGAGCGCAGAAGGTTAAGGGGTGACTTGATAGAGGTCTTTAAAATGATGAGAGGGATAGACAGAGTTAATGTGGACAAGCTTTTCCCTTTGAGAATAGGGAAGATTCAAACAAGAGGACATGACTAGAATTAAGGGACAGAGGTTTAGGGGTAACATGAGGGGGAACTTCTTTACTCAGAGAGTGGTAGCGGTGTGGAATGAGCTTCCAGTGGAAGTGGTGGCGGCAGGTTCGTTGGTATCATTTAAAAATAAATTGGATAGGCATATGGATGAGAAGGGTATGGAGGGTTATGGTATGAGTGCAGGCAGGTGGGACTAAGGGAAAAAAGTTGTTCGGCACGGACTTGAAGGGCCGAGATGGCCTGTTTCCGTGCTGTAATTGTTATATGGTTATATGGTTATATGGGTCTCATCCATTAGTATTCCGATTCATGAGAGGAATCTTTAACAAGACCCCTCCTAAGTCTAGATATACAGAAATCTGGGATGTCAGTATAGTTCTCACACTGCTTCAGCAATGGGCTCCAATTATGTCACTGTCTTTCAGAAGTTAACACTTAAAGTGGTTATGCTCATGGTGCTAGTATCAGCGCAACAAGTTCAAACATTGCAAAAACTACAGTTAGATAGGATGTACTTTTCTGTAGATAACATTACGTTTTATGTGCATGATTTAATCAAACAAAGCAGGCCAGGAATGGCCAGAACCAAAGTAAACTTAAAGCATACCCCATTGACCAAACATTATTGTAGTCAAGCACCTGAGTCAATATATCGAGGTAACTAAGAGTCTCAGAGACTCTGAGACAGCAATGCTCATCAGCCAGAAAAAAAATATTTCTGGATGGTTAAAACAGGTTTTGGATTGTGATGGAGTAGACACTCATGTGTTTAAATCTCACTCCACCAGGGCAGCATCAACATCTGCAAAATCCTCGGGGCCGCAGGATGGTCTAAAGAGGTGACCTTTTCCAAATTTTATGATAAACCTGTGCTGACAGTGCAAGGTTTTGGGCATGCTGTTTTTGGTTCGGTTTGATTTATTTTCTTTCTAAATTTAATTTGTAATGGGACAGAGGTGTTATTACTGTTTTGTTATTAAAAAAAATGATTATTGGATAATTCAAAGCAATGTTCAATACATTATTTATTCACTACTATGTGAACTGAAGCAGTGTATCGTATGGAATGGATCTATGGCATGGAATCACAGAGCTTTGAAATCTTCACGTAGTCACTCACGTGACTCCGAAGTAAAATAGTAAGATTAAACGAGAACTTACCAAGTTGAAGTTTGATCTTTATTTTATGAGGAGTTATGATGAGGGATTACGTGTCCTCCCCTCCCGACCCTCATAATCGCAAAGATCATCTGGTAGTTCTAGTCTTCTGAGTCTTACTATATCACTTCTACTATAGTTTCTGTGTTTTCACGCCACTGCTTTGAAGTATGACGTGCATGCGCCTGGCGGGGCTTCTTCACGTAATCCCTCATCGTAACTCCTCATAAAATAAAGATCAAACTTCAAACTGGTCAGTTCTCATTTAATCTTACTAGTTTCAATATATACTAGCATCTGTAGTTCGCTTTGGACACATGTATTCTAATGTTGCTGTTCTAATTTCTGAAGAAACTTATTCCAATTTTCCAATTATCCCAGGGAAGGTTGAGTTAACGTATGAGGAGCATTTGATAGGTCTGGGACCATACTCACTGGAGTTTAGAAGCATGAGGGATCTCATTGAAACCTATTAAATAATCAAAGGCCCAGATGGCGTGAACATAGAAAATATGTTTCTAGTAATGCGATAGACTGGCACCAGAGGGTACAGCCTCGGAATAAAAGGGTTACTTTTAGAAGTTAAATGAGGAGGAATTTCTTTAGCCAGGGTGTGTTATTCATTGCCACAGATTACTGTGGAGGCCAAGTTATTGGGTATTTTTAAAGGGGGGCGGGGAGTAGGAGTAGCGGGTGGTTAGGTATACATATATTCTGGATCAAATTGTAGCATTCCACGAACAGAGCAAATTGATCCCAAACAATTGTTAATATCAAAACACGACTCATGATTCTTTAATGGAATAATGAGACTCCAAGAACATCCCCATGTGAATCGATGCACTAGAGTCAAGGCTGAACCTATTCGGTAGATACAGCATTGGCTACAGACCAGATATTTTGGCTGCTCTGCTAAAAAGTTACACTTAAGAATTAACTGAGCCAGTAATCACACTGTTCCTCTACAGTTACAATGTCGGCACCTTATCAATAACACAGTTTCTCCACTTTTGGCAGGTTCAGACAAAAATCCTGGCTAATTACCCACAATCAGTTATAGGTCTTACAGCCTGGAAACAAGCCCTTTGACCCAACTTGCCCACACCGGCCAACATGTCCCATCTACACTAGTCCCACCTACCTACATTTTCTACAGATGCCTGTAAACCTGTCCGACCCATGTAACTGTCTGAAAAAAATGTTTCTTAAACGTCGCGATACTCCAGGCCTCATCTGCCTCCGCTGGCAGTTAATCCATATATCTACCACCCTTTGCATGAAAACTTTACCTCTCCGATTCCTATTAAATCTTTCTCTCCTCACCTTAAAGTTTACTGTCACCTCACAGCTTACTGTGAATCATTAGCAAAGAGAGAGCAGAGATCATTGACAGGTGCTTCAAGCAGCACTTGATTGTTGATAACCTGCTCAATGCAGCCCAGTTTGGATTTTGCCAGAATTACTTGGCTCCAGACCCCATCATAGCCTTGGTCTAAAGAGGGACCAAAGAGCTGAGTTCAGAAGTGAGATGAGAGTGAATGTCCTTGACATTAAGACAGCTTTTTACAAAGTGGAGCATTGATTTAAAACTGTCAAGAGATTAGGGATACTGGGATCTGTAGAAATCTATAAACAATCTTCTAGGGGAACTCAGCAGGCCAGGCAGCATCTGTGGAACAAAATGGCCAGTCGACAAATTAGATCCAGATGAATGTTTCTTTATCTGGACAAGATTAAGAAATATCAATGAACGTGAAAACGAAAGCCTTTAATTGCTGGAGCCATACCTTTCATAAAGCAAATACTTACAATCATTGAGTCAGTCACAGTGCATTATTCTGGGCTTTGAGCTTCTTGGCATTTTATGTCGATCTTAAGTGCATGCAAACAGGGCTACTTCATTTTCTGAGGTACCACAATTGGACTTGAATGATTAAAGGAAGGGAAGGCAATATTGAGGCATTTACAGATGTGTGGGCCTAGTGCACTGCCCCGACGCATAGCTTGCCAAGCGATAACCGGAAGGACTCGTTACAAGTTTAGTAAATGTATCTGAGACTTCAGTGAAAGTGCAATTAAAAGGAAACTCCATCAGTCAAAGTGATTCAAGAATTGAGAAGTAAACAATGGAAAGAGTGAAGAAAGTGAATGAAAGGGAGTGAATGCATCATAAAATCATAACAAAAAAAACATTGGAAAATGAATGGATTGAGAGAGCTAAAACGAAAAGATAAATTAACAAAAGTGACATTTCTCAGTTCTCCCAAAATAATGCACCCACCAAAATAATTCACAATCTGACATAATAACACTCATAACCTTTAATAGTTACATTTTGAAGCCAGAGAAGTTAATTGCCAGTCATTAATCCTTCTCATATTGTTACTAACATATTTTGGAGTAGTTTATTATGTCATGTGTAGACGAGGCAACGTGAAAAGCTTTTGTTTGCCTGCTATACAGTCGAACAAAAGAGTACTTGTAATTTCCGTTGATGTATCTCTGAGGCTTATGTAATTTGTATTCTAAAAATACTGCCAAGTTTATGGCCTTCAGTGCCTGTCATTGATGGGGCAGACAGCAAAATGTTGTTCATGTGTAACTAATTGGACAGCAACATTTGGATATTCATATTTAATTGTGCATCTGCTTCTCCCACAGTGGAGCAAAGTAACAGTGTCAGGGTTAGCTTTACAATAACATCTTCCCAAAGTATTGTTGTGTTTACAGAACTGTCAGAATTGCAAACTTGGAAAATGATTTTCTTGTACCATGTAGAAAACAGATTTATTATGATTTGGCTATATTAAATTACAACAATTGATCAACAGAGAGAGAGAGAGAGAGAGAGAGAGAGAGAGAGAGAGAGATCATTCAACCCAACGGGTCTGTTGCTATTCATGCTCTACACAAATAACTTAACATCACCACACATTCTCTATTGCTTTCTCATTTAAATCCAGATTCCCTTGAAATGTATCATCACTACCTGCTCTACGTCTGACAAGATATTCCACATTTTTTAATCAAAGAGCTTCTGAATTCTCTTTTAGTGATTATTTTATTCTTTAGATTTTTAGTTTTACATATTTTCTGGCAATTGATTTTTTTCTTTTCGACTTTCCCATCAATTTCCTTATCTTCATCTTGATTAGATCATTCTATTTCCATTTAAACAAGTCCAATCTGCGGACTTTCCCAAAATACGTCTTTTTATTGAATAAATCAGATTACGAAACCCAGAGTCCACATATGTCTTGCTAAACAAGAAAACGTAGAAGCTGCTGTCCAATTAGCTCTGCTTCTTGACAAATTTTGACACACTGGTACCTTGCCAAGAAACTCAGCATCTTTAGTCAGAGGGTGGTGAATCTGTGGAATTCATTGCCACAGAAGGTCCAAACGATGGATATTTTTAAGGCAGAGTTTGGAAAATGGAGTTGAGAGGGAAAGGTAGATCAGCCATGATTGAATGGCAGAGCAGACTTTATGGGGTGAATGGCCTAGTACTGCTCTTATCACTTATGAACACAAACATGAAACCACAAAGAAAGGTTAACCTACAAGTTAACCACTAAAAATGATAAAAATGTTAGGGTCAATACATGCAGGTGTGTACAAAGTTTTAATAGTCTAATTATTATTGGAGCTAACAAGCTCGTGCTTGATAAAACATATTTTTTTAAGTTCAGCCTTTCATTGCGTCAGTATTCAATTAACGTTGTGGATTCTTAAATGTTCTTTTCCTGTCCCTTTTAGACTTCTTTTCCTTTCCCAATCTTTATTTATCTGTCTATAAATTTCAGCAATTATGTTTTTCTTTCCCAAGTAAATGTCTAAATCCATGCAAGTGGTGGTTGATAAAGTATTATTGCACTCGATCTAATCATAAATTATTTAACGTAAATGTGTATTAGAAGTTACATGCCTGTTAATTATCATGAAACTCTTTCCAGTTCATGAAAGGGAATTCAATCTGAAGTCTTATTCAAGCTAGGAGCAATTTATATCTGCAAGGATTTGAAGAACAACGATGACAACATAATAAAAATCAGTTCTCTCTTCCTCACTGCTGTTGACAAAATAGATAACCTGAATTATCACTATAAGCAAAGAAGCTGTCAATGGCATGTAAAATTAAATGCAGTGTTCAGACTCATTTTAGTAATAACACCTACAGTGCCTGAAAGATGTCAGAAACCTGGCAGCTGAAAGTGGATTCTGGCTGACATCTTCACTGTCTCCTTGCAGGAACAGACCACCCTCCTGACTGTGTTATTAAATCAATTCCCAGTTTCACACAGAGAATCACCCTCTTCCTTTTCATTAATAGATTTCCTGAGAATGTTTTTTGTCATCTATCAAAATAGCCGCAATCTGCATCCCAAATTGTAACCACACACAGCATTAAAATATTTCTCATCCTGTCACCCTTAATTCTCTTTCTCTTTATTTCATTCCTGGCCCACTTTTCTGACATGAGCTCGAGCTGCTCAATCAGTCTGTACTCTCAGCAAATCATGACCAATCCCACGAGATGATGGATCCACAGATACAGATAGTGCATCCACGGATAATATCGAATTGGTGTACTAAGGGTGAGCCACTGAGCTAGAGCCAGGTGCTGAACCATTGCCCCATCTATTAGATTTCCTTTTCAACCAAACTCAAGCTTACATTATATCTCAGGCTTTGAAATTCACATCGATAGATCCTGTGCTATGATTTTGGTTTTTCGAGGTATGCATTGAATTTGTCAATGATCTTATCAGGATTTTTTACCTTACTATTCATTTACTAGACACCTACAGAAAAGTTATAATTCTTTCTCCCTTATTCACACAACAATATAGATAACCTTCTCTGAGTCATCAATACCTTTCTTAAAAATATTGAATGCCAGTTTGTACATGACTCTATAGCATAATTGGCTTCCCAGTTCACCATAAGATGGAACTTATGTAGAGATACTACAGCTAATATCCACACAAACTTTGACAAAAGAAACGCAAGCTGGTATTGATTTTAGTTTAATTCCGTTTTGGTAGTTGTGTAACAAAAACTTTTGAAAACCTCTGCTTCCACTGCTCCTTTTCATTGCAATCCATTATAAATTTGCTAGGCTCACAGTTCTGGTCACCACAATACAAAGAGAAATTGGAGGCAGAGGAGGTTTACCGGAATGATGCCTGGATGAGAAGGTATTAGATGCAGGGAGAGGTTGGACCGATTACAATTATTTTCCAGAATCATAGTTATACAGCATGGAAACGGGCCCTTCAGTCCAACTTGCCCATGCTGACAAACATGCGCTACCTACACTAGTCTCACCTGCCTGCATTTGGCCCACATCCTTCTTGATCTATCCTAACCAAGTAAATGATTTTAATTGTTGTGATGGTACCTGCATCAACTACCTATTATTTATGTCATAAGTGATAGGAGCAGAATTAGGCCATTTGTCCCATCAAGCCTACTCCACCATTCAATCATGGCTGATCTATCTCTCCCTCCCAACCCCATTCTCCTGCCTTCTCCCCATAACCCTTGATACCCATACTAATCAAGAATCTATCTATCTCTGCCAAACAAATATCTATTGACTGCGTCCAGAGCCTTCACAATGAATTTCACAGATTCACCACCCTCTGACTAAAGAAATTCCATCTCATCTTCCGAAAGGTATGTCATGTAATTCTGAGGCTATGTTCTCTGGTCCTAGACTCTCCCACTAGTGGAAACAACCTCTCCACATCCACTCTATCCAAGCCATATTCATTAAGTTTCAATTAGGAAGTTTATCTTCTGCCAGCTTGTTCCTTACACCTATCGCCGTTTGTGTAAAAAAACGTTGCCCATTGATTCTTATTAATCTATTCCCCCTCACCTAAAGCTATATACTCTGGATCTTGACTCTGTGGATTTACTCTTTATAATCCTCTCATGATATTATACGATGATAATATGATCACCCCTCATCCTCACGCACTCTAAGGAATAAAGTCCTAGCATGCTCAACTTCTCCCTATAACTTAGGCCCTCGAGTCCTGGCAATGGTTGTATACAACTGTAACATAACCTCCCAAACTCTAGCCTATACTCAATACTCTGATTAAAGAAGCCCAATGTCGCAAAAACCTTCTTGATCATCCTTTCTACCTGTGACGTCACTTTCAAGGAACTACGTAGCTGAACAGTATAAGTTCCCAAAACTTCCCAAAATGCAACACCTCCCATTTATCTCAATTAAACTCCACCTGCCCAACCAATTAAGATCCTGCCAGGATATGGATTTTGTGCAAGCAGATATGAGTTGGCTTTGGCATCATGTTCTGCACAGACATTGTGGGCCGGAGGGCCTGTTCCTGTGTTCTATTGTTCTACTTTCTATTAGGGCAACTTTATTAATATGTTTCATTCTTGATTGTCTGTAGAAACTCTTTCTATTATTCTGTTTTTACATTTCTGAATTTTCAATCTTTCAGTAAAATGGGCCTGTCCCACTTAGGCGATTTTTCAACGGACTGCCGGCGGCTGTCAAGGTGCCGGCAGTCGCCTGAAAAACCGGGAACTGAAACGGCGACTGTCAGAGTGGAACACAGACACATACACAAACACATCGCAAAGGCGAGAGCCAGGGCAAGCAGGGGGAGCGCTGTCTGAAATTCACACGGTGCAAAGCAGACACACACCGCGATGAAGGTTGGACTTGTAATTAAGACGGTTAGCACAGTGTACGGTGTCCTTTAAAAGAGGTGGGCGAGAAGGGGGTGGGAGAAGGAGTGGAGACACTTTTAAGACGCCAGACAACTTTTAATAAGCCAGAGATACATAGCTGTGAAGTTCGGCGGACATTTAACATTACCAGTCGGTTATCCTTGGTTCTGAAAAGTCCTGCTTACGTTTTTTTCCCCCAATGAGCCAATTAAAATGACCAGTCAGCAAAGGCGATTAACTAAAACTACCAACAACTACCTTGACTACCTACAACTACATGGCAACCCCACTACAACTGCACCCACGACCACAGGATTATCGATTATCTCCATGGTGACCAATTGTTGAAAAATTTGCGGCGACCATAACTGAGGCCGTAAATAATTCCCAGAATACTGGGAACTCCTCGCGACCATGAAGGAGACTCACCAGAGACCACCGGCGAACATGTGGCGACCATGTGGCAAGCGCAGAGTCTCCTGCACTCGCCTAAAAAGTCGCCTGTGAGACAGGCCCATTTAGTATTTTTTCTTTTATAAGCAGACCTTGACCTGCCACTGGATTAGACAGGTGTAAAGAAATATTACTCAATATTTCTATATGCCTAACCTGGAAGCAGCGAAGCCCCTGTACTTGCTGTCACCTGCCCGATGAAGCCACTCTTAACTTGAGCAGATCAATTGGCACAAATTGCTTCAAGAAAGTACCCTGACAATTGACAGGCCAGGCCCTGTGCGGTAGTCTATTTGTTTGTATATCCCCAACTATTGATTTGACAGCTGGGTAAACCACAGGTTCAGCTGACTATCAAAGCTATTTAATGTGATTGTGATTTTGTCTTATATTTGCAAACATTTAAAGTCATTAAAAAGCTATTAAATATATACATGGTATTAATTAAAGTAGAAAATTATAAACGTTTTGAAATAAAATTAAAATACTATCACAAACAAAACATTAGAGAGCTGTCAGGGTAATTACAATGTTTAAGAAAGAACTGCAGATGCTGGGAAAATCAAAGGTAGACAAAAAAATGCTGGAAAAACTCAGCGGGTGAGGCAGCATCTATGGAGAGAAGGAATTGGCGATGGTTTTTCTCGACCCGAAAAGTCGCCAATTCCTTCTCTCCATAGATGCTGCCTTCCCCATTGAGTTTCTCCAGCATTTGGTTGTCTAAAGTAATTAATTATCTCATTTTTTTACTTAAAAAAGTTCCTTCTCTCCTACAGAACCATTCCTCTCCATTGAAATAAATGGGGCTGCGGCACCACACCTGTTCTAACTTGACTCTTGTTCAGCAAACAGAACAAATTGCTGGGAAATTGATAACTCCACTGTTGGATCTTGTGAACATCAGAGCACTTGTGGAATAAGCAAGATATTTAACTGCGACAACGTACAGGCTGTCATACTCCTATGTTTACTTGTGAGTTTCATGCTTTTTGGTGGACACATGAGGAAAATTGCAACTACTGGTATTTCTCTGGAAAACCGAAGGCAGTATCTGTATCCATTGTATCTCACGTCTGGCTGCTACGTCTGCAATTGGATTACACATTGGAATACATCCTCTGGAATGAGCATGGAATAAAGGGAATAGATAGTGTATTCCCTTTCCCCTGGTAAGGGGGAGACTACAAATAGAGGGCATAAGGTTTAACATGAAATGGAAAATATTTAAGGGGAATTTTAGAAGCAGGACCTTCACACAGAGAGCATTGGTTATATAAAATGAGCGGCCAGAGGAAATGACGGGGGTGGGTACAATTACAATGATCAAAATATATTTAGACAAGTACATCGACAGAAAAGATCTAGATAGCTATGGGCCAAATGTCTGAAGAAGGGTCTCGACCCGAAATGTCGCCTATCTCCTTCGCTCCTTAGATGCTGCTGCACCCGCTGAGTTTCTCCAGCTTTTTGTGTAACCCTGTAGGAAAGTGGGACTAGCTTAGATACATATGGTCTGAAGAAGGGTTTCGACCTGAAACGTTGCCTATTTCATAGATGCTCCCTCACCCATTTCTACAGCATTTTTGTCTACCATTGATTTTCCAGAATCTGCAGTTCCTTCTTAAACATTAGGCATGGATAAGTTGGGCGAAAAGGACTGTCTCCGCACTGTATAACTCCGACTTTTCCCAGCTCTGTTTTGAAAACTGTAAATCCACCTGTCCTCACAAACTCCAATGAAGGGTTACCAATACAAAACAGTGGCTGGTTTGCCTTTCCACAGATGTTGCTTGACTGGCTGAGTTATTACATGATTTCTGCTTTTGTTCCTATCTTCCTTTCCCTTCCATCATACGTTTTATTTTTTAAATTATTTTTACTCAGTTGAAATACTCATTACTTTCAGATTCATTCTGGTGAACTTTGGTGCATAGAGGGGTGGCACAGTAGTGCAGTGGTTGCTGTCTATATGCAGTTTGTACGTTTTCCTTGTAACCGCCTGGATTTTTTCCGGGTGCTCCAGATTCCTCTCACATTCCAAAGATGCGCAGGATTATAGGTTAATTGGCTTCAGTAAATTGTCCCTGGCGTGTCGGATCGCACTAGTATTGGGGTGTTTATTGGTTGAGGCAAACTTGTTGAGCCGTGGGGACCTGTTTCCATGCTGTATCTCTAAACTAAATTAAAAGTGTGGGCAGAATCAACGATTTGACCAATCTATTCTTTTTGGAATTTTTGCCCACCACCTCTGCATTCTGCAACTTCAGAGACACCATGATCACAATTTTCCATGAGTTAACAGGTAGATTATTATGGGCAGGGTACCGACAGTTTCCCATTTTGTACACAAAACCACATTGTCTGCATGCTCCATCCTGAAACATTTCCTCTTGAATCTTTTTTTAATCGATGGAATCTTTAGTTTAGCTTTTAGTTTAGAGATACAGGCCCTTTGGCCCACTGGGTCTGTGCTGACCAGCGATCCCCACAATTTAACACTATCCTACACCCAATAGGGACAATTTTTACATTTAGCAAGCCAATTAACTAACAAACCTGTACGTCTTTGTAGTGTGGGAGGAAACCGAAGATCTCGGAGAAAACCCATGCAGGTCATGGGGGGAACGTACAAACTCCATACAAACAGCACCCGTAGTCGGGATCGAACCCAGCTGTCTGGCTCTGCATTCGCTGTAAGGGAGCAACTCTACCACTGCGCCACCGTGCCCCCCAGCAACACACAACTGCCGAAACATGACCCATTTTCCCGTGTGCCTCCCATCCTCAACAAGGTGCGCTTCAGCTTTTTTTATTTTTGCTCTCACTAGTCTCCAGTAGCTCTGAATGTACATTCCCCAATGTATGAACTACAAAATCTTAATTTTCAGTTTGATGTCCTTCATGCTTTTATCTCAGAAATCTTCACGCTGACCACCATCTCACACCTGCCCTTAGCATTCCATACTGGTCACGAGAACCTCCCACTACTTCCAGGTCTTCATTTTCACCCATAACCTTCCATCATTCCATCATGATCCTGCAGTTTGAAAACATTCTTTGCAACCATGAGTATTTTCCTCCTTCCAACTCTTGGTTATCCTTAAATCTCTGTGGTAAAAAGGGTTGGGACTGTTTATTCTTGTGACCTCCAATTTCTGGCCATTGTGATGTTTTCGCACCATCAAGAGCGAGGAAGGTCGCCGCAAATGAGGAGGGACCTGAGCCACTGAGACCGAGACCACAGGGAGACTGCCGAGTGAGTAGGGAGACCCACATTGCAGAGTGTAAAACTGCGGAGGGTCGTCAAGAGAGTTTTAAAAAAAAAAAAATCAAAAATAGATTTATTCAAATATTTACACGATTTACAATACCAAATAATTCAAAACAAAATCCACCACCACAATACAACCAAAACAAATATTCCTTCGACAACTATTTCCCCATCCTTATTATGGATGCATTCCACCCCCGCGGTGCCCAGCTGTCCCGGAAATCCCCCAGGGTGCCCATGGACGGCGCGTAGTCTCTCTCTAAAACCACCCGGGCACAGACGTACTGTAACCCCGGAAAAGGGGCAGGCAGCTGGCTCGGGCACAACTTGTCCAGGCCTAGGAGCAACCCATCCAGGACATATTCAGCCCTACCCACTACCCTAAGCCCAGGGTGTCCAAGATGAGGATGGGTGATGTGAAGTGCAGCCAGAAGGCAAGGAGCAGCCCCTTTACGTATTGGATCAGGAGTTGCAACCTCACCCACTCCATGTACATGTGGAACATAGACTTTTCAAGTGGCCGGCGGCTATGAACCAGGAGAGAAACGGGTTGCACGGGACTCCTCGGTGCAGTAGCCTCCACCCCAGGTCCCCGTTGTAGAGGGGGAGAAACCTTGCATAGAGGGACCCCCACTGGGGGTCCTGGTGGACCAGGGTGAGGAAGTGCAGGGTGCGGAAAAAGAGCCTGTACAGGAGACACCTCCCTGCGCCTCGGAGGAAGATGAAGGGAGTTGAGGAAAGGCAGCTCAAGTTGTGTGGTACCGGCTCCCAAGACCGATTCTGGGGCCTGAGTCCGTCGAGAAATTCCGGCTGAGCAGGGGTTTGCTCAGCCAGACGTACTCCACACATTCGAGCCTCCCCGACACCCGGTGGGGTGGGACAAGGGCCAGCCGCTCTCACGACTGGGTCATCGCGCTCTGCAGGCAGAGGGGAGCCCTGGTCGATGGTAACCAAGTTCCAGACTCTCACAGGTCCCGGAAGAAGCCGGGCATCCTCTGCAGGACGGCACGGCTGATGCCCACCACCGGTATCCACTTATATCCTTGAAGGCAGTGGCCCGTTGGACGATGTGCGATGCCAGCATGTGCCACATGAGAGGACGCCCAGTGTATACGTATCTCTGCAGCGTCCTGAGGCAAAGAGCCACCGCCTGGATGTAAATGTCCACCAGCGACTGTCCGCCCTCCTCGATCGGGAGACTCAGGACCGTTGCAGAGACCCAGTGCTTTCCGTTGCTCCAGAAGAAGTCCTCTGGATGATCCCAGTAAACATAGCCGGTGGGACCAAAGTGGTCTTCCAGTACCAGCGCATGGAGGCCATCAGCTGGTTAATGACCAACACCCTGCCCTGGTAGGAAAGCATCCTTAGTAAACCTGGCAAGCGCCTCAGCCGAGCGATGACTTTCGCCCCTTGCTCCTGCCAGTTGGCTGGCCCTGGCAGTGGGCTGCTGAGAATGGAGTGGAACCCGGCAGGGGGCCACCAAGATTGAAGGGGGACTTGATATGGAGGGGCATCTTTGGCCATATGTGGTGGCAGGCCTTGTCTGCTGCTGCACAAAGAAGATATGACTGTTCAATTAATTTTTTGTAACTTGTGGCGACTCTGAGTACTGCCTAGGTGCAGTCTGCTATATGATTTAACAGGATTACAGTGTTTACAAAACAAAGCATTTTATGATACCAAGGTACATGTGAGAATAAAGTACCATTGAATCATTAAATTGAATCATTGTATATATTTTTTTACTGTATTTAGAGTAAACATAATCTTCAATTTTTTTTTCATAATTGCAGATTTTTATCCAAGTGTCAACAGTATGGTAATTATTTTCAGTGTCTCAGTGGAGCGATCTAAGTAATATTACTTTCGTGGTACATGTCCTCTTCTGTGCCCTAGCCTTTAATTGCTTTCTTCTGATTCATGGCAATACTTGAGAGATAAAACTAAGAAAGACACTTAAGTAGGTCATGTTGTACTGGGTCATGTCTATTTTCATGAATGCCATTGAACTAAAAATAGAAAATTATATTTTGTTGTATAATTCAATAAAGTAAATGTACTGTAAATGTTCAAGTACTTAAATGTTCATGGTTTCTGAGCCTAAAGCTTCACATATTTCAGTTGTAACATATTATAAATGTTTTTTTGATCATGCTTCTTTGTTCGATGCCTTTAGGAGCTAAGAGACTAGAGTAGAAGTTTATAGCTATGCCATTAATCTGAATCTGTCAGACCATTTCATTGACTAATGCTATTCGTAAAATACTCCTATTTTGCATAATAAAGTCGTAGAAGCTGAATTCAATATGCACTTTTATCTCGATTCAAATATGAAGATAATAGGGACTAATTATGAACATTTGCGTATGACATCATTAAATGACAACATGCATTTAAATTAAATCAACTATACTTTCCTGTTTTCTCTATAGTTTTCACTGTTTTTAACTGCCTAACTGCCATACTGCGCACAACAGGAGAAGAGCCCAGGTTTCTCATTTTCAAGCTCTGCTGTAATTATGTTTGCTTTCCTTCTGCATTTGCCGGTTGCAAATTGTGGAGCTGGCGTACTAATCACAGACATAAACACACAATAAAACTGATTATAAAGTTCTACTGGATGCACAAGCGGTTTTCTTGGCAGTCCTCCCACTGCTACATTGGCAATTGAATTGCGTCCTGACTTGGTAAATGGAGCAAAATATGTGACCGCATGATAGCATTGAGAGACTCAGTCTTATATCATTGGGTGGCAGTGGATGTGTTGTAAGTGGGCAAAACCAGTGAGCTAAACAGTAATGAGTGGCTGTATAATTCTGTAGTCAGCTGGGTTGGCCATCAATCTGATCAATCTTTTTACAATTCCGGCTGAGATCAACTTTTAATGTGGTTTGCTAGATGCAGCACAGTAGTGCCAAAGCTCTTCACGCTGATTTCTGACAAAAACATCTTCCTAAATGCTTTTGTAAATTGAGGAAGCCTTTTCATGCAATGTCTCCCTCCCAAAGCTGCATTGGTTCAGGAAGTTAGCACTGCTGTTTGGAATCTGAATTTTTAAAAATGGCACTTTGTTGAACTCCAGCCTTTCCTCACATTTCCACTAAAGCAACAAAGATGAAGAGCAGTTTTTTACTAATTACATTACCTTGTAATTCTACTGAGGACAGAACAAGAGATGTTCGGAAAGTCAGTGACAACACCTCACAGTAGGGGTGAGAGTGCTCGGGGATGGAGAGTGTGTTGGTGATTGAGAGGCTGAGTTTCAGTTGACCAGTAATGAGGAGAGCGTCTAACGCTCGAGGTTCAATACTTGAACTCTGGAATTCAACCCCTTCAATGTCACTGCAGCAGATCTAACATTGCCTTACCTTTGCAAAACCAAAGACCACAGGGTAATAGGCTCATGCACGACAGTTTACCCTCCACTAGCACAGGTGCTCCATGGTGATTGTCCCCAATCCAAGCTTTCCCACCTCTCTGAACATGAAGGGAGTTAAATGTCAGTTTGGTGATAATTTTTAGCAGATATCTCGGGAAATAATTGACCCAAGTTATTGAGGATTGGATTTTTGAAATCATAAGAAAAATTTCTACCAGAAGATGTAACATATTCACTGATATTGTAACATCAGCAGCTGGGGAGCGGTCAGATTTTAAAAAAAGTCAGATTGGTCAGCAATTTTAATACAAAAGTCGGGAAAATAATGTACCAAATGTACAGTGGAGTGGATTTCTAAAGTCACAAGGAAAATCTCTACTGAAATATGTATTATTTAAATTAAATATTTCCCCGTTTTCGCATCTGGTTTTCGAGGAGATACATTTCAAAGGCAAAATGACACACACACACACACACACTTGACTGGCAGCGCATTGGGTTTGCAACGGGAGGGAGGGAGGGGTGTGACTTGACTCGCTGCACAAGGTTTCCCAGAGGGAGTAATGGCCGCGAGGGCCACCTTATCATCTCGCGGCCCGCACGACGATAACGGCCGCCATCGCCGCCATGTTCTACCATCGGGCGGGGGAGATGGAGAGGATTCATAAGCAAGCCGGTGGCCTCTGGTGACAGGCTGCAACCTGCTGTGCCCTCCCGATCTGCAGAACGCTCGTTCTTTCTGCGCATTTTGATGAACGGGGGGGGGGGTGACTTAACTCGTGCAAAACAGCAGATGTTTAATCCAGAGCTGGGCTGGGAGGAGGGACACAGAGAGGGACCCAGACTCAGAGAAACAATAACATTCAATGCTATGAAAAAAAGAAATAAACAATGCTTTAGTCCACGGGGGGGGGGGGGGGGGAGGGAGGCAGGTGGGGGCATGCGGCATCACACACATTAACCACCCCCACACACACACACATACTAACTACCCCCCTGCACACACTCTTTATACCCCCCTTGTTATTATATTAACATTATTAATGAGAGAGAGAGAGAGAGACGGGGGGGTCGCAAGGTTTTTATCAAAGGACTTGCGAGCGGCGTGACTGGCAGCGCAACGGGAGGGAGGGAGGGGCATGACTTGATTCACTGCGCCAGGTAATGGCCGCGAGGGCCACCTTCTCATATCATGGCCCGCACGACGATAATGGCTGCCATCGCCGCCATGTTCTACCATCGGGCGGGGGAGACGGAGAGGATTCATAAGCCAGCCGGTGGCCATCACAGTCTCAGAGAAACAATAACATTCAATGCTATGAAAAAAAGAAATAAACAATGCTTTAGTCCACAGTGGAGGGGGGTAGGAGGCAGGTGGGCCTCAATTGGTGGGCATGTGGGTATTGTGACATCAGCAGCTGGCAAGCAGTGATAATATTTAACAAGTGAACAAGTTTATTCAAAATCTGGGGAGATAATTGACCGAGGAGTAGATTTCTGAACTCATAATTTAAATCCCTACCGAAATATGTTAAAATTTCCGCGTTTTTGCGTCTGGTTTTCGAGGAAATACATTTCAAAGGCAAAATGACACATACCCGCACACACACACACACACACACACACACACACACACGCAGAGTTTATAAATTATGTAGATAGATAGATATATGATTATGATATATGATAGATATGATATGATATCATTTTATAACAAGTAATTAAGTTGCTTACCATTTGCTTCACAGATGAAAAACAGGTTATTGCAAATTCCTGCTTTGCAGAGTGAGTTAAAGCATTAACGTAGCAAAAAGCACTTCACATGTTACTTCTAAGTTATAAATGACAGAAATGCACTCTAGTATTAATGCCCAATATGTAGGAAAATTGTTACTAATTTCATAATGATAAAGTGTACTGCAAATCTGGAGTTTTGTTAATGTTTTCATCTTTTTGTGTCTTGGTTTTAGAGTGCTGTTAAATACAATTGTGAAATAATTAGCTTCCTTTCGCTCTTCTATTGCTTCATTTTTTCTCTATGCTCAAAATGTACCTGTGATTATTGAAACGGCTACTAGATTGTTTTGTTCCTTCTGCTGGTAAGGGTCCTAGGGTAAAATCATCGGTCTCCCACAAGGAGCAGGGAATGAACAGATAGTCCTATGGTGACTGTAAATTGGGTTCCAGCATCCATCCAAGTAAATGCAGACACCTGCTGAGAATCCCCAGATAACTAGCTGATGTAAGGAATTCAAATTCCAGCTACTGTACAACCAGTACTTGGCTCCGGGTGAGTTGTTACAGGGAAGGTTTTGAACAGGATGGCAGCAACTAAGAAATACTGAGAAAAGGAAGGCAATTAGTCATTGAAAGACAATGGAAAATGCATGTTAATTAAGTTGTACATCTGAAAACATAACCTTAATTTTTTTGGAGAGCCGATGCAATTGTCTAAGGCAGGTTCATATAAATGTGTGCCCATTCACAATTTAACTAATGTACTGTAGTTAATACACTCGATTTTTACTCAATGGACACATCCCAGGAGCAGCTGCATTCAGGAAATCCTGATCTTGCAAATGAATTCCCTAAACAACTCCCCACTTGTTGAATTTGATGTTCAGCTGCTCACTGCTTATTCCTATGAAAGACCAAAGGATCACAAAGGGGAAAATCTTAACATCTTGTAGACATTTGTTTTGGAAAGAATGCCTTTATAATTTAACTACTGATGATATATCCAAGCCACATTTCCCCCAAGATTGATAATATGAAATTGCAGGATAATATGGAATTGCAAGAAAACTTTTCCCAATGTTGGGTGAGTCCAGAACCAGGGGCCACAGTCTTAGAATAAAGGGGAGGTCATTTAAGACTGAGCTGAGAAAAAACTTTTTTACCCAGAGAGTAGTGAATTTATGGAATTTCCTGCCACAGAGGGTAGTGGAGGGCAAATCACTGGATGAGATTTAAGAGAGAGTTGGATAGAGCTCTAGGGGCTAGTGGAGTCAAGGGATATGGGGAGAAGGCAGGCACGGGTTATTGATAGCGGACGATTAGCCATGATCATATTGAATGGCTTGAAGGGCCGAATGGCCTCCTCCTGCATCTATTTTCTATGTTTCTATGTTTCTATGAAGAAAATACTATGAAAACCCACATGATTTTGGGAAATGATCATGGAACATTCATAGTTTAGAAAATAGTCATCACCTTTCATCTGAAATCATGCCAGTATAGCCATTCCCTGCTGCATGCTGAAAAAGAACCCAAATGTGAAAGTTGCTAGTTTGTCATAACTGGTTTATTAAAACATGTATTATTTTGTTAAATCTGACCTATATGTGACTTTAGTTCCACGAATAAAGTGATGAGCTCTAAAATGTCTTTTTAAGAATAGTTGCCAACTCTAGTTAATCCTTTAATTCACACAATCTCCAGCTGGTCAAATATTTGTACTCCTCTTCTCATAAGTGTAAAGTGAAACAAAATTGTGCCCTTGGTTCAAATGCCACTGCTCTCTTTCTTCTGAACTGCTTGCAGTGATATCAAAGTGATTGACCATTAATTCCTTTCATCCTCAAGACAATCCTGGTTGACTGCTAGCTTTATTCTGTAGTGGCTAAGTAAAGCACAGTTTTATCACAGTGCTTCTATCGGTTTAAGAAGGTGTCCCCATGCTCAGAGCACAATGAAGAATAGCCAATAAATGCCAGTTTTGCCAACATAATGCAACATCCTGACATGTGATATAGAAACAAATTGCAAAAGGATGCAATGACATTTGTTACTGGGGAGAAAAGTTCACTGAAATAGATTTATAGAGTTTTGCCAAACCCATTAAAGTTCACATATCCTTAATTATGTGGTCTAGATTATTATGCTCCTGATTTGCACACCCTCCTAACACATTAACCTACTTATGCATACTTAAATATTATTATTTTGAGGCCATAAAATAAATTGTATTCACACTGCTAGTTAGTAATGATATGCAGCATCCATTATTCGATTTCATCATAAAGCATTCTTGAATACCGTTAACCTCTTGGGCATTTTTAAAAAAATTAACAACGCTACATGACAAATGTTACACAAATGTCTAATTTCTCGAGTTAACAAAAATGGCACATTCATCTGAACACTTTAACCTCAACTTTCTTGTAGAGTTGCTGCAATTCAGCAATGATAGTTGATACAAATATGTTTCCTTTCTCAATTTAATTAATATATGGTAGTGACTGTGAAATCTATATAATTAAAAGTCTTAACTTGACCACTTCCTGTTTGCACTGTATATTGATTTTAGAAAAAACGCGACCACTTATGGCTGTGAATTTTGGCCACCTTACTCAGTCCTCTTCCAGCTGTCAGGGCCAGAGGATTTTTCCCACCGATTAAAAATAAAAGACATACTAATGTTTAAAAAATGTTGAGATTCTCTCTCCTGTCAATCACGCCATGAATGTCACGCCCCTTCCTGTGGGGGAGCAGCTATAAACCCGAAAGTGTGGGCGTGGCTCAGTCTCTGCAAGATGGGGGAGGGAGAGGGTCACGACACTCAGTCTGAGCTGGAAATCTACAGAACACTGAGAATACTGACCTGTGATTGCCCTTTATGTGTTTTTAAACTGTGCCTTTTGCAACTGTGTGCCTTTTGCAACTGTGTACCTTTTGCAACTGTAAACAAAAGATGAAAATGTCTACAATTGTTTGTCCACCCTCTCCCCCTTCTCTCTCACAGTCTCTCAACTGTTTTCAGCAGAATTTCTAGCCGTTTCTGCCAGGCCTGAGTGACTGAGCTGCTATACTAGCTCTCCGGAAAGAAGTCGCTTTGGCCCACAACACCCATGCTAGTGCTCCAGAAAGCCCCCCCCCCCCCCCCACCCCACCCCCCCCACTCACTCCGCACTGGCCAGCAATATTGCAATTGGTGGAGAGGTGGAATATTGTGTTGGGGGACCAGCCCTCCCGTGTGAACATGGGACCCAATGGATCCCACTTAGTGTATTTATATATATAATTAAAAGTCTAATCTTGCCCACTTCTTGTTCTCACTGTATATTGATTTTAGAAAAAACGCTGCCACGTACTGCTGTGATATTTGGCCATCTTACTCAGAGCCCCCTCCGCTCATCAGGGCCAGAGGATTTTTCACATCGATGAAAAATAAAAGACTTATTAATGTTTTAAAAATGTTGAGATTCTCTCTCCTGTCAATCACACCATGAAGGCCACGTCCCTTCTGGTGGGAGGGAGGAGGGACTATAAAACCCGGAAGTGTGGTCGTAAAATCTCTGCAAAATGGGGGACGGAGTGGTCATGACTCTCAGTCTGAGCTTTGAATCAACTGAACACACTGAATGTCTACTGAAATGAGTGAGAATTTTCTGTGGTTTTTATGGTTGTTTTATGGTGGTTTTACCCTACTTCAAATGGTATGAAGCTGCATTTGAATTTGGTGGCCTTGCACCCTGCTTGAAGTGGTATGAAACTGCATTTGAATTTGGTGGCCTTGCACCCTGCTTAAAGTGGTAGGAAACTGCACTTGAATTTGGTGGTCTTGCACCCTGCTTGAAGTGGTAGGATACTGCACTTGAATTTGGTGGCCTTGCACCCTGCTTGAAATGGAATTTCAAGGAATAGCCGCAACTCAACTGCCAGCTCACCAGCCGTGAGTGAGTGAGCTGCCAGCACACCCAATGATCCATTTGGCCCCCAATGTCCATACTTCCCCTCTGGAAACTAGTCCCTTCAGCCCACAACACCCATACTAGCACTCCAGAAAGCCCCACCCCTCACTGGCCACCAATACTGGAATTGGTGGAGAGGTGGAATATTGCGTTGGGGACCAGCCCTCCCATGTGAACATGAGACCCTGCGGGTCCCACTTAGTCTAGTATATTCTAACTGGTCACTTTGTGACATGCTAAGGTCATTCCTACGCATAGGAAGGGTACAGAGAATGGTGGGCTTAGCCCGATCCATCAGGAGCACAGGACACAGCATGCCCCGCTGTCAAAAATATCTACATGGTGTGTAATCTCAAGAAGGCAGCATCTATCATCAAGGATCCTCACTATCTGGATAATGCTATTTTCCCGCTACCTCTGTCGGACAGGGGGCAAAGAAGCTCAAGTCCCACAGAACCTGGTTCAGGGACAGCTAGTTTCCTACAATTATCAGGTTCTTGAACCAATGTGCACAACATTAATCTTACCTTGTCAGCGAAACACCATGGACAACCTTTTGTAGTAGCCTGAACCTGTTCATTAATTGTGAATTTTCGCACTAATGTTATTTTTTTACAGTCTTTTTCTTTTCACTGTATTGTAGGATGCATCTGTAAATTATACTTTAAAAGAAAGACTACATCTGTCTGCTTTGTCTTAGAAAACTTCAACAGCAAATTAAGATGAGGGAGATAGGCCACATGGCCAATAATTGGTAATGCTGAAGATAGACACAAAAGGCTGGAGCAGCTCAGCGGGACAGGCAGCATCTTTGGAGAGAAGGAAGGGTCGAGACCCTTCTTCAGACAGGTAATTGGTAATGCCAATTAGAAACGTTAGTGGCTTACTTGCATCCTTCTGTGTTATTGATTTTCCTGCAGTGCATTCACTTTCATTCTAAAAAATAATCTTAACGTAATGAACATTTTTTTAATGAAGATTACCTCGATCTTCAATCCTGATCAGTAGTGTGGAATACACTATATAGTTGTGGGAGTAACAAACAAAGATTATCTCGAACTTCAACCATGATCAGTAATGTGGAATACATTATATAGTTGTGGGAGTAACATACAGATAGCTTTCAGAATTCATTTCCGTAGAAGGCAATGGAACTTTGCCTTCTATTGACTGGGGCTGAATTTATAAACAATGAAATAGGTACAACTGATGTGCTTGAAATCTTCCTAACAATATGCATTGCAAAAATATGTAACATTTTCAACACAAATTATTGACAGAGTAATTTTGTCATGAGGTATACATTCTCTGACAAATTGCATTTATTCTCAAAGTGTTTGATGTTATGTTAACTGTAGGATAGACATTACAGTTGATAACACCAAGATGCTAAAACTTATTCTTACAAAATTCTTCATTTCAATTTTAGCTCTACTGTTGCAAAATTTGGTTGAGGGGAGAGAGTTATTATAGGGCATTAGGACATGTATATATATATATATTTTAAATTTTCCTGTGAACTGTGAGGGGGAGAGCTGCCGGATGCAGGGAAAGGTGGCCAACTGATAAGGGGGCATAAAAGGTGATGGGACAAGGACTGGGATGAAGATTCAGGTTAATTTATTGTAATTTGCATCAGGGTGCAATGAAATTCCTTGTTAACATGAAGTTCACAGAATGAACGGTATACCTTCAATAATGACAAAAAAGCAATGAATAAATATAACAATGTATTGTATAGTTACAATAAATGCAACAAGATTGTTGTGCATTTGGACTCACTAAAAAACAAGTACAATAATGGAATAACCGAATGCAGTAGTGTTAAGAGTAAGACTCTGAGACAGCCCCCTGGGGAATGGGGTGGGAAATACATAATTGGGTCAAGCGTTTATTCGCAGAAGGGAAGAAACTGTTCTTATGTCTGGATGTCCAGGCCTTGAATCTCCTTCACCCAAATTATATCTTCACCCAAAGAGGTGCAACTTTGTAGCTGTGGCATCTGTAAATTGCCCCTAGTGTGTAGGATGCGAAACTGGGATAACATAGAAACATGGACTTGGTGGGCCGAAGGGCCTGTTTCCATGCTGTATCCTAAACTAAACTTAATTGAAACTGCTTGGTAAGACTCAGCACAACAACTGGTCTCTCTCAGCTTAACTTTCAGACCATGTCCTTGATATGTCTTGAGAACTGGTAAAACCGTGCATAGATGCTTACTGACTGATAAAGCCATCTTAGATTGAACAATTGTAAGTATCTTTACATATACAAATTATATAATTGACATGTTAAAAAATTACTGTGAACATTTAAAAATATTTCAAGAAATAAAATATTTTTCAAAAATTTGCTTGGTAACATATACAATGTTGATCCCAAGGGGAACATAATCAGAAGAACTGTTCCTTAATGGATATGCAGTTTGAATTGTTGGCCCAAGTTACAGTGCTTCAGAACATTCAGATCCCTTGGGCCTCCACGTTGCCACAAAACCTTCACCTTGTCACAGCAAACCTTGAGAATTCTCATTCCAAATAAACACACAATACAGATTGTGAAAGGCTTATTTCCTCACATATAACATACAAGAGATAACTGCCCTTTTTGCTCAAATTCAGACCAGCATTGACATTTACACCCGGGTATAATGAAATTCCTTGTTCACAGGAAAGGCGTAGAGTGAACAGCGTCCGTATGGTAATGATAAATGCAACGAAATGCAACTATAAATACAACATGGGGTGTAAAGCAGCAAAATGCTATAAAATTGGTGTGCAATCTGAAGCACAACAGAAAAACCAAATGAGGTAAAGTTCTGAGTAAGATACATGGCAGCACCCAAGGGAAGGGACTGTGAAAGGTGAATGGTTCAAGAATCCGATAGCAATGGGAAAGAAACTGTTCGTAAGACTGGACATCTGAGCTTTCAAGCTTGTGTATCTGCTCCCAAAAGGTAGAAGAGAAGAAAAGGGGAATGGCTGAAGTGGCAGGCATCCTGGACACAACACATCCCTGGTAGACCACATCAAGGAGCCTTTGATGTATTGAGCTGTGTTCATTACTTCTTGCGGGTTCAGACAGTCAAGACCAGAGTTGAGATCCAACCCATCAGAATAAAGTCTTATGAAGATCAAACGAGAGATTCTTTATGGACCCTCCTCATCTTCTCAGACACGCAGAAAGTAAATATACTGATGAGCTCACCGCTTTGGTGTGAAGGAAGCTAGTTAGGTTGCTGGTGATATGGATGCCAAGTAACTTGAAGCTGTTGGCAATCTCTACAACAGCTCCGTTGATGTGGACAGTTATGTTCAACCCCTGCTTCCTTAGGTCAACAAACATCTCTTTCAAAAAAAGACACAAAGTGCTGGAGTAACTCAGTGGGTTAGGCAGCAAATCTGAAGAACATGAATTTGTGACTTTTTGAGTGGACTCCCTTCTTCAGACTCAGACATGTATTTCATCCTACTGATGTTGAGGGCTAGTTTTTTGTCTTGACACCATGACACATGTTTCTCGATCTCTTTCCTGTACTTCGCCTCATATTTATTATTGATCCTGTTGACAATGGTAGTAACATCAGCGAGCTTAAAGAGTGACTTGGCCACATGGTCATGGATGTACAGGGAGTAGTATTAGGAACTGAGCATACAACTTTGAGGAGCACCAGTGCTGAGGATCAGGGTGGAGGGAATATTATGAGTAGTTGTATCCAACTGAGATCTGGCAGTTATGGGCCTATCCCATTTAGGCAACTTTATAGGCGACTGCCGGAGACTCGTGTTTGCCGGTGGTTGCCAGGGAGTCGCCTTCATGATCGTGAGGAGTTCCCGCATTCAGGGAATGAGTCGTGTCCTCATTATGGTTGGCACAAATTTTTCAACATGTTGAAAAATTAGCGTCGACCAGAATGAAGCCGCCTTGGAGAGTGGCGAGAATTCTCGTGCCGTAGGTGGGTCGCCAGGAGGTCCTAGTGGGTTTACAGGAGTCCGAAGGTTCTCGTAAGTTGTAGCCGGTGCTGACCAGTGAATTTCATTGGCTCATTGGGGAAAAAAACGCAAGCAGTAGTTTTCAGAACCAAGGATAACCGACCGGTAATATGAATGTCCGCCGAGCTTCACAGCCGTGTACCTCTGACTTCTTAAAAGTTGTCGCCACTCCTTCTCCCTGCTTCTCTCCCCTCTTTTAAAGGACTTGCCATACACTGTGCCATACTCTGTCTGTGTCTGTGTCTGTGTCTGTGTCTGTGTCTGTGTCTGTGTGTGTGTGTGTGTGTGTGTGTGTGTGTGTGTGTGTGTGTGTGTGTGTGTGTGTGTGTGTGTGTGTGTGTGTTAGTTGTTTTTATTGTGAAGCCCTATGTTTCTATGTTAATGTTGTGAATTTCAACCACGTCCAAGCTTGTAGGTTAACTGGCTCTGTAAATTGTCGCTGGTGTGTAGGATGGAATTAGTGTACGGGTGATCATGGTCGGCATGGACTTGGTGGGTCGAATCGTTTGTTTCCACATTTTATCTCTAAAAGATGGCATCCTTCATAGGCCTATTATTCCGGTACAATTTGCTATGGCCTCTAGATTGTCTGGATGACTGGTATAAATATGGGCCATTACCAACTTTGTAAGCATTTTAATATTGTCAATGTTAGAGCTTTTGGTTGCAAGTAATTGAGGCAGGTCACTTTTTTTTGTGGACTGGACTATTAGAAATTTGGGGAATTATTAACAGCTTCTTCTAAATCCTTGAAGTAAGTCAAAGGATGAATTTTGCTTTGGACACCTGCTTTATTTCCTAACACATTATCATAACAATATTATAAACAGATCATGCTCTTGAGGTTCGGTGGGAGGGTGGGGGGGGTGGGGGGGGGGGGGGGGGGGGGGGGGGTGGGGGTTATGTTAGCAATGTAAGTAGTGTCATCTGTTTCATATTGATTAACTAACATATCCTTATGCCAACAAATAACAGAGGTTGGAAACATTTTTTTGGGTAATTTTATAATTTATCAGAAAACCTTCTGGCTAAAGTCAAGGGAGTTGCTTTGAAGATACAACAAAACATTCAATTGTACACATCAAATAAGTATTTTCAGTGGCCTGCAAAATACGACATTTGAATTTTTACCTCAGTGTATTTGGATGTCTTTAACTTCCCTGATTAATTACACCATTGAAGTTGTCCACTTTAGACAACCTATTGTACATTATACATGTTAATTGTACGTGTATTGCTTGAGCAGATTTGGTTGTGGTGGTCTCATTTCTGATTAATGATTTCCTTCAATTGTAGATTACTTTTGAATTGGCGCATGTACATAAATGAAGGCTAGACAAATCAAGCATAAACGTTAAAGACTAGCTTGACAGTGAAATCCATAGCTCCTATATAAATAAAAGTGAAAAACCAACGTATCTTTCTAATAGCACTTAAGCCCAAAAAAAACTGATCATAAAAGTTGTTCATTCTTTCTGATGGGCTATTGCACTCAAATGGGTAATGTAGGAATGAGAGTCAACATCCATTTAGTATGGCAAAACCTGATGATGCTTATCTTATTCCGCTTGCTTTCATTACTTATGTAAGCTGCTCTATTGAGCCTGCTGTGCAGCTAACCATTCTTTTTGGCTGGTTAATTAAGCATCACCAAAGAATGTGAAAGGTGCTGCCCATATCTACTCCTGGTGTGCATGGCTAATCTTCTCAAACACAGACTATGCTGTCTTTGGACAGAGATAAGGACAAAGATTAATATTAATGGCATTGTAAAATTATTTTCAATCCTAAATTATTGGCAATCACTGATCATTGAACTCACGTGACAGCAGATGAACATCTCGTTTTAAGAAAGTACCATTCGTCATAATTTCACCAAGACTATATTCCGGCCCTAAATATGTGCTTTGCAAAATGAGAGCAATATCCCGTGCTTTTACCGTGCTTTATATCTCCTTAGCTGCCCTGTTCCAATTCCTGGAATTCCTCGAATTTACAACCCAACTCATAGCCATCTGTTGGGCACATGCCTTAAGTCAACTGTTCATCAGCATCTTTATTGATGTGCATAGTCTGTGCAATTGTCTTGCACTGATGCTGTGAACATTTGTTCTTCATTTAATTTCACAAATAGTGCCAAATAGTGCAACAAAAAAGGAAAGCAGGCCAGCAGTTAAAATCCTTGAAATATTGAAATGCCAGCCATTTGGCTGCCCAGTCTATTTTACTTGGCTAGACATCACGATTTGCAGCCAGCATCAAGGTTACTGATTCTCTGTTTCCATGAAGGTTAATATAATGTCAGGGTCTTCACTTTTCTCTTTAGCGCTGGGAACTGTGAGCTCCATGTTCCATCTGTGGAAGTTTGGCAAAACCTTCATGCAAAAGTTGGTGTCGGGCAATCTTTGAAAGGAACTGCCTATACAGTATCAGCGTACCTTCTTAAAGAAAGCACTTTCCAAGAAACATTAAAAGATTTGTAAAATACACATGAAACATCATAAATAAACAAGAGACCTCTTATCATTGTGAGTCTTATCAGCCAGTGTCCTTCTCTGTGAAACTGCAGTAATGAGCGGTCTGCAGCTCATGAAAGCAATGGCATATTGACATCCCATGTATTGTCTAGAAAGTTGTCCAATGCATCTTGAATTTCAGTAGCAGAACTAAATATTATTTATGAAACAGTGTTGCTGCAACATACTCTGCAACCAAACTCTTTATATGTGTACTCTTAGAATCTCTTCTCACATTACTGCAACACCGAACATTACAAAAACAAATGTTTTTGTGTTGAGGTAGGTACTATAGCAACGTTAAATAGACATTTAGATAGATACATGGATAGGATAGGTTTAGAGGTATATGGGCCAAATGCAGGCTGGTGGGACTAGTGTAGATGGGACATGATGATCGGTGTGGCAAGTTGGGCTGAAGGGCATGTGTCCACGCTGTATAACTCTATGACATCACACTGCCATTCCAACACCTCACACCTCCCATTTTGCACTCAATCTCTGAATGCGGGAATCAGTTGCAGAGGCAGCGAGTATTGCCGTTCCCCAGCTACTCTGGACAGAATGGTGCTGGGCGGCAGTCTTGGGCTGCTGCGCTCCATGTGATGAGGAAGGTCCCAACGGGCTCTCAGTGACAGGGCTCCAGGATTCTGACCCAGAGACTGGGCAGTGATGTCAATAGGGGACAAATCTGTACTCAGTTATGGTGGACAATCGGCAATAACGGACGCCATTCCCCCCCCCCCCCCCCCCCCCCATGGCCAGTTTAGCGAGGGTTTACTGCAATCAGTGAGCCAAAGAAGATTTAAGGTGAAGGGGAAAAGATTTAATAGGAATCTGAGGGGTAACCTTTTCGCACAAAGGGTGCATGGAGCAAGCTGCCAGAGGAGGAAGTTGAGGCAAGGGCTATCCCAACTTTTAAGAAGCAGTTAGACAGGTACATGGATAGGACAGGTTTGGAGGGATATGGATCAAACACAGGCAGGTGGGACTAGTGTAGCTGGAATATGTTGGTTGGTGTGGATAAGTTGGATCGAAGGGCCTGTGTCCACACTATATCACTCTATGACTGTGACTATGACTCTTTCCACAAGGGATCTAGAATGTATGTGTATTTTACACAATTGGATTAACTGTCCTTATGGAATTACACAGAATCTGAAGGAAGTGGAAGAATAAAATTTAATTCCATCTAAAATCAGGAAGCAAAAGATAAAAAGGAAAAAGAATACTCTGAAGCAAGAAGTAGAATATTCACTGTATAATCAAGTATAAGATTCCAAGATGCAAAGGTAAAGAAGGATGAAAAAGTAATAAAAAAACACTTTTTTCTAAATGTTCCTGTGAATGAATGAGACTCCACACACACTTGCACGTATTAATTTTCAATGCATTGAGGTTAGCAACATTTTCTACACATGCACTATTAAACAGTCATTTATACTTGAATGGATTAGCACTATCTGTGGGATGATCAGTCGGTATAAAATGTGTAAATCTCACACTTCCATGAAGTTGTCTGCTAGTGAGTTAGCAAGATAATAGCATGACACAATTTCTGTGGAGCAGAGTAACTTCCTAATTTCCACATTTAGCTGTACATTGTCTATCTTCCAAATTGCACCCAGATTATTACTCAGTGATGCCTGATAGACAAAAATGCTGGAAAACTCAGCGGGTGAGGCAGCATCTCTGGAGCGAAGGAATAGGTGATGTTTCGAGTCGAGACCCTTTTTCAGACTGAGTTTCTCCAGCATTCACCCGCTGAGTTTCTCCAGCATTTTTGTCTACCTTTGATTATTCCAGCAACTGCAGTTCTTTCTTAAACACCTCAGTGATTGCTGATGGCCTCTCATATAAAACTACTGTAAAATCTGGATCGATTATTTAGGTGCTTTCAGTTTGCGATGTTCATATGAGTATATCACCCTATACTATTATGTTAATTGCACTGGAGAAGGTATACTTCTGCATTTGAATATTGGCATTAATTGTTTTGGAATATACAAAATTAGCATTCACTGAAAATATTTTTTGATTTTTTTGTGATGTTTGCTTGCCTCTCAAAGCAGCTATTGCTCAAGTTGTCAGTGAAGCATCTTGTGATATACCAGGCTGAGAAAGCCTCACTCTATATCCTGATAATGTCCTAATAACTATTGTGAAGTGTGTAGCATTGGCCATCCAAATCTGCCCCCACCTACTTTAGACGAGATGTCCTCTTGAGTCAAGAAACCTCTGAGTAGTGTATCCAAGAGCAGGTATAAGGTGCACAGTGGTGCAGTGGTAGAGTTGCTGCCTTACAGTGCCAGAGACCCGGGTTTTAGTTTATTTAGTCTAGTTTACTTTAGAGATACAGCACGGAAACAGGCCCTTCGGCCCACCGAGTCCACACTGACCAGCAATTATCAATATCCTACATACACTAAGGACAATTTACACATAGACCAAGCCAACTAGCCTACATACCTATATGTCTTTGGAGTGTGGGAGGAAACCGAATATCCTGGAGAAAACCCATGCAGTCACGGAGAGAACATACAAACTTCGTACAGACAGCACCCATAGTCGGGATCGAACCTGGGTCTCTGGCGCTGCAAGCACTGTAAGGCAGCAACTCTACTGCTGTGCCACCATGCCACCCAGTTACTGCTTCCATGGAGTTTGTACATTTTCCCTCTGACAGTGTGGACTTTCTCTGGGTGCTCTGGTTTTCTGCCACACCCCAAAGATGTACAGGTTTGTAGGTTAATTGCCTTCGGTAAAATAGTAAAAATTGTCCCTAATGTGTAGGACTGTGCAAGTGGATGGGGTGATTGCTAGTCGGCGCGGTCTCAATGTGCCGAAAGGTCAGTTTCCACACTGTATCTCTAAAGTCTAAAGCTTCACATGGGTGGAACAGTATAAAGTGAAAGGGAGGTTGCCAGGGAAACCTACAGCTTCAGGCCTTGTTTTCAGACCTTGGTACATGTATTAAGGACAGACGATTCCCGTGAAACCAAGTTAATTGCAGAATTATTCCACCTCCAACCTGGACACTTGCATAGTCATAGAATGATAAAGTGTGGAAACAGGCCCTTCGGCCCAACTTGCCCACACCGGCCAACATGTCCTATTTACACTAGTCTTAGGGAATGCACTACCAATTGAAGGCAGCTGTGGCTTGCCTTTTGACTCAGTCCCTGTTAGTATCACATGATCTGTTAAGGTTATACCATCTGCATGAGACTAACTCATTTGCCCCACATGCTCCGAGTTGTTTACTCCATGCTTCCCTATTGTTCTTCTCTCCTCTTGTGAGTGCCGTCTTCCATTATTCTCTCCTCTTGCGAGAACAAGCGCACAAAATTCAAAAATGTAGTGTAGGAACTCTCTGCCAGTCATTGTTCTGATGGAAAACAAGTGAGCCAAAGATGTACTTGGTTTGAATTCTAAGGTGATTAGGTTGGGCTTAACATCAAGATCATGTGCATATATTTGGCGTTGTTATAAGTGTTTGTTCTGCTGATGAGAATCTCCACGGGACAATCTGCATTGAGTTAATTGGGGCCTGCACATACGCCAAACATTGACAGCAGCTGAGAGGCATCCTGAGGTGAATTAAAAATATGAAAAGATATGCCAATTAAATAAGTTGTTTTGAGGAATATCACACTTGGAAACTTAATTATATCTTTCCCCTTTGTGATATTTAACTTTGTGACTCAACACCCGACTGTGTGGAGAAACATGGAACTGCAGATGCTGGTTTGTCGCAAAAAGACACAAAGTAACTCAGCAGGTCAGGCAGCATTTCTGGAGAACATGCATAGGACCCATTTTTATACATAGTGTGCGTGAAGGGGTGAGGAGGAGAAAGGTGGAAGAGAGAAGGGGCAGGACAAAGCCTGGCGAGTGAAAGGTAGACACAGGTGTGAGGAGGTTTTGTTAGGCAGATGGTTGGACAGAGGACGGAAATAAAAACACGTATGCGTGTTTGCGAGGTATGCGAGAGGATAAAAATCCAATTGCGAAGCCAGAGGAAGAAATATAGGTGGCAGGGGAGGGGGAGCAGAAAGTGGGTATGCAATCAAATGGGGCACAGGGAAGTGAGGGAAAGGGGAAGGGAGAATTTGTAGGTTAGTTACCTAATATTGGAAAATTCAATATTCATACCATTAGGTTGTAAACTACGCAAGCAGAATACGTGGCGCTGTTCCCCCAGTTTGCATATGGCCTCTTTTGCAATGGTCACCAATGACGGAAATGTCATTACAGGAATGGGAAGGGACCTTAAAATGGCTAACAACCAAGAAACCCAGTGGCCTTAAAATTCAAAGAAACCCAGTGGGCCTTGACCAACCTCAACTTTCACCTCAACAGTCTCGGCACCAACATATCCTTCACTGATATTTCTGCCGCCATCAACATGATCCCACCACCAGTCGCATCTTCCCATCTCCAAGTGTTTGGCAAAAACATTAGCTGAATATGCTTAGTCTTATCGATGTAAAGGAGGCCACATCACAAACATTGGATGCAGTAGATAAGGTTAGAGGGGGTGTACATGAACACCTGGAAGGACTGCTGGGGTCTCTGGATGGATGTGAGGGAGGAGGTGAATGGACAGGTGTTGCAGGTTGCAGGGGAAAGTACCTGGGGAAGGGTTGGTTTGTGTGGGAAGGGAAGAGTGAACCAAAGAGTTGCGGAAGCAGCGATTTCTGTGGAAGGTGGAAAGGGGTGGAGATGGGAAGATGTGACTGGTGGTGGGATCATGTTGATGGCGGCAGAAATGTCAGTGAAGGATATGTTGGTGCCGAAACTGTTGAGGTGAAAGTTGAGGATGGAAGAAACTCTATCCTTGTTCCCTCTAGGGGGATGGGGAGCGAGACCAGAACTACAGGACACAGAGGAGATGCAGATGAGGGATCCATGTATTACACCACGGGAAAAACACATTAACTGAAGAAAGAGGACATCTCGGATGTCCTAGAATGGGAAGCCTTGTCTTGGAAATAGGTGTGGCAGAGATAGAAAAATTAAGAGGAGGGGATAGTATCTTTGCAAGAGGCAGGGTGGGAGAAGGTGTAATTCGGAATATGTTAAAGAAAACTTTAAAACGCAACACAAAGATCGGGTAAGACAATCAAGACTTTATTTAAGAGCGCTAAATACAGTGATCACTGGGAGCAATCTAGATTGTTCAATGAACAAAGATTCATCTACTTATTTATACAAAATGGTCCTTTAATGTTTTGTTGATTGCACTTCTATCACTTTAGAACGTTTCCTTCTTCCAAATGGTCTTATAACAAATATACATCGTGCACCTCCTAAAGACACGGCAGAATAAACACAGCCCAATTCCACCCCATTACAGATAAGCAAATGTCCTGTTACCCTTTCAACGTTATTTCATTGTTTTACGATTGCCATTTGTCCTTTGACAACAGTGAACAGAATCTGACTAAAGTGGACTGCATGAGTGCCATTTACACATGCTCAGTTTCAACCTACTTTAAAGCACAGAATTATTATAACACATGAAGAGGATTTGAAAAATGTTTAAGCACTCTACCTATCCCTATCCCTTGGTGTCTTCTTGAAGCTTTGCAATTTGTCTTTGATATATGTTGTGGGAGTTAATGTGTTTGTACTCAACATCAGTCAATAGTCTGTCACTTCGGTGGAAACAGAAATCAGGAAAAGGGAGAGAAGTGTCCGAGATAGTCCAAGTGAATTTGAGGGCGGGATGGAAGTTAGTGGTGCAGTTAATGAAATCAATGAGTTGTGCACAGGTGCCGGAGGCAGCCTACTTTGTGGGATTGGTACAGGTGAAGACCAAAAGTCACCAGTATCTGGCTGTATGCTATAGTTTTCTTCTGACACCTTTCTGGGTCATACATCTCTCTACTTTCTTGACACCCTTTTATTTATTTATTTCTCTTTACTCTCACATTGGATTTGTGCTGATAAATGTTAAAACATGAACTTTACAGCACTGAAACAAATATCTTATTACGTATCTACAACTTACAGTGATTTAATGTCTAATACCTGGTGATTATGCTTGCTACCCTATCTCACTTGTGGTAACCAAAGTTTATTTCAGACAAAGGATAATGCTAAATACCTACTTACAATCTGTGCAGTGGTTGTTGAAAGAGCCGTTTTGTTCTTCCTGTGAAGTCAGGTTGTCTTTTCTTGAGTCACAATTTGCCAGAATGACAAACTTTTAAATGGTAAGACAACATGCTGCTCAGTTGTTAAAAACTCAAAAATGCACACCAGGAAACAGATACAGGTGATGCATTCATTCTGTGCCTGAAATCATTGGAGAAAATTATAATCTTTACCACAGTATTTACTGGTGTGACTTTCAGTGATAACTGCATTCTAACAGCTGATGTTCTATTCAAAGTGAGCCACTACAAAACTTTACAGCAGGCGTTTTCAAGAGCATCACTAGTGTGACAATGAGTGGCAACACTTTAGGAGCATCTGCTGTTAGATAGTGCACCTTTAAAAGTGTCAATTTAGCACTGAATCAGAAAGTCTACTCCCGGGTTGAAGCATTCAGCCTTTCACCTTCGAAGGTATCCTGAGGATCATTCACCTTCAAATATTGTTGGAAATCATGCAAAACTAGAAACTGTTGCTATTTCTCTCAGGTGTCTATGGACTTACTGTTGAAGGAGATGGCCAAAGATGCTCGAGCAGGTCCAACATCCATTGTACTGAGATCACCAGTTCAGACACAGGCACTATTCTTTAGATGATCCTTGAGGAATGAAAGTTAAAGCACAGTAATGACAGTACTGTGTAAGAAGAGCTTATCATATAAGGCCTTGTCATGTATCTTCACCTACCATGAGGACGGTATCTCAATCTCGATCAAAGGAATAAATCTGAACGTGATAATGAACTAATGCATACGATGAAAATGTATTATGATGGGACTTGTTGCTCCTGGAAAATAATTTAAATCAAGAAAATTGATCCACAGATACAACGTGGGAATGACTTGAAATTATGGCTTTCATTAGCATATTAAACCTATATATCAACGTTAAAGAAGTTGATGTGAAAAGATAGATTTGAACATGAAAGCTATTCTAGCCACTATGTGTTATGTTCAGATCTTTGGTGTATTTTTTCTATTGCTTGTGTAAAGTGCAATGTTGGGGCTGATGGTTAAAGATGTTCCCCTCCCCCTCTACTTTCTGTCTGAAGAAAGGTTCCCACCTGAAACATCACCTATTCTTTTTTCTCCAGAGATGCTGCTTGACCCACTGAGTTCAGCATTTTTGTGTCCATCTTCAGTTGAAGATGCATGTTTGTTTAGCTAAAAAATAATGAATATCTTGCAGACTGTACTGTGTGTAGGATGATCAAATATTTGGTTATTATCACAGCCAGATAGTTATAAGCCCATGAAATCATTATACAAATGGGCTTTGAACATCGTAGGCAGGAAATCGCTTATCTGTAAAGGTCATGCCTGTGACAATGACCATTGCAGCTGGATATCCTTTGAAAACTGGATCTAAAATACTATTTTTCTTCTCAGATAACAGAAGGCCTTGATATTCCAGGTGCAACTATCAGAGGCACTGCAACATGTATAATTCCAACAACCTCAATATAAAACTGAGTATGTTGCTCTCTTCTCCAGCATTGTGACAACCGACACACACAAAGGCATGGAACAGCTAGCTCTACATGGATCTAGACAAATGAGATGTAATAATGTGGCAACAAAGCAGAGCACAACTTTCATAAAGAAACAACATAATTAATGCAATGTCAAATCTCTTCTGAATATTGAATGGTTCATTACAATTTAACCATCTAGCATGTTTGATAAGGCTGAGATGCTGTATGCATCATAATTCATATGCTTTATTTTTTTCTTAGAATTGTACTCTCCAGAGAGAAGGAAGGAAAAAAGTTGATGCAAAAATGAGGACCAATTAAAAGGGAAATATTCTGGATAATTCCTCCTTCGTCCCTGTAGGCAATCTAAATTACCTCAGGACATCCCATTCTGCATTTATTACATTAATTCGCTCCAACCTCTTGTACAGCCTGATTTCAGCCTCAACTAGAAATCGATCCAGCTCTCTTTATGGGGATAAAGCAAATCAGCATTCACTACACATGGGAACAACTTGCTTTTCTTGAAAAAAACAACCTTACATGAACCCTGTTCTCACCATGCGTAACACAGTGTCAATCTATAGTTCTCTCTAACTTTTGTAAATTAGATTAATAACAATCCCTTTATTAATCTTAACTCAAACAAGGAAGACACGCCTTTTTTTGGCATTTCTGGGTTACTAAAGTGCTTTAAACTGGGAAACAATCTTGTGGCTAACCTCTAAACCTACTTCAAAGGTTATGTTTTTGCAGCATACAAGAGAGATAAAATTGGACATATTATTCCAAAGTAGACCTCACCAAGATATTCTGCATGACAAATAGTATGTATGTTTTGGATAGTGTAGCCTATTAATAGTCATAGAGTCATTGAGTGATACAGTGCAGAAACAGGCCCTTCAGCCCAACTGGCCTACACTAGTTCCACCTGCCTGCGCTTAGTCCATATCCTTCCAAACCTGCCCTATCCATGTACCTGCCTAACTGTTTCTTAAACGTTGGGATAGTCCCAGACTCAAATATCTCCTCTGGCAGCTTGTTCCATACACCACCACCCTATGTGTGAAAAAGTTACCCCTCAGATTCCTATGAAATATTTTCCCCTTCACCTTGAATCTATGTCCACTGATCATTGATTCCCCTACTCTGGGCAAGAGATTATGTGCATCTACCCAATTTATTCCTCTCATGATATTATACACCTCTACAAGATCACCCCTCATCCTTCTGTACTACAAGGAATAGAGACCTAGTCTACTCAACCTCTCCCTATAGCTCAGACCCTCTAGTCCTGGCAACATCCTCGTAAATCTTCTCTGAACCCGTTCATGCTTGACAATATCTTTCCTATAACATGGTGCCCAGAATTGAACACAATACTCTAAATGTGGTCTCACCAACATCTTATACAACTGCAACATGACCTCCCAACTTCTATACTCAATACTCTGACTGATGAAGGCCAATGTGCCAAAATCCTTTTTGGCCACATTATCAATGATCGGTGTTGGTGATCAATCTATTAAACTGAGGAAACCAGTTATTTCATATTTCTTGAATCACAGTTTGCAACGAGGAAGAAATTAGAAAGGGATGTCATGGAAGGAGGACAGGTGGTTGCTATGGAGAAGGAATCAGATTACATAGTTGTGGAGGATTGGAGGTGCAATAGTGGGTAGAGGGTGGGGTGATTTGCTGCTTCATTTGGGATGATAAGCTGGCAGGAGCTGGGGAGGATTATAGTGGGGATCCAATGGCAGTGAGTGAGTCAGAATTGTAAAATAGCCAGTTTATTGATAGCAGAAACAAAGAACTGCAGATATAGGTTAATACATAAAATACGCAAAGTGCTGGAGGAACTTGGCAGTTCAAGCAGCATCTCTGGAGATATTTTGGGTTGAGACCCTTCTTCAGACTTCAGGCTTCTTCAGACTGAAGAAGGGCCATGACCCAAAACACAACCTATCCATGTTCTCTGCAGATGTTGCCCGACCTGTTGAGTTACTCCAGCACTCTATGGCCATTTGCCATTATATTGATGATAGGCTGCCAGACTGAAATCTGTGATGGTGGTTAAATAAATAACTTGCACAGTGGCGCAGCAGTAGAGTTGGTGCCTTACAACACCAGAGCCCTGGGTTCGATTTTGACTATGGGTGCTCTCTGTATAGAGGTTGTATGTTCTCCCCGTGACCTGCATGGGTTTTCTCCGAGATCTTCGGATTCCTCACATACTCCAAAGGTTTGTAATTTGCTTGGTATAATTGTAAATTGTCCCCAGTGGGTGTAGGATAGTGTTAGTGTGCGGGGACCACTGGTAGGTGCGGACTCGGTGGGCCAGATGGGCTGTTTCTACACTAACACTGGAATTACACTGTATCACTAAACTAAGCTTAAATATGATCTATGATATGGTACCTGCAAGTGCTGGATTCCAACATCGTAGAGCTACTCGAGCGGGTACCACTTATGTCTCATAAAATGTACTTCACATTCATTGTGAAGACAAATTCATGCAGAAGTGTCCTGTGTCATTCAGTAGCCATGCATGTATAAAGGAATTCAGCAGTGTTTGTGCCAGAACAGGTGCAGGTGTTTGTTTGACACAACCGTGTTTGTAGGTGCACTCTCCATGCATTTCATACACAGTGATGACACAAGAGCAACTTGGGAACATTCATGAAAGATGCAGTAATTATAAACGCCATCTTTACTGATTAAATTCAATCACAAAGCACAAGTAAACAATGCAAATGTACCAGTAATTGAATTTCTCGTTCAACCTTTTTGTGCAGAAGCTGCATGGAAGAGACTGTAAGACGCCTTCGCTATCTGCATGATCATAAAGTGTGCCTAAGATTCCGTTGAAACCATATCTAACTGCAGCCAGATATATATGGTTTTCTGCTCCTTCATTTTTAGAAAACTACATGACTGATCAGTCGGAGAGATTAGTTCTGACTCCAGCATGTAACAACAGATAAGTAGCTCCCAAAGTATATGTACATATCTCTAAGGACTCACAAACAAAACAAATAATCTTGTCCATCTTTTGGGATGTGTATTGCATGATGCCTCCATTGCATGATGCCTCCATGGGTAGGAATATTGAAAGTATTGCCTGTGAAATATTCTTATGATAATTACCATGACTCCCTAAACTTAATACATCAGAGAACATCAGCGATAATGTTTATTTTGAGCCATGAATTAGTATCCAAGTCACGGGCTTACACAACTACATTATTGATTTCAAACAACCTATATCGACATAATTTTCAGAAATGAACACCATGCATTTATAATAAACGTGTTGGACTTTATTTTACATTGCACTGAAAACAAACTGAACAAAACCATTATAGTTGAATAAGGGACATTTTTAGCTTTGTCAACAGCGGTGAGGCAAACAATGATTAGCATACTTTATGCACAAATTAAATACTGACTTTCGTTTAATGCACACAATTACAATTTCAGAAGTCATTGATAGATGTACTGGCACCCACTAGCTCCATGGAAACAATATTTCACCAAACGATTTCCTTATTCAGATCTATTAACCAGCAATAAGTTTCTATATTGATACCACATGAATGGATTGAACTCACCATAAAATATTCAAAATATGTTTCAATTTAAAGACTATTGATTTAATGACTGCAAAACAACCGCTCTGGTGCTGAAAATCAACTTTTGAAGTTTGAAGTCTCGTTATTTCAGATTCCTATGACTGCTTCAGTTTTTATGTATTTTTTATCTCTCCCCTAGTTCACTAATTCCCTCCCTCATTATTTCCCTTGTTTTTATTCTATTTGATATTAAATTAATTCATTATTCAAATTAAAATTCCTTATTCTGATTGTGCAGTTTATTCATGATTATTTTGCTTCATTCGTTAAGATGCTACATATGATTAGAAATTGGTTGGAGCTTCTAAAGGTTTGCTAGTCGGTTGTTAGCATACATCAGACCTCTTGTTTGCAGGTCTATCAGAAGAGCGTACAGTGGTGCGAGCTGTCAATTCGTGCATCAACTGAGCACAAGGGAAACTATTTTCTTTGCACACCTCATTTTTGTAAAGATACATAGATAAATCTGTGTCTGGGGATGAAGGGATATGCAGGGTGGTTAGGGATCAAGGGGGAGTGAGACACTGGCTGTGTGATAGAACTGGTAGGATAGAAGTTGGCCCTGAATGATAATTACAAAGTTTGGACTATGTTGGCAGTGGAGAAGCAGTAAGAGTCTGTGGCCAGGGACATGTGCGTGCGTGTGGTCTGAATGGTGGTGCAATCAATGGTCAAGCTGGTTCGAATAGATCAGTGGGTGGGGAGACTCGGGAGGATGGTGTCAACCCTGAGGGAATTGAGGCTCGGGGAGAAATGCTTAAATTGTATTACTCCTGCAGGCCGCGGCGGCAGACGCCTCTGGCATGTTGCAGAGTAGCCGAGGCCGGAGTCTCGTGGGTCGGAGCCTGCGGGAGACGGAGCCCAAGGCCAACAGAGAGCCTGTGGGTCAGAGCTCGCGGCTGATGGAGTGGACGGTGCCTGGGTCCAAGGAGCCCACAGCTGGGGCCAGGTCAATGTCACGGAGGCATCCCGAGAGTACCTGGCAGCGATAATGAGAGGTCGGTGTGGCGGTCATTGAGGTCGCCAACTAATGGACGAGGATGGACCACATGGGAGTGAGGACACTGCTATCAGGGGAAGGATCAAAGAAAGACCCGGCACGGGTGGATTGCCGTGAGGGACGCCGAAAAACAATGGAGGACCCGGCGTGGGGGGAGGGAGAGGTCGGGGGTTGGGAAGAAAGGGGGACCTGGCACGGAATACTTTGTAACTTTGTAAGCACCCTTTATGTGGCGACTATTTGCGTACCTTGGGAATGCAAACAAGGAATTTCACTGTGTCTTGTCACACATGCCAATAAAGCATTCATTCAAGTTTACAGCAGTTGGCTGGTAAATGCAGACAAGGACAAACTACCAAAAGTACTACTGAAACAGACCTCACAGTCATTGTGAAGGTTGCTTCTGCATAATTGGGGTCTCAGAATATAATGCTGATGCAGTGCCAGACCTATTTGATAATGCCAAGTAACTCGGCTTGTATCAAATTACAGTCTCCTTCTTTTATTCACTTTCTGATGCTATTACAAGGAAACAGGAAGTCTTTACGTGGCTGAGTATGTATCTGCCAGGAGATGTTAAACCCATTTGTAATTATGGCTCTCAACACACATTGAATACATTTGGGGCATAACTGGTTTGTATTAGTTAGTCAGGCCCATCTCCAATTGCTGATCCAATTAATGTGTTATCCCTCCTTCTGTCATTTATTGTGTAATGTGGCAAATGGCTGCTAAGAGTTAGATTTTTGCTGCAGTGGCCTGATCATTATAAAATAACCACTGAAAATATTATTTTACTTCGGAGTCACGTGAGTGACTACGTGAAGAACCCCGTACAGCCGTTGGTGCGTCTTGACGTCAGACGCATTGGTGCAGTCGGCCGGTTGGAGCAGCAGCGCTCCTCCAAGCGGTAAGTTTAAAAACTCGAGGTACGTTTTTAAAAAAATTTTGGAGTTCATTTTCTGTGACGGTTGGAGAGGTCCTTGTGGAAATGTTGCAGAAAGTGAAAAAGGTGGTGGCGAGGCGCTCCGATGGGAGGAAGGTTGACGACCAGGGGAGTGCTGTTGGTGGAGGCCCCTCTTGTGCACCTGGTCCGATGCTGGCTATACAGCCAGTTATTGCGGACCCACTGCCTTCGAGCAGTGTAGGCTTGCCAGTAGGGCGGAAGGCCACTGGCAAGTCAGATGGGCCCGTTGACCCAGAGTCGCGCTTGGAGGTTGTACCCTCTACAGGAGAGTCCGTTTTCTCACGGCTCTCCCAGGTCGAGATTCTATTACAAAGAATGCTCGACAGGGACCAGCTCCGGGAGGAGGAGTGGTGCCAAAGCCAGGCTGTTGGAGAGCCTGAGCAAGCAGTACCTTTTGCAGGGCTGCAGGACAATTCTGCCTGTGAGGAGGATGTTCCTATGGTGCAGTTCGCTGACACCGAATCTATGGTTGGGGAGAGCAGCAAGGGAGTTCAGTTGGAGGTAATTCCTAATATTGCTGGAAAATTTGCTATGCCCAGAGAGGCAGGAGAGCCGATTGGTGAAGAATTGGCTGCAGCAATTCAGTATATGCTCTCCCACCAGTTACAGGAGTTAGCCATGGATGAGGACGCAAAGAAGTATGAAGCTCCTATTAATTGTGATCTTCTGAAAGTACCTGTGGTTAATCATCAGATTTGGACACAGTTGGGGGTGTCAGCTAGGGTTCAAGAAATTAAATTTCAAAAAGTGCTCAGATTGTTCTCGGCAGGGCTTACAGCTTTGGTGAAAATAATTGATACAGGGAATATGTCTGAAGCCCATCAGGATGCACTGGGACTGTTTTGTAGTGCATTCTTTGAAATTAACAACATCAGAAGAGCCGCTATAAGGCCGGTGATTAATCCTAATCTGGCGGCTTTGTGCAAACCACCCAGTGTACCGCCAAGAAATCTGTTGTTTGGAGGTGATCTTGTTAAAAGAGTTAAAGAATGTCATGAGGATGTAAAAACTATGGGCCTCATTAAGACAGCTGGCAAACAAGGGAAAAGGTTTTATCCTTATCAAAGAGGCACCAGTTCGGTTGCAGGGGAAGGAACCAGCCATACAGGTCTACAATACCGGAATTATTCGGCGGCCTGGGCTTCGGGAGCTGCGGTGCTCCAGCGGCGGCCTGGGTGTCGGGAGCTGCGGTGCTCCAGCGGCGGCTTGGGTGTCGGGAGCTGCGGTGCTCCAGTGGCGGCTGGCTCCCTCTGAGCTGCGGTGCTCCAGCGGCAGCCTGGGTGTCGGGAGCTGCGGTGCTCCAGCGGTGGCCTGGCTCCCTCTGAGCTGCGGTGCTCCAGCGGCGGCCTGGGTGTCGGGAGCTGCGGTGCTCCAGCGGCGGCCTGGCTCCCTCTGAGCTGCGGTGCTCCAGCGGCGGCCTGGGTGTCGGGAACTGCGGTGCTCCAGCGGCGGCCTAGGTGTCGGGAGCTGCGGTGCTCCAGCGGCGGCCTGGCTCCCTCTGAGCTGCGGTGCTCCAGCGACGGCCTGGGTGTCGGGAGCTGTGGTGCTCCAGCGGCGGCTTGGGTGTCGGGAGCTGCGGTGCTCCAGCGGCGGCCTGGGTGTCGGGAGCTGCGGTGCTCCAGCAGCGGCTTGGGTGTCGGGAACTGCAGTGCTCCAGCGGTGGCCTGGCTTTCGGGAGCTGTGGTGCTCCAGCGACGTTCCGGCGGCGGGCCCTGTGGCGGTGTTCCGGCGTTCCGGCGTCAGCGGTGGCGGCGGCCTGGATCCCCTCAGCGCAGAGGGAGAATAAGGAGGGGAGAAAAGACAGAGACCCTAAGACTTTTGCCTTCCACCACAGTGAGGAGGTGTTTGGTGAACTCACTGTGGTGGATGTTAATTTTGTGTTTATTGTATGGTATTGTTATTTTTATATATGTATGACTGCAGGCACGAAATTTTGTTCAGACCGAAAGGTCTGAATGACAATAAAGGCATTCAATTCAATTCAATTCAATTCAATTCAATTGGCAGGCTGCCACCGGTATGAAGTCAAAGTCAAACAAAGTCAAACAAACTTTATTGTCATTTAGAAATACATTGATACATGCAGTTCCAAACGAAATTACGTTGCATTTGGCTCCCTGTGCAACACAATAAATTAACCGAAGGATAGGCATGGGTGAAAAGGATAAATAGACAATAGTGGCAGCCCATTACATGGCATTCAGGAGTCTGATGGCTCGTGGGAAGAAGCTGTTGCAGAACCTTGATGTTCTGCTCCTTATGCTGCGGTATCTTTTTCCCGAGGGCAGCAGAGTGAACAGTCCGTGATGGAGATGTGTGGGGTCTTTTATAATACTGCTGGCCTTAGACACACAGCGTTTGGTCGCAATATCCCCGATTGAGGGGAGAGAGGTCCCGATGATTTTCTCCGCTGTCCTCACCACTCTCTGCACAGACTTCCAGTCGGAGGCTCTACAGTCCCCAAACCAGACAGAGATACAGCTGGTCAGAATACTCTCTATGGTGCCCCTGTAGAAAGTAGTGAGGATGGGATGGGGGAGATGAGCTCTTCTCATCCGGCGCAGAAAGTGCAACCGCTGCTGCGCTCTCTTAACAGTTGATGAGATGTTATTCGACCAGGTCAGACTGTTAGTGATCTGCACCCCCAGGAACTTTGTGCTACTGACCACCTCCACATCGCTGTCGTTGATGTGAAGTGGTGTGGGACTGTGCCGGGTTTTCCTGAAGTCGACGATAATCTCCTTTGTTTTCTCGACATTCAGGATCAGGTTGTTCGTATTGCACCAGTCCGCCAGTTGTTTCACCTCCTCCCTGTAAGCCAGCTCATTGTCGTCCCTGATGAGGCCCACCACTGTTGTGTCATCTGCGTACTTCATGATGTGGTTTGTACTAAACCTGGCACAACAGTTGTGAGTCATCAGGGTGAACAGCAGTGGACTCAGGACACAGCCCTGAGGGGAGCCGGTGCTCAGAGAGATGGTATTGGAGGTGTTATTTCCAACCCTCACAGACTGAGGTCTGTCAGTGAGGAAGTCCAGTAGCCAGTTACACATGGGGGTGCCGAGGCCCAATGGAACCAGTTTGCTTATCAGGTGCTGTGGGATAATGGTGTTGAATGCTGAACTGAAATCCACGAACAGCATTCGCACATAGGTGTTTTTCCCCTCTAAATGTTCCAGGCTCAGATGGATTACGGAGGATATAGCGTCCTCTGTGGAGCGGTTTGGCCTGTAAGCAAACTGGTATGGGTCGAGTGTGGAGGGGAGTCTGGAGGTGTTGTGGTCCCTGACCAGCCTCTCGAAGCACTTCATCATTATGGGGGTGAGTGCTACAGGGCGGTAGTCATTGAGACATTGTATGTTGGATTTTCACAACAAGGTCTACAAGGACATATGCAGGTAAGGAATGTGCCTTTGAGAGAGAATTAATTAAGTAATGTTGCTGTTGAAATTGGGGGAAGGTTAAAATTGTTTCTCAAACAATGGCAGGAGTTAACGTCAGATTTGTTTATACTTAACAGCATTGAAGGGGTAAAAATTGAATTTTACTCTAATGAGAGTCCACCGAATCAACATGTTCCAAGTCGGAAACTTATAATTTCAGATGAAGAAAATGTGCTCATACAAGAAGAAATTAATTCATTACACAAGAAAGAGGTAATTGAGACATCAGTCTATCAAAGTTGTCAATTTGTGTCAAGTATTTTTCCTAGGGCTAAAAAGACTGGGGGATGTAGAATTATCCTGGATTTAAATAGTTTGAACAAATTTGTCTGTTATAGGCATTTCAAAATGGAAACATTTTCCACGGCCAAACATCTAGTTTCCAAAGGGTGGGTTATATGGCAAGCATTGATTTGAAAGATGCATATTACTCAGTGTCTATTCATGGTGATGATAGAAGATATTTGAAATTTATTTGGAAGACTCAGCTGTGGCAATTTAAGGCACCTAATGGATTACCTTCAGCCCCTAGACTATTTACTAAATTGGTAAAACCAGTGTTAGCACTACTCAGAGCTCAGTGGCATGTAGTAAGGGCCTATTTAGATGATATTCCGATTGTTGGAACGACTCATGCTGAAGCTCAGTTGTCTGTTTCAGTTGTTAAATCCACTTTTCAACAATTAGGGTTCGTTATTCATCCAAATAAATCCAAATTATCACCACTTCAAATCATTGATTATTTGGGATTTACCATTAATTCAAATCACATGTTGGTAACTTTGCCTAGGGACAAATTGCAACAGTTGATTGAGGAGAACAACGTGCCTTTCTCAAGCGGCCGCGGACAACAAGGTCTACAAGGACATATGCAGGTAAGGAATGTGCCTTTGAGAGAGAATTAATTAAGTAATGTTGCTGTTGAAATTGGGGGATGGTTAAAATTGTTTCTCAAACAATGGCAGGAGTTAACGTCAGATTTGTTTATACTTAACAGTATTGAAGGGGTAAAAATTGAATTTTACTCTAATGAGAGTCCACCTAATCAACATGTTCCAAGTCGGAAACTTATAATTTCAGATGAAGAAAATGTGCTCATACAAGAAGAAATTAATTCATTACACAAGAAAGAGGTAATTGAGACATCAGTCTATCAAAGTTGTCAATTTGTGTCAAGTATTTTTCCTAGGGCTAAAAAGACTGGGGGATGTAGAATTATCCTGGATTTAAATAGTTTGAACAAATTTGTCTGTTATAGGCATTTCAAAATGGAAACATTTTCCACGGCCAAACATCTAGTTTCCAAAGGGTGTTATATGGCAAGCATTGATTTGAAAGATGCATATTACTCAGTGTCTATTCATGGTGATGATAGAAGATATTTGAAATTTATTTGGAAGACTCAGCTGTGGTAATTTAAGGCACCTAATGGATTACCTTCAGCCCCTAGACTATTTACTAAATTGGTAAAACCAGTGTTAGCACTACTCAGAGCTCAGTGGCATGTAGTAAGGGCCTATTTAGATGATATTCCGATTGTTGGAACGACTCATGCTGAAGCTCAGTTGTCAGTTTCAGTTGTTAAATCCACTTTTCAACAATTAGGGTTCGTTATTCATCCAAATAAATCCAAATTATCACCAGTTCAAATCATTGATTATTTGGGATTTACCATTAATTCAAATCACATGTTGGTAACTTTGCCTAGGGACAAATTGCAACAGTTGATTGAGGAGAACAACGACCTTCAATTAGACAAGTAGCTAAATTGATTGGTAAATTAGTGGCTGCTTTTCCAGCTGTGCAGTATGGTCCTCTGCATTATCAACAAATACAACGATCAAAGGAACAGGCACTGAGAATACAAATGGGACATTTTGACAGGCCTATGCAGTTGTCGGCTGGGGCAATTTCCGCAATATAATGGTGGATAGTAAATGCTTCAAAAAGTTTTAGGGAGGCTTTGGTGGAACCACCTTCAATGATATTACAGGCTGCTGTAAGTGCACTAGGTTGGGGTGCAACAGATATGTCTTCCAGCTGTGGAGGCAGATAAAATGCGGAAGAGACATCCCTTCTTCAATTATTTAGAGTTGTTGGGAACCTGGTATGGGCTTAAGGCTTATTGTTCTACCAGTAGGGACTTGCATGTGTAGGTTCAGATTGACAACACCACAGCATATGTAAATGTTGGGATATGTAAACCACATGGGTGGAGTCAAGTGGCATATGTAAACCACATGGGTGGAGTCAAGTCACAGTCTTGTGATAGACCGGCTAACCAGATTTGGAGCTGGTGCATTGACAAAAATATCTGGATTTCAGCAATTTATTTGCCAGGTAGATGTAACACTCAATGACAACATAGAATGGATGTTAAATCAGGATGTATTTAATCAAGTGATTGTTCGGTATGGAATGCCAGATATTGACTTGTTTGCATCTAGGTTAAATCATCAGTTGCCCAGATACATTTCATGGGAACAAGATCCTGGTGCAGCAGCGGTAGATGCTTTCTCGCTGTATTGGGGAGGAATGTTTGTGTATGCATTTCCTCCATTCTGTCTCATCAGTAGATGCTTGCAAAAGATCAAGCAGGACTCCGCTTCAGGGGTATTGGTAGTGCTAGATTGGCCTACACAAGCATGGTTTCCTCTTGTATTATAAATGGCTAGGCAGCCTCACATGATTATTCCCAAGAATGAAAATCTGCTGGTAAATCCAGTAACTGGGGATCAACATCCTTTACATGATCGTATTGATCTGTTAATTTGCAGATTTTAAGGCGGCAATACCTGGGGAGAGGACTGTCTGCTCGTACTGTGGATGTTCTCACGTCGGCCTGCAGGGATAGTACACAGAAGCAGTATATCACCTCGATAAGGATGTGGGAGCAATTCTGTCTACACCAGAACATTTCATATCAAACTTCAGGCATCACAGACGTATTGGAGTTTTTGTCCGTTCTTTATTTTGATCAAAAATTAAGTTACAGTGCAATCAATGCAGCCAGGAGTGCTCTGTCTTCTTATTTAACCATGAATTGAGAATTGCATTCAGTAGGGACACATCCGTTAGTTTCACGATTTATGAAGGGAGTTTTTAAGGTTTTATGCTTCTTCGCCAGTGGGCTCCTGTTGCAAACTTATCTATAGCCAAATTAACCATGAAGGTGGTCATGCTTATGGCGTTGGTTTCAGCCCAACGTGTACAAACATTGCAAAAGCTACGGCTAGACAGAATGCATGTGTCGGCAGATGCCATTATATTTTATGTCTATGATTTGCTTAAACATAGTAGAATAGGCATGACTGGATGTGTTTTCAGCATATTCCACAGATGATCGCTTGTGTGTAGTCTCACATTTATCTCATTACATTGAGGTTACTACAGCCCTACGAGGAACAGAGTCTGCATTATTTATTAGCTACAAAAAAACCACACAGTAAGGTGTCGGTGCAAACAATTTCAAGGTGGTTAAAGCAGGTTCTGGGAAGTGCTGGAATTGATACTGATAAATTCAAATCCCATTCCACCAGGGCGGCATCAACTTCCACGGCAAGGGCAATGGACGTGCCTATAGACCATATTCTCATGGCCGCAGGATGGTCCAGTGAGCTGACTTTTGAAAAGTTCTACCACAAGCCGATTTCAAGGCTGGGGGTGTTTGCTGATTCTGTTTGAGTTCTGTTACAGTTTCCCCTGAGTTAGAGGGGTTTGTTATGGTTTTGTTTGTAAATAAACTGTTATTCATTTAAGAAACGTCATTATTGATGTATTATTGATTGTTAATGACTTTGAGTCAATCGATGCAGTGTGAACGCTGGATTTGGGTCTACGGCATGAAATCACAGAGCTTTGAAGTCTTCATGTAGTCACTCACGTGACTCCGAAGTAAAATAGTAAGATTAAACAAGAACTTACCAGTTTGAAGTTTGATCTTTATTTTATGAGGAGTCAAGTTGAGGAACTACGTGCCCTCCGCTCCCAGCCCTCGTAGATTTCATCTGGTAGTTCTAGTCTTTGTTATCTTACCATTATACTTCAGTCATTGTTATCAATGAGTTCACTCTGCTGCTTTGAAGATTGACGCACCAACGGCTGTACGGGTTCTTCACGTAGTCCCTCAACTCGACTCCTCATAAAATAAAGATCAAACTTCAAACTGGTAAGTTCTTGTTTAATCTTACTATTCTGCCCATTTACCATACAATATAAGCAAGTCTGGATAGCTCTTTTGTTCAAAGGAAATACAGTGATGATTTATAATAATCATTTTTATTCTAACATGAGGACTATTGTTCAGGTAACTGGTGACAATAATCATTGCAAACACCTGGTAATAAAGGGAAATGTTATTACATCTGCTCTTCAACGATTTGGGTAGGGCTGCCCTGACTGGGGGAGACAAGTATAAAAGGGGTCTAGATGATCTTTTGCTATCTAAAATTAATGAAGTGAATTGTTCAAGAGTAAAAAATAGAATAGAGATTGATATAATTTAATTGATATTGGTAATCGAAATGACTCCTTCGGAATAGTTCAGTTTCACGAAGAAAACAATATAGATATTACAGTTATCCGATCATCTGAGAAAATATAAAGAGCAGCATTTTCAGTCCAAGAAAACATTGGATATCCAACAAAATAATATTTATCACAGATAATAGGATTGATGATGCACAAGCAGTGGGTTTGAAAAGGCTGGAAGTGAATCATAATTACATTGAAGTAAATATAATATCTAAAAACAACATCGCTCGTATGGTAAGACATGTTCACTATCTTCTATCAAGGGAAGGAATATGTTATATGGTTTACAAATCATAGACAAAAACTGTTTTAGGTTGTATTTTAAACTGAATGCTTTAGACCACTGTACTGAGAGGGAGATTGATATCATAATTGTAAACTAAACCAGAATTATACTTGAACCATGCATATGTTGAATAACAGTTACATTTGCCAAATATATCTGAATTCCAAGTATTAAAAAGAATAATGAATCATTTAAACAAAACAGTCTTAATGAAAAACATGTGCACAAAAAACTGCACACTATGTTATATTTCCTTAAGTTCAATTTTCATAGTATCAGGAATACTTATTCAGTCAGGCAGTTTAATACAACCTGCTATAAGAACTCATTCGTATTTTTTATTTCCTACCACCTTTCACCTAAACTTGGGGATCAAAAACCATAGGTTTAAGGTGAGTGGGGAAAGTTTTTCTAGGAACCTGTGAGACCACTTTTTCACTCAGAGGATGATACGTATGTGAAATGAGCTGCCAGTGGAGGTAGTAGAGGCCAATTTAATAACAACATTTAAAAGACACTTGGACAGGTACATGGATAGGAAAGGTTTAAAGGGATATGGGCCAAATACAGGCAAATAGTACTTGCTTAGATGGGGCATCTTATTCAGCATGGACGAGTTGGGATGAAGGGCCTGTTTCCCTGCTGCATGACTCAATGAATCTAGGACCCTACAACTGCTAGAACTCTTCCATTCTGGTTTTCATGGTTTTGATCTTTCAAATATTTGTATCCAATACCAATAACATGCTGAAATGACACCAGGGTTGACAACATTGGGTGAGAGTTGGGAGTGAGAAATTGCTAGAGACCAAGCCCGAGGGAGCTGAGCGGGGGGGGGGGGGGGGGGGAGTGTGGGAGGAGGTTGCCCCCCCTCCCATTGTTACGGAATTTTTGCATTTTTCAGCTTGAAATTGTGCAATATGGTGCATACTGTATTCATATGGTGCATATTAGTGTATTCATGTATGGATATCAGGTTATAATCAAACACTTGGCCCATGCTGACCAACCTGGATCTCACTGCACACCTGGTACTACTCCTGACCATGACTCCAGTTGCATACCTTCTCTCATTCCTGTCCCCGAGTCCAGCCTTACCCTGTTCTATCCTGATCATAGCTGCTTACCTGCTTAGGTTCCCAGTGCTGAACACTCCCCTGGTCCCAGCTTTGACTGCACACCTAGTACTATTCCAGACCTTGACTCTAGATACACACTTGGCCTTGCTCCTAGCCCCTTTGCACTGACAATATATCTGGCCCACACACAAAGCCCCATATCTGTCCCCCTGGACTTAACCTATTACGTTCAAGCCCACAGGAGCTTATCTAATGCAGTAATCCTTTATGGGGTACATCACAGACCAAATTATGGATAACAAAATGTGCTACATTCATTGGCTTCCTTGTTATCTAACATGCTAGTTACTTTTTCCAAGAAGTCATCAATTGGTTGAACACAATTTCTCATCCATAAAATTATACTCGCTCAGTATTCTGTTACCATTTGTTAAGGGCTTGGACACGCGAGGTTAGGAAATATGTTCCCGATGTTGGGGGAGTCCAGAACCAGGGGCTCTCCCCCTCTCTCCACCCCTCTCTCTCCTCTCTCTCTCCCAGCCCTCTCTCTCGCTCTCTCCCCCTCTGTCCACACACTCTCTCCCACCACTCCCTCCCCTCCCCCTCCCACCTCACTCCCCCCATTGCTCTCTCCCCTCTCTTTCTCCTCTGTCTCTATCTCCTCTTTGCCCCCTCTTTCTCTCTTTCCCCCGTTTCCCTCTTTCCCCCTCTCTCCATCTCTCTCTTCCCTCTTTCTTCCCTCTCTCCTCTCTATCTTCCTCTCCCCCCCCCCCCCTCTCTCTCTCCCTATCTCTCTTCCCTACCTCTCTCTCCCTCCCCTCTCCCCCCCTCCCTCTTCTCTCTCCCCATTCTCTCCCCCTTTGTCTCTCCCCTCTCTCCCTTCCCCCCCCCCCCCTCCCGTCTCCTTCCCCTCTCTCTCTCCGCCTCCCTTGGAGAGTCTCTGTCCCTTCGGCACAGAGACTCTCACGGCAGCGGCGCAACGCTTCCGACGCCTCCGACGGCCCGGGACTCTTGAACTGAAGCTGCTCCATGGCCGGAGCTGCAGCGAGCGACTCGCCAGCCCCGCAAACAATCGCCAGCGCCGGCAACCCGCATCTGTCCCGCCGCTGGTTCTGCTTCCATCCCTCCCTCAACCCCGGCTCTCGAACACCCACGGCCCATGCAGTTTATCTGAGTTTTGAATTATTCGTTGATCACAGAATTTCTCACGACAGAGCATGAGAAATTTGTGATCAGCGTGAAGGCGTGAGAATTTCTCGAAATGAGTGAGTCTCGCGCTCAAAGCCTGATGGTTGGCAGCCCTGTGACACACCATTTAGTTCTTCCCAGTCAAACACAAAAACCCATAATTTGCACCGAGAAAAAATAATAAAATGATTGGAATGTAGTTATTGTTTTGTGTGCTATTTCACAACATACCATAGATGAATACAACAAAAGAGAAAAGAGTGCAGAATTTGTGTTATAGCGACAGAGGAAGGGCAGAATGTAAAAAAAGAACAAGGTCCACAAAAGGCAGATTGTAGGGTTGGGAATGCATTGTTAAAATATGAGCGATCCGTTCAGGAGCCTGATAACAGCGAAGAAGCTGTACTTGACTCTGGTGTTAAGTGCTTTCAAGCTATTCTAACTGAGCTATTCCAGCCTTTTGCATTATTTCAGTGAAAATTGTGTGCAAGTTTTATAGCATTCAGGAACTATTGTATGCTTCTCCTGGTCCTATCATATATTTTTTGTCAAAACCTCACTAAGAATGTACAGTAATGCTCCATTTTATATATAGTTTTTTTCACCAAAGACATTGTTGTTTAAGGATGGGTGGTCTATTACTTCCTTAGGGAGGGATGGAAGACCTATTTGGTTTATTATTTTAAAGGTGATAAAAGGGAGAGTTTTAGTTTGCACATGATACTACATTTATTCTTATTTCTTATGATAGTACATGGAAGGCTGTGGAGATAAAGTCAGTGGATATATTTAAGGCAGAGATAGATGGATTCCTGATTAGTACGGATGTCAGAGGTTATGGGGAGAAGGCGGGAGAAGGGGGATAGGAGGGAGAGGTAGATCAGCCATGATTGAATGGAGTAGATGGGCTGAATGGCCTAATTCTACTCCTATCACTTATGATCTTATTCTGAGGACATTTTCCTTTCAGAGTTGAACAACGTGATGTATTTTTTCAAAATAATTTGCTTTAACTTCCAAATGGAAATTTACAACAATTTTCATGCATTTCAATTTCTTACATTTTCAGACACCCTTTGGTTTTTAATGCCTTTAGTTAGCTTAACACTATTTTCATTTAATGAGACTTACATTTCTGGAAAAATAGCTTGCATTTGAAATGCCATGTATCTGATGTCGATTGCCCTATTATGTTTCCAATTTGGTCTTCGTCTGTATTTTTTATAAATGATTTTAATTTTAATTCATATATTCATTACTTTAGGCAGTTGTTCTGAAATATCCTTTGCCGCACAGTTATTCTTCCTTCTTATCTTGGTCTGCTTACTGTTTTTTCCTCGATGCCACAGTTCAAAAACAGTCTTCTTCTTGGTGTGCACAAACATTAGGTTCCTTGGGAAACCTCCAAATTTTGGGAGCCAGAAAGTTTCTGCACACTTTCATGACTGAGTGGCTTAATATCTGCTGGAAGCTGCAGTCTTCTTGAGAGCCAGGAATTACTGCATCCTTCTCTTATTTTCAGGAATCACTTAGCTACTTAGTAAATAACTCAGAGACCTTGGAAGAGGTTCCAATACACTGGGGGTAAAAGTGGTGGTGGAGTTTTGGCTCGTTTGTGCAAGAAATATTGGTGCAAAATCAAGCAAACCAATGAAACATCCAGGTAGATTTAAAGAGAAATCGCACACAGATGCAGATTTATTCAATTCATCCTCTGGTTATGGATGCATTTGTATATTTAGATGAGGGGATTTGGTGTATCGATAAATACTCTCTTTAACTTCTTAGGTATACTAGTAGAGAACATATCAACTGGTTGCATCACGGCCTGGTTCGACAACTCAAATGCACAGGAATGAAGGACATTACAAAACATGGTGGACCGTCGTGGGTACTGACCTCCCCACCATTGAAGGGATCTATAGGAGCAGCTGCCTCAGAAAGGCACCCAGCATCAATAAGGACCCACATCACCCTGGCCACACCCTCATTTCACTTCTACCATCGGGAAGAAGGTATTGGAGTCTGAAAACTGTGACCATTTGGTTCAAGAACAACTTCTTCTCAATAACGATCAGACTCTTGAAATTAAAAAAAAACTAGCTAAACTATGAACTAAGGACTTTGCATTTTTGGCACTAGTATGGGAGTTTTTAATTTATTGATTATTTTTTGTTTATTATGTTATCTATGAGTACATCGTTTACAGGCTTGATGCTGCTGTAAGTAAGAAATCAATTGTTCCGAAGTCAGTACATATGGCATACACTCTTGACTCTTGACAAGGCAAATGCAGGAATGTTTTAAGGGTTTTCTCACATTGAAAAAACAATTAATTTTTGAAGAATCTGGCTGGTGTGCAACAATCAAGATGATGAATGGTTCAGATTCTAGACATTTTCAGATGTTTTAAATCAGGTTGCTATCAAAAATCTGAATATTCATTAAACATTCTTGATTTCAGAAATAGTTTCAGCTTTATTGATAAAGCCTCACCAGGTTATCACTTTTAATTAAATTGATGATAATTTATAAAAAAATTATGAGCTAAAGCTACCTGATTATATAAATTCCTGACAGACCTTTTAATTGGAATTCTTCATATTAATTGGAATTAAAATAGCTATATTTTAAAATCGGTTTGTATTTTATTTACATCTTATTTACCTCTTAAGAGGGAAACTTCATGAAGAGTAATATTTTCATAAAATGCAAGGGGAGATCTTTGAATATTCGGGAAAAGCTTAAGAGCATTCCTTGGAGTTTTCTTGCCACACCAAACAAAATTATGACAGCAGTAACATTGGTGCACTTCCTTGGCTAGGATGACATAAAGAGGCAATTGGAGTAACAATTGTTCTAAAAAAAATGGAAGGACTTACGATGGCTTGAACTTTAAGTTAATACATTTTTAATTTTGACCTATTTATACTGGTATATATGTTCTGTGATCAGTTTCTGAAGTTTTACTGATTCAGAAATATCACCTTTTCAATTAAATGTTTGATCTCCCAGATTAATCCACCTAATTATTAACTCTACAATAACATTCCCACAATAGCATGTGTCTCCAGGAAGACCTTTACAATGTACCTAATCAAAAACAGATGTTAAACATATGTAGTTATTCAACACTGTGAAATTGAATAATCTGTACGCCAGCATGTTTGCTATAAAATAAATACCTTGCATAATTTTAATATGCATTTTTTATGAAATCCAGTGTACTTTTAGTCTATTGTTTAAATGGAAAGTTGCTTGTACAGTGATCATTTTCAATTTTTTCAGCCCTCTCCACTTTCTTATTTCTTTATTTTCACCATCACCCAAATGTTAACTCTATTTCCTTGCTGTATTCTTTCTTCTGATCAAATCGTATTCCCACAATAAAAGCTCACTTAAATACTGAATTCTGGAGAAGGGCCTCGACCCGAAACGTCACCAATTTCTTCTCTCCAGAGATGCTGCATGTCCCGCTGAGTTACTCCAGCATTTTGTGTCTACCCTCACTTCAATACTCTACAGACAGTGGCACTGCCACCATTTTATACGAGGCATTGCAAATAATTCAGCCTTGGTCCTGAGATAGTATTAAGGCACACACATTTCATACTTCTGGGTTCGACAACATGAGGCTATTATCCCATCTGACCTCTAAGTGCTGTACTTCAAGTGGTGTGGGCTCAAATATGTCAAATTCTTCATTACATCTTAGTTGTACATGCAAAAATGCATGGTGTCACAAGAGAAAGATCCTCCCACTGTGCTGCCTAACACTGATTTTGACAGCCAACATAATTAATACAGTAGAAACAAGGAACTGCTAGTTTACAGGATAAGACACAAAGTTTTGGGATTGCTGAGCGGGTCAGGCAGCATCTCAGCCGACCATTGTCTGCCCTTTTCACACAAGGGTTCCCCGACCTCTCAGTGCTGGGCTTCAAGTTATGTGGACTCGATGATGACAAATCTTCATTGAACTCCAGCACGTTGTGTCCTTTTCATTAAAACAATTGATCTGGTAGTGAAACTTTGTGCAGTTTCTGTCAATCTTTGCTAAGTGCGTGAAAACTTGTTGTCCCCTGGGCTTAAATTAACACACCGACTACAATACAAAAGAGTGTATGAAAGAACTGCAGATAGATGCTGGTTTCCACCAAATATAGACACACAATACCAGAATAACCCAGCTGGGTCGGATAGCATCTCTGGGAAAATAAATATGTGACGTTTTAGTGTCGAGACATTTCTTCAGTCTGCCTGTCTTTTTACCGGCGGATTTACTCCAGTATTGTGTGTCTATCTGCAATACAAAGGAACCTAGTTGGCTGTCAAGTTGCGAAAGGCGCGAAATGATTTTTTTTTCTCTTTTCAGAGAGACCTACAGAACACGACTGAAACCTGGTAAAGCGATTAAATCTAGAAAGTCCTGACCTGCAATGTTGATGGTTTGACCATTGTAAAACAATTGATCTTATAGTCAGTGAAAAAATTCCCGGGTAATTACAAATAATAAACTGCAAAAACTTCGTAGCAAGAGTACTTGTCTGAATAAACCCTACAAGAAAAGACTTCGCGATTTTCCCCTTCCTCTTCAACATGTCAGGGTCGGATTTAGAGAATCAGAGGGGGGCCAATGACTCCGAAGTTCAATTTCAGTGACTCTGAAGTTCAATTTTAGTGCAGTTTCTTGGAACCCCACAAAAGTTTCCGCTTCAGTGTAAAAAATGAAAGTGAGGAGTTTTGTACTCACAGCTTGCTGAAGCCTCTGGGAAAGTCATTTGGAACATGATCGACTTTGCCGTCCTGGCAAATGATCTTATTATCCGTTCCGCAGCTACAGAGCTTGGGGCAGTCAGCACACAAAACGGGACCTCGGAGCACCCAGAGCAGCAGAAACACAAGGCGAGCCATCGCGTTTGATTTCACATACTTTTGTTTTAGGGGATGCAAGAAATGTATGTCTCTTTAAAATAAAGTTAATAGCAGCACCTCTCAAGTGGTCGATCGCCCTATAAAGTATCAAGCGAATCAATTGTCACTGGTAGCCCGGAGGCGGAGCTGGTCGCTTGGGACAACAAGCAACGGTACGTTTCATTCACACCAATCGCATTGTGGGGTATTACCATGGGACGTCTAACTCCTCGCTATTTACTTCAAAACCCCCGGCACCATTTGTCAGTCGCTGGTTTTACACACTACCAAAAAAAAAACCACAAAGAGTATTTTCACGATTATAATAATTATAATCATTATAGCTGACTCGCCCAATACCTCATCGATATAGCAAAATCAACTGAAGAACTTGCTGTTGATGAAACTCAAACCTGTAACTAATCTAAACTAAAATAGCAACTCTGTGAAGTTTGATGGAGGACTTCGTCATACATTTTTAAAATGTAAATGGTTGTATTTTATACATCGTTTCAAATGACGTTCGCCACATATACCTTAAAGTTGTAAAGTTGTTGGTACTTGTCCAAGTCGAACTGGATGCAATATTTTTAGCGGCTGCTTTAAAAAAAAATCACTTCACCAGGACCAACAAAGAAAAATGTCGAAGAGCAACCTCCTGAGAAACATCACAGTAGATTCATGTAATCTTTCTTGCCGCACCACACCAGTTAAAGGACATTGAGAAGGGGCGGTGGAAACATATAAAAACACATTTTTTTTAAAAATGAGCCCCCAGATAGGGAGAGCCACATTAGGAGCTGCTAAATGTTCACGGTGTAATTTATTTACCACAATGCCTTTAGCAAGAGATAATGAAGCATGATCAATTATAGACAAGAGGTGCAGGAGTAGGCAATTCGGCCCTTTGAGCTAGCACCGTCATTCAATGCGATCATGGCTGATCATCCCCAATCAGTACCCCGTTCCTGCCTTCTCCCCATATCCCCTGACTCTGCTATCTTTAAGAGCCCTATCTAGCTCTCTCTTGAAAGTATCCCGAGAACCGGCCTCCACCGCCCTCTGAGGCAAAGAATTCCACAGACTCACAACTTTCTGTGTGAAAAAGTGTTTCCTCATCTCCATTCTAAATGGCTAACCATTTCTTCATGAACTGTGGCCCCTGGTTCTGGTCTCCCCCAACATCGGGAATTGTAGCATAGTAAATGAGACAAAAACTCTAAAAAACATAGATTAGAACCTTGGAATAGGTGGCATTTCCTTTGGAATATTACTGGAAAGCTACATGTGAAGGACTAATAATAATTTTCAGGGACTAATTTACACCCAGGCCATGGGTCAGGATTAATATATTACATAGAAACATAGAAAATAGGTGCAGGAGGAGGCCATTTGGCCCTTTGAACCAGCACTACCATTAATTGTAATCATGGCTGATCACAATCAGCAACCCGTGCCTGCCTTCTCTCCATATCCATTTTATTTCTCATCTCAGTTTTAAATGCCCCCCCCCCCCCCCCTTATTCTTAGACGGTGGCACCTGGTTATGGACTCCCCCAACATTGGGAACATTTTTCCTGCATCTAGCATATTGGGTACAGCTGGTCCCGTTTCAGAAGTGCCAAGAGAACTGACGTGCAATGGAAAACATAGTTGTATTTCAAAACAATTAAAAGGTAGAGAAATTGGGTATCATGAATATACTTTAAGAATATCTGTACAATGATGTTATAGGGAAATCTGCATTGAATCGATCAGGAGGGAAACCTAATGGATCAGGAGAGCAATGGGGGGGACCCAGTGGAGGGGACCTGGCGTGGGGGAACCGCTGAGAACAAAAAGAGAACTGGCAGGAGGAGGGTAGGGGGGCCCGCTGCCACGAGTGGCGGGAGGCAGTAGATAGCATTGTTCGGTACTTTTGTAACTGTCAGCACCAATGTCTCTATTATAACCATGTATTGTTTTTCCGCTGTCTGGTTAGCTGAAAATAGTTGTGAATGATTAAAACATCAAAAGCTTTTTACTGTACCTAGGTACATGTGACAATAAACTAAACTGAGCGTGGTGACACTTGTATACTGCCTAAGTTGTATGGAAAACAAAGCTTTCACCTGGGTGCACAGACAATAAAGTATCATTCATTCATTCAAGACATATTTAATAATATTCATACGTTCAAGAGCTACAAGACATGCATAACCTTATGAAAATAAAACTAAATGCTTTAGATGTTGGAAATCTGTTGCAAACATTGAAAATGCCTGAAAAGCAGCATCTGTTGAAAGCGAAGCATTTAAGTTTCAGGTGGCATTTCCTTCATCTGATGCTACCTGATCTGGTGAACTTTTCCAGAAATCTTGACTATTTTTTCATAAAGCATTACATGTCATGCTCTGTCATGGTTAATTACTGCAAAAATCACAGGCTTGGGAATCTTCATCCTGTTTGCTCCAGGGATTGGTTTAAGCTGAGTAATTGTTTTAATAATTCACAACTTTTTTCAGCCAGTTGATCCAATTAAATGATCATTCTCAGTCTCTTTCTGGGATTCCCACCCTTCATGGAGGCCAGTCTCCAGTTGAATTTAGGGCAGTCATGGTGGCATAGCAGTAGAGTTACTGCCTCAAACCCCTGTCTCACGGTGCAAGTTGTCCCACGAGGTACCCCGGGTTTTCACTCGCGGTATTCCCGTACAATCAACGTAGCGGAAACGTTGGAATTCGCGCAAGCAACTTAGCGACTCATGGTGCTAACGGCAGGTACCCGTGAAACTTGTGAACTCGTGAAAAAAATCAAACATGTTTGATATTTTCCACGAGTCAAATGTAATGTTCAAGTTAAAAATTGAAACATTTAAACTCGTTGTCATAATGTAGTGGCCCGTGCGTTTACCTTATTGATTCGTGAGTCTACCATGGAACCGTCAATGGAAACTTTTCATTTCCCAGGTGGGAAGATAGTTACCCGAGGCCAGACTCCAATAGTAGCAGCATTGAAAGTGACAGCAGAAGGCGGGAGCCGGAAACTTCATTTGAATTTACACTGAGGTTAAATGGATTGTCATCCATGATCATAAAAAGTCGCATACTGGATGTATGGGTTTATTTACGGGTGACTGTGGCTACCAATGACTGTGTCTGTGATCCGGGAGGAACACACACACACACACACTATTCACTTTCCCACAAGCATTTACCAAGATTGGTTAATATTTTGTTGACCTCATGTACATGCTTTCAATATTCATTTTACACCACGTATTGCGACTTTGTCAAGACCCTTCTGGAAGTCCGTATTCAGGATGTTAAGGTTTGCCCTCAGCATTCATTGCTTTCAGAAAGATGCTTGCTACCGACAAACTCGCTACAACGATGCACAACTACCCGATACAAATAACATTAGGTTTAGATTTATTACTTTCATGCGTAAAGTTATGTTTTGCATGCTATCCAGTCAAATCAGATAATACTATACATAAATAGAAGTAAACTAAATTCAAGTACATAGATCGGGACAGAAACAAAATGCAGATCTTGTTGTTCTCAATATTTTAGCCCTGAATTCCAGAGACAAAGTCCAATGGCCACAATGAGGTAGAGGAGAATCGGACGGTCCCCCATCTATCGAAGGACCATTCCAAAGCCTGATAACAGAGGAAAGAATCCATTCCTGATTCTACTGATGCGCGCTTTTAAGCTCCTGTTTCTTCTTCCGATGGGAGCGGGGAGAGGAAGGAATAGCCCAGGTAGGAAAGGTCTTTAGTTCATTTGGCTGCTTTCCCGAAGCAGCATGAAATGCACTTGTAGTCAATGGTGGGGAGTTTGGTCTGTGTGGTGAGATGAAGAGATGTAGAGTGGGGGTAGAGTTGGGGAAGTACCACTAGTTCCCCACACATACAGCCTCTGCTCCTGTCCCTCTGCCCCTGTTCTGTCTGTGCTTCCTACACACCCTGGCTCTTCTGCACTGTTCTGTTTTCATTATTGCTTCATACTGCACAGAAACGGGCCCTTCAGGTTGGGAACTACAGTTAGTTTGGAAATTAGCAAGCAGACAAAAATGCTTCCATGTAGCCTTCCAGCAGTGACGAGGCACCATGATCTCACGATCAACCCGATCACTGGAGCCCAACTGTCACTTTAACAACCATAGAAATTGACAAACAATCGCTTCCTTTGATATTTGAACAACGGAACTCTATTAAACAATGTAACACACAACCTTTAGTATTTTAGCTTGCAGTAACATAAATAAACTTATGTTGTGGTCTGTATTCAAAAGACCACAGGAAAATAACTTAATTACTGCAAGGGTGAAACACCTTTTCCCCATTGCTATGATTTTCTATTAAAAAAACGACGTTACTCGCAAAGCAACAATCGTGTTACAGCAGAATTATTGTCCTTGTTGAATGTGAGTGTCTCTGTCTCCATCTTATCTTCAAGCCTTTAACCTATTCCTGTTGGGACCCAATACCCGTGCTCGTTCTTTCACGCTGGGTTCGGCTTCCCGAACACTTTTCCACTCGCTGTGTGCGGCTCCCACGCTCCAGTCAAACTCACCTGCTTCTGATTCCCGCACTCCCTCTAAAGTTCTTGGGTTCAATAGACTCTTCTAAGCCTGGGTTAATGAAAGTAAGGATTCCGTAAACGTTGCAACCCACCTTGAGCAGATCATCAAGTGCTCGGTGGGTCAGGCAATGGTGTGCGACATTTCAGGCCGCGACCTTTCTTCGGAATGACCATTCTTCACCATCGGTCTGAAGATGGGTCCCAATAGGAAACGTCTCCCTCTGTTCCCCCCATGGAAGCTGCCTGAGTTCCTCCAGTGCTTCGTGTTTTGCCCAATATGACAACATTTCCAGCTTTTTGTATCACCATCTTCCTAACCACCACATCTAGCTGTACTAAATAGAAACAAATAACTGCAGATGCTGGTTTATGCGAAAGATAGACACAAAGTGCCCGAGTAACTCCGCGGATCAGGCAGCATTTCTGGAGAGATGTTTCGGATTGGGACCCATCTAACGAAACGACACCCACCCTTTTTCTCCACAAATGCTACCTGACCCACGGAGTTACTCCGGCACATTGTGTCTATCTTTTATCCAGTTGCGATGTTGCCTTTAAGCGATTTGTTTTCACTTATACAACAACGTTCCTTGTTGATACGATATTCCCAATGTTGCTACCACTCATTGCACATGTCCTAATTTTTGAGCCCTCCTAAAGTGCAACACCTCAGACCTATCATCATTATATTTCGCTTGCCCCTCCAAATATACCAAACCTTCGCCCGCTGGTCTTCTAACTACGTGATGTGTGTTTTAAACAAATCATAAGTATAACTGCTCTGGCACTGGAGGGTGTGCATTTTCCCTCTGTAGGTCATATAAATAGATGCAGCCACGCTGATTTCTATCTTTAACTCAAAGCCGCAGGATGGAGATGTTTTCTTTAACATTGTTGCTTTACTAAAACATACCTTCATTCACGGTTGGCTCAAGTGTAACGTGAGAGGAACTTGGTAACTTGGGAGAGCACCTTGGAACATCGCATAAATAACATACCCGTGGGAACTCGGTTAAACACTTGACCATAAACTTTGAATCTCGTGCATAACCACGAGTCTGGTTTTTTTCTTTCACTTGGGGTCACTCGTGGGTGGACTCGCACCATGAGACAGGCCCTTGAAACAGCGAATGTAGCGCCAGAGATTTGGGTATGATCCCAACTACGGGTGCTGTCTGTACGGATTTAGTATGTTTTTCCCCGTGACCTGCGTGGATTTTCTCCAAGATCTTCGGTTTCCTCCCACACTCCAAAAATGTACAGGTTTGTTGGTTGATTGGTAAATGTAGAAATTGTCCCTAGTGGGTGTTGGATAGCGTTAATGTGCGAGGATCTCTGGTTGGCGTGGACGGAAAGGCCTATTTCCACGCTGTATCTCTAAACTAAACTAAACTAAATTCAGTCCGTGTGATGTCAAGAAATAGCTGAGAGTAACGGATACAACAAAGGTTGTAAAGACATGTAAACATGGCACCTGTAGTTCTGAGGATCTATGAACATGAACTACTTGCATTTCTAGTCTAGCTGTGCCTTTAATACTTACATCACTGGCATCTACTTTTCAAAGTGGAAAATTAGTTCAACAATCTTCTATCAATCAACAGCACAGTGATGCAGTGACATTGAACGTCTTATCAAGCACCAAAAACCCACTCACCTCTGTCCATCTGGACTACTAGATTACAGACCTCATTGTGGCCCTGCACCAAATATGCGCCAGAGAGCCTGAAGTTGAAGGTCAAAAGTGATTATTTGTCAAATGTCCCAGATATGAATAAAATCAATGAGGATCTTACTTGCTGCAGCTTTACAGGGATCTTAGATGCAGCAGCAACAACAACAATAAATATACCATAAATTATCAGTTATTCAATGTAAACTAGGCTAAGTAGAATAGGTTATCGTTAGGATTGTGCAGGCTGGTTCAAGAACCTGGCAGTTGATGGGGAAGGCTATTCTTGAATCTGGTGGGAGAAACTTGTTTTTAGTCTCTTCCATCGGGGGGAATGTGACCTTTTCTTGTCGTACAATATCTGAGCACAATATCTAGACTTGGATTCCAGGGAATACAATAGCATTACATATGCCATTTTTTGTTTGCCCATTCATTCTCTAAGAGGAGCACAAATGATCCAATGGCATTGTTGTGTGAAAGAAAACCTTCCCTAATGTTCTGGCTTTATTTGACTTGCAACCAATAACACTAATATAGATTATCTGACCAATCTTTGAAAATTGCTTGTAAAATCTAGCTCTAAAGTTGATTTATTTCCTACTTAAAAAACAAATATTTGCAAGACATGGCAACAGATGGCAAGATCAGTTTTTAACATTTATCCTTAACTGTTTTTGAACAGATTGTCTTATTTGGGTTAAGAGTCTGAACTAATAGCTAAGAGTCAACCAAAGTTGTTTCGGCAAGGCCAGATATCATTCCTGAAGGATATTGATGAACTCATTGTGATAGTATTCAGCTGTTTAATAGTTGCCATTACTGATAGTCACTTTTTAATTTAAGTATTTATTCAATGAATTGATTTTAAACAGCTCACCAATTTCTTCTGGGATTTAAACTGATGTTTTTTTCGGTTATCATTACAGAATCAGGAGTAATTTAACCATTATTCCATTGTGACAGTGATAATGGCTGAGCAGTAAAATGTTTCAGGGCGCCATGAGATGATGAAACAAACATTAGTTCTTTCTACCCTATCAAATGTGATTGATAATGTTGCAGAGGCAGTAAAACATGTCACCTTGTCACATCTAAACTGGCGGGAAATGTAGAAAGCCAACAGATGTTTTATACAGAAGAGGGATTTTCTCTAGGTGAATTGTCAAGACATTGTACATGTTCCATTGATAATTTTATTGACGACAATTTTTGTAATAGTACTTCCTGATTTATAAACACTTCAGAAAACAGAAGCACAACAGATATTTATAAATGTATTTAAAACATTAAATTGACTCAAAGATTGTTAATTTATAACCAGATAAATTATATTTCTTAAAATTATATTTTGAGCAGGTCAGCATATTGAAAGCATAGTCTGCAGAATTGTTTTGTGATTATGAGAACACTACCTACTCAAAAATAAATAGCTTTAAGGAGACTTTTAAGTTTTAAATATAAAACTTGCCTCAATGGTGAGCCTTCAGTTGCCTCAAAACATTTCTATTGTAAACACCAATGAAGGGCGCCACGGTGGCGCAGCTGTAGAGTTGCTGCCTTACAGAGCTTGCAGCATTGGAGACTCAGGTTCGATACTGACTATGGGTGCTGTATGTATGGAGTTTGTACATTCTCTCCGTGACCGTGGGTTTTCTCCGAGATCTTCGGTTTCACCCACACTCCAAAGATGTACAAGTATGTAGGTAAATTGGCTTGGTGTATGTGTAAATTGTCCCTAGTGTGTGTAGGATAGTGTTAATGTGCGGGGATCGCTGGTCTGCACAGACCTGGTGGGCCGTAGGGCCGGTTTCCGCACTGTATTTCTTAACTAAACTAAACAAGGCCACAGCTCAATTGAATGCCTGAGAGATGTTTTGAATTACAGATATGAGGAAACTCACACGGTTGTATTATATATCTTGTGCTGTCAGGAAAATTCTGGACACTTTCTGGACAACCCAACGTGTGACAAGTGTCATCATCAATATTTTCTGTGTCATCCCAATATTTTCTGAATATGAAATTGTTGCCACTGACTGGAGTGTTCTTTGGGAAGGGATATCAGGAAAGTCATGAACTTGTGACACAATTCATGCGCTCAGGTCACCCTAAAGCATTTCCTGCAGCCCATGACATGCTTTAAAAACATAGTATCCCCGTTGCTATGTGAAAAATGCAGCAATGGTCAGGAATACCTTTAATAATATTCTGTAAACAACAGTATAATAATGACTAGGTAATCTGTTTGGAGTGACAAATCCCTGCTTTTCTTTAGAATCGTGCTCTTCGGCTTCTTGAGCTGCTGCAATTCGTCTGGTTAAAATACTCCCGGCGTACGGTTGAAAATGTGCAGCAGGATTTAGGTCAGTGACAATGAAGGACTGGCAGTGAATTTCCAGATCAGGATGAAGTGTATGACGTTATCCTAAGGGTGGTGGTACCAGCTGCCCTTGTCCATTGTGGTGGTGGAGGCTTGTTTTTTAGGAGGTGCTGCCAGAGTAGCCCAGGCAAGTAGCTGCAGGGCATTTTGTAGATGGTATAATCACTGCTTCCACTGGTGATGGGAGAGCGAATAGAGAGAAATAATGTCTGGGGTGATTTATGGTGGACCAAACAAGAGGACTGCTTTTCTCTGGGTGTATTGAGCTTCTTGAGAGTTGATGATACTGCACCTATCCACATAACTAGAAAATGTTCCATCACACCACTGTTGGTAGCCCATCACCTTTCCATCCTGAAGAGGATTGAAAAATTATGGGCTGCCAGAGAGAGTGAGCTGTGGTACCCAGCCAATGACCAGCTCTTTTAACCATTGTAATTATGTGGCTGAGTTCAACTGAGTTCTGATCAACAGTGACCCTGGGGATGATGTTGGTTGAGGACCAACAGAGAAGGTACAGCCAAGGGTAGGCAGTTAGACACCCCCTTGTCATGCCCTCCCCCACTAGTCAGCACTGGACACTAGCTGTTGAACAAGCTGGGGTCAGGATCAAACCACTCTACCTACCTGGCTCACTCTCCAATATATCGATAACTCATTCCCTCTCTATCAACACATTTTTATGTTGTGAGGTGGTCACTTCCCAAAATTGATATCCACGTGGCTCTCAGCTTCACGGATGAACAGCAATGAGTGCGTCATCACTTCCACATGGTAACTCAGCACACAAGCTGCTCCTGTCCCCTGTCACACATCTGCTTAAGCAGACCACAAAAAATGTCAAATACTTTCCTGATAACACAAGATATATATTACAACTGTGTGGGTTGCCTTCCATGTGTCTTGCATGAACACACAGAGTGTTTTGCCCAGAGTAAGGGAATCAAGAACCAGAGGACATAGGTTTAAGGTGAGAGGGGAAAGATTTAATAGTAGTCTGTGGAGGAACCTTTCCATACAGAGAATGGTGGGTATTTGGAATGAGCTGCTAAGAGAAGGTAGTTCAGCAGAAACTAAAACAACATTTAAAAGTCATTTGGACAGGTACATGGATAGGAAAGATTTAGAGGGATATGGAGCAAATGCGAGCAGGTGGGACTAGTGTTGATGGGGCACTTTGGTCAGCATGGACAAGCTGAGCCAAAGGGCCTGTGTCTGTGCTATATGACTCCATGACAGATTAAGTCTTAATTTATCTGAGTATAAATATTGTAATGGGAGGCATTTTGCTGTTGCATGCCACAGATGGGTTGGCAAATTATTAATCATATTGGTTCACTCACTATCTACTGCATTTGTGGCAGCTATTTCCTTCAAGGACCTAGCTGCTCTGTCAGTGGTATTGCCAATTGATTATTGATGATGGTTTTGAAGTGCTCCCACCTAGAGTGCATTCTGTGCACTTGCTAGGGGGAGTGTAGCAGTTAGTAAACAGGAGAAGGTCTCCTTGTCCATGGTTGTCCTGTTGTAATGAGATATTATAGGATCTGGAGTCGATGTTGGGAACTATGTATCACAGTGCCATAATTCCTGGTGAGGCTGGTGATAAAGGAAGTATCCCATGATCTGCGAGCATGACTATGTCAGACTGTTGTTTGAGACAGCTCTTCCAATTTAGAGTTCAGTCCTCAGATGTTTGTGGTAGGACCTTGCTAAGGCAATAGGTTGTAGCAACTTTTCTGTGACTGAATTTGGAGCCCTGGGTCAGTGCCAGATGATCCGTAGGTTGCTAGACTATTTAACCACATGAGATAAGTCTGGAGTCACATAGAAGCCAGACATGTTTTTTGATTGATTAAATTGATGGAAAGATACAGTGTAGAAGCAGGCCCTTCAGCTCACTGAATCCATACTGATCCTCGATCACCCATTCATACAAGTTCTATGCTATCACACTTTCTCATCCACTTCCTATACACAAGGAGAAATTTACAGTAGCCAATTAACCTACTCCACAGACAACACCCAAGGACTGGATCAAACCCAGATCTCTGGCACTGTGAGGCAGCAGCTCTACCAGTTGCACCACTGTGTTGCAGGTAAGAAAATAAGATATCCTGTAGCTAATGATATTAGTGAACCAAATGGATTGTTACAACAATCTGATTGTTTAATGATCATCATTACCAATGACTAGTTTATGTTTTTCTCAGGTCCAGATTATTAACAAATTTATATTCCACATGTGATTTGGTGGAATTTGAAATCAACTTTATAGATTGCTAGTGCAGTAATTTAACCACTGCACCATCAACATTTGTATACATGAAAGAGCAGAAGGGGCCTCGGTTCAACATCCAATTTTTTACAGTGAAGCACGCCATCAGTACTACCCTGCTATGTTTAGTCAATATTGGTTTACTTAATCCTCAGGAGTGTGATTTGAATACACAATCTAGTAAATCAGAAGAAAGAGTGCTACTGAAAGACACTTTGTAATTATTTATGAGAAAGACCTGACTGATGACCAAAACAAAATCCATCAGGCTTTTATTTTGAAGTCAATAGAATGTTATCTGCAAAGGATTAGGACTGTTACTGCAGATTCATACTTCAGTCAAGCAATGACACTAGTTTCACAGGAGCAGCATTTTTGAGAGCATATTAGTACCACAACTCAGTTGCAGAAGGAGGTAATATTTAGCCAATGCAAGGAGGAAAACAATCTATTTGGGATGTAAGATGGATACAAAATGCTGGAGTAACTCTGCAGGCCAGGCAGCATTTCTGAATAGAAGGAATGGGTGACGTTTTGGGTTGAGACCCTTCTTCAGACTTTCTGTCCTAGGCCTCCTCCATTGTCAGAATGAGGCCCTAGGGGTATGAACACTATTCAGTAAAGGACTCAGTAAATTTCATTCAGTACAATGTTTAAGGAATTAGGCATCAGCCCAAGAAACCAAGGTGGTATTCTCAATAAGGATTGTAACACAGTTGTATAGTAGTTTATTATGTTTGTATTGTTTATGGTGGTGGGTTCTGGCTTGTTTTATTGTAGTGTAAATATTATTTTTTAATAATTGAAGAAATGTTTTGATTTAAAAAAAAGAGAGACCAAGGTAGGATGATGGGAGAAGTGCATTGAAACATTTCAATTTTTAAGACAAAACACCTTTATTATTGCAGCTGGATTTTTTAAAGTAGGCTTCTCTTGGTGTTACTCACACCGTTCCTTAACATATTTATTGCACAAGCAGTTTTTTTGCACCCAGTTTTGTATTTTGTGCAGGACACTACATCTGCAGCAGAGGGTTTCCTTCTGAAAAAATGACAGAATATATGGTGTTGGAAAATATTCTAATTTAATAAACATGATTTTGAAAAATACCCATTTTCAAGTTCTCAACTACTGTAGTGAAACACATAGAATTACATAGAAGCAGCAATTTGGAAATTCATTTTGATTGTTCCAAATGAATTCTTTCTCATCCTTTTTTGTATAACCAATTTTCCAAACATCTTTACTGAACCTTCAAGTAAATACAGCTTTATTATTGCTCTCAAACACTGTTTTAGTTGAAAAGGTTCCTCCTGATATGTTACATTTAAGACCCCCGGTTTTAGACGCTCCACAAGTTTACCGTTTTGTATTAAACCCTACAATAATCCCAAATCTATCAGGCTGCAAACTCCACTTTCTATTCTAAAGAAAAAAGCCCAAGCACATCGATTTTAATGACAAATCTTTATTCCTGCTTGTGGAGGTTAATCTTCCATGCCAATCACAATATCGAAGCAGCTGGGCTAAATAAGCAAGACCACTTGAACATTTATTTTGTATTAAGTAGTTACTGTATAAAATCATAGCAATCGAACCTTTACGTTCCTTTACGGTCAACAAATAAAATAATTGATGCAGCTGTACAAATCATTGGTGAGACCACACAAATTAATGTGTGCAGTTCTTGACACCCAGCAGTAGGAAGGATGTCATTAAGTTGGAAAGGATGCAAAAGAGATTTACAAGCAGGTTACGTGGGATTGTGGGCTTGAGTTACAGGCAGAGGTTGGATGGGCTGAGACGTTTTTCTTTGGAGCGTAGGAGGCTGAGGGGTGAACTAATTGATTTGTACAAGATCATGAGGGGCCTGAGTGAAGTCCTCACAGTCTTTTTCCCTGTTTAGGGGATTCTAAATAACATTAGCTTAAAATGAGAGTGAGAGCAGGGCTGCCAACTCTCACGCTTTCGGTGTGAGACTAACACCTTGGAGCTATTTCTCACGCCCTCACGCTCATGGCCGAGTTTTCACGCTGAGTTCAGTCCCTGCGCAGTTTGTCCCTTTGCGCCGACTGCCAACGATCTGTATGGTCTGGGGACGCGTCGGTTGGTGGCTGTGAGTGACGTCGCATCTCTTCTCTCATCTGTGGTCGAATGTGCAGCTGCCGGCAACATGAAGCAGCCGGAGATGGAACTACCCAGGTGAATCAGTTGTCAAACATGGGGGGGGGGTTGCGACGCCGATGACGGCGATGACCACAATGAGGCCAAATATCTAGGACAGGGTTCAGACAATGGGAAAACGGCCCTATTTTTATATGTTTCTATTGTGGCTCTTGTGGCTAAAGGGATCAGGGGGTATGGAGAGAAGGCAGGTACGGGATACTGAGTTGGATGATCAGCCATGATCATATTGAATGGTGGTGCAGGCTCGAAGGGCCGAATGGCCTACTCCTGCACCTATTTTTCTATGTTTTCTATGTAACCCGAAAAACCGCGTTTTTTGTTTTCGCAAAATGGGCATGCCATTCACACTTCTTGCATGTCGCATGTAGTATCCATGCAGCATCATCTGCATCATGCTCCTGTTTCTCCATTATCTCACTGCCTATCAGTGACCTCCTACCCTTGGAAGACGGACTTGGGGAATCTCTCTGGGGTGCCGCTGCTTTGACATGAGCTTGTGTGCCGTACGTGGTGCTAGAACCTGCAGCGTGTGGGGCTTCCGGGAGAGTTCGTTATCGATCAGCTCGCGCTGCAGTTAACCTGACCAGAATGGATCCATCACTGAAGTTGGAACTCTTCTCTCAGCTCTGGTGAAATGCCGGCAGGAGCTCTGCTGGGTGATATGAGACTTGTTGCTTGAGCTGAGGATGTTACACATGTCTCAGCAAGAGAGCAGTCTTTTTTTTTGGCAGCTATTAACCTGTAGTTTCAGTTGGTTAATTTGCAAAGCTTTTTAATATGTTGAATGGGACCCTTATTTGAACTACAGGAAGGAATGACTGAGTAAGAGAGTCAATGCAAGGAAGATAAACAGGAGGATGTGGTCAAGAGACTGTCCAACAGAACAAACACAACAGCATTTGGATGTCACATACAGAAACCTTATTAAATCGTGTTTCTCACAGAACGACAAGCTGATACTAAGAACACGAAAGGGATATGTTTCAAGCATGGACCTAATTTAGTAAAAGTTGAAGAAACACTCCAAGGTAGGAAAGAACTGCAGATGCTGGTTTTAAATCGAAGGTAGACACAAAATGCTGGAGTAACTCAGTGGGACAGGCAGCATCTCTGGAGACAAGGAATGGGTGCCGTTTCAGGTCTGAAGAAGGGTCTCGATCCGAAATGTCACCCATTCCTTCTTTCCAGAGATGCTGCCTGTCTCGCTGAGTTACTCCAGCATTTTGTGTCTATCCCCAAGGTTTAGGCTTAGTTGAGGTTTCACCATGGTGGATCAATCCAGATTGAGGATGATCAAGAAGCACTTCAGTGGCACAAATGCTTCTGGACACTTACCAGCCCTGTCTGAATTGTGTCTGAGTCTTGCTGCATCGATGGTCAGTCATGACTGGAATTGGCCATTGTACAGTCATGACTGACCATCCCCATTTTTGATGGATGGTCATTTGTTGAAACAACTAAAGATGGTCGGTCTCAGGGGACTGGCCTGAGGAACTCCTGTGGCAATGTCCTGGGAATGGCATGTTTGACTTCCGCAGATTCACCACCCTCAGACTAAAGAAATTCATCCTCAACTTTCTAAAGGTGCGTCTTTTAATTCTGAGGAATGTAATTGGGAATGTAATTTAGTCTAACCTTATTCATACCTAATCCAATTTAAAGCATAAATGTTGCATCCAAGTGTAAGTTAAAAGACTCGCTACAATATGCACCAGATTGCACAATTTCAAGCTGAAAAATGTAAAAGCTCCTTAAAGGGGGAACAGCCCGCTCCCACCCACCTTAGGTGTCTCAAGTTTGCATTTATTTATTAAATTACTGAATTTACTTGTGTTTTTCCCTAGAGCAATTTATATTCCATAAACATCTCGCCAATAGAATACAAAATGGAAAACAAATGGATGTTCAACTGGACCCCTATATGCAGCCTGACATTTTTTTATAGACCAACAGAATATTATCTGCATATATTAGCAGTTATCAAGGTTCCAGATAGAGCCTTTGGGAGGTTACATTTTAACACACTTGGATTGGAACATTAGCCATGAATAAAACTGTTGAAAATCATCCAGAAATAAATTACTCAAACTGTAGTGATGTGTGACTATTTAACCTTATGTCAATATTCTTCTCACTGGACGTTCTTATTGATTACACTGAACTGGTTCTAAACAAATATATACCATTCTGTGAAATAAAGATTATTCACATGTATAAAGTGGATACATTTATTTATGAACTTAGATAGCACAGGAACGCAAGTTCATTGGAAAGCCCAGAGACAGTTGTGGGGTAGTAGGAGAGGGATCTAATGCCTTTTACTCTGGCCTCACATTCAAGTATTTACAAATGTCTGCATTTTCCATTCAAGTGCCACACTAGAATCAACCCCTTTTGCTCAGCTGAAGTTCACAGAAAATAATTGACCAAAGTCTTTCCTAACCTATTATTTGCCTCCACTGCAAGAAATTCACGTTGAATTGTCCATGGTTGTCTTCTATACTTCACTTGGTAATTCTCAAGGGTAAAGTCCCACCACTTCCTCCTTGTTTTGCTGACCTCCACCCAAATCTAAAATTCTGCAGCCACTCACATGTGAATTATATTCAAAGGTATGTTTTTCATTTTTGAATTTACCCATTACTACTTTCAATTTCAACTGCTTTTGCTGTGTCTGCTACAGAAGAAAATCTTTCAACTGTGGTACACTGACTGAATCTGAACTGCGGAGCATTTACACTTATTTGCCACTATGCAGCTATCTATCCCTTAAAAAATAATTCCTTCTTTTATTAATTCAAGGGAATATAACATTAGCCTATGCAGAATCCCCCTATAATTTAACCCTATCAAACCACATGTTATTCTGATGTATGTGCACCTTCCCTTTAGAAAGCTAATATTTTATTTGATGTTTAATGCCTAAAACAAAATGTAGTGCTTTAGATTCCTATAGACTATCCATCCCTTTGTATTCCTATCCCAAAGAGGTAAAGCCCATCAGCCTTTACGGTGATATTTCTTATCTGTACGCCTGATTTATTTATTTTCTTTATTGGGCCCCTATAATTCTTCTACTTGCCCACATTGACTTACTTCTTACTATTTAAACTGATATTTTGAACCATCTTTCTCCAAGGAGAGATGATAATGTTTCTAGAAAGATATATAGGACGCCTGAAACTTCCCTGCATTCTACGTCATCTGTTATGGCTTTTCATAAATTTTCTAATGCCCTTTTCCAAATTTCTGCTCTCATCTGCTCAATCTAATGTGTCATCCAACATACTTATGTCAAAAAAATAGATACCATTCCCTTTCTTCTTCCAGAAAACTGGAGCTAATCCAAATGGTAACTGAGTAACTACTGTATGTAGTAAGTACACAATTTCCTAACTCCTGATGCTAATATGTTATGTCCCTGCCATAAAGTACCCCATCAACCACTCCCCGCCCTCTTTATCTTACTGCCTGGATTTTGCAGTTACAATGTAAAGGAAACACTTGGCATTCATGAACTGCTACTTAATGGTTTGTGAAAACTGCAAAATTCATGCAAAATCAAAGTGAATTTACGCCATTTATGATTTAGTTCTGCAATAAATATATTAATGCTAAACTGTAATTACTATTCAACAATTCCCCAAGCTTTCAAATGATTACTCTATGTATGTAATTTTTTTCTACATTTTGATAGATTTTAAAATAAAATAATATTTCTAGTCAAGTATTTTTTATGATATTTAAACTCCTGCCTTTTAGGATGTATTCAAATATTTATTTAGTGTTTCTGAAAAATATTTAAAATGTTAATTAAATACTGCACTTCTTTCCTTTTGGCCTGTTAGAATTATTTGAACTAAATGGTTAGGTCCAAAACATCTCTTGAACTGCAGTCTGACTTGGCAAAGGATATGTTAATACCACATACTGTATGTCAATAGATCTCCGATAGGCAGCTTTCCATAAAGGCAGCAGTGAATGAAATTGATTTGCCACTGACTGCAAAATCCAGTCCAAGATAGTATAAAAACATTGTGCTATCCTTCATTTACCTCACAAACTTTTTCTATTTTGTTTTGCAACTGAGCACTTCCATTTTACTCCTGTCCTACTTTTATGATTATCATGGTCTGCACAATCTCTCCTGGTTCTTAATTTTATTAAATGGTCTTGCTTTTATTTTCATGCTAACTCTCTTAATATCCAAAGGTGTTTATTAATACAAATTGAACCCTGTACATTTAGTCATATGGAGGCATCTCAGTAAATTGCTCAGTTTATTATATACAATTTCCACTTTATCTTCCAAAGTCAGTCTCAAACAAATGAGACAACCATTGACTGATGTGTGGACGTGCCTTCATAGAAATATTTTCTACGACTCATGTCCCTTTCTTTAACAAATGAAATTCCCAGAATTTCATCCTGAGTCCCCTCAAATTATTTTTGTGGTTTTGTCTTGCCTGGCCGCATCATTTTTCATCAAGCTAAGCATCATTATGGTTTCTTTTAAGTTTTTAAACATGTTTTCACTTCTAGGACAAAGCAGCATTTATCTTCACACTTTAATAATATGATTCTTATGTTCCATTTATCGTGCCAAAATTAACGTTCACATTTTATGCTCTATTTGGTAAATCTTTGCCCTTTCACTTAACCATCTATATCTCTATGAAGCCTTTTTATGGTCTTATGACACATAATTTTCGTACCTATCCTTGTGTCAATCAATTTTCCTTAATCTTACCAGCCTTACCCTTGACTTTAACAAAAACATGCTGGTCCAGAATTCCTATCTCACTTTTAAAAGCCTCTCATTTTGTTTCTTTCATTCACTTTCTTGCCATTAAGGCAGGGGCCCCATGTGTTAACTGTTGGATTACAATCAATGATCACAATCAATTGTTGGCAATATAAAGTCAACCATTGTGTGTCCCTCTTTCTTCCTATTGGATGTCCCTCAAGGTCTAGTACATGCTGAACTCATAAATAGATTTAAGCCCATGTTTCAAAGAACATTTTTATCATAAGAATAGAATCAAAGTACATCTGAGCATTCTTCTACAATCTTGTGAGTTTTGACCATAAAGACTCAACAATAAATTAAAATGTACATTGGTATTCACTTGTAATATGAAAGGTTCCAGTTTAAAATGGCCAGGAAAGCCACTGTCATTATTTTTGTAGGATAGGCTCTGACAAATATGGAGTTGCTGTATAGGAAGAGCTATCATAAGTACAATTGGTTTTATTATCTGGGCTTTTAATGATCCAGTAGTGTTGGTTTCAGCCTGATTTCATATCAATTTTTAAATCCATATTATCCTTAATTTATTCCAATTTATTTGTGTCTGCATTTCTACATCAAGAAAGAAAATCCGAGTCTCAACATCAAGTGCATAAATGTTCAAGAATATCTTTGGCTTTAGACACAGCAATCCTAGCCATATTCCAAATAAAGATTTCAAAACATTTATAAAATGTAAACAGAGTTGATCACCATGCAATCATGTTATGGCAGGACAGTAACAGAAGTCCATATGAAGTTAACTGACTTTATAATGGCTAGCACTGAAAATAATCAGAAAAATGCATTGTATTTATTATGAGGTATTTTTTTTTCCAACTTAGGTGGAAAGTCATCATGTCAGATCAGTGTAATTCAACCTGACACATTGAGGTTTACCAACTGGATTGTTCGCCCCCCTGGTATTAAAGGCAATCGACTTGTGAATTTTTCTCTAATAGATTTAATCAGTGTTTTGAGAGCCTTAAAGCTTCTGTCACAACATAGCCCACACCTCATTCATCATGACACGATTTTTGTGCCAATATATTATATAATTAACTTGTCTGCTAATCAGTCACAAAATTACGGACCAATTTATGCTTCAACAATAATTTGTATTGTGCCCATAGCTTTTCCTAATCTTCAATAGTGATTGGACTTCACATGTACATCAAGTGCAAAATATGTTTGGATATTCTAAAAGATGTAGCATAAATTCATGTTTTATACTTTATTTTTGTTACTTCAATACTTTTAAATTCAGTTAGATGTTTGGATTTTGTAGATGAGCATTGAGTCAGTAGATCCCAATGAACTAGTGGGAATCCCACTGAAGCAGGTTGATGTCTTTCAGGCTTGCTGGGTCTTTGGAGGAACTAGATTGTGTGTACATATGTTATATACAGGTGGGAACTTTGTTGCTTGGGACATCAGTGTTGCAACCCCCGGTAGGACAGTCCCATGAATAGGTCCTTCATTGACAAATGAAAATCTGCTCAGGGATTTGTTGATATATTCAAGAGGACAGTAAATAAGCATGTGAGAGAGAAAGGAAAGGTGGGATCCAGTTGCTGAAATAGGTAAATTGAAAACTTGAATTACCTGCAATTGTGATTGAATGGAGAACGGGCCAACCAGCTGTAAACAGTGCTGTCTGTTTGATTAATGGTGGTATAGCAACTTTCTATCTACTGTGAACCTAACACATGGGAGCACTGCAAAAATTGCTGACAGGCTGAAAACTGAAATGCAAACAGTGAATACTGGATGGCTAAATATAGGATATACTAATTCATAAAACATTACAAATTGTATTCAGCAACTATCCACAACACACATTTTTACCCTAAATCCTTTTGTAGAATTTCTCCTTTTCCAGATGGATACAGCTCGGTATGGCAAGTGGAACAAGGTTTGAACTGAATTTCCTCCCCCCCCCTGTTTTTTGAATATACACATATCCATATTCTGCAGCGATCCTGACAGATCTAAGAAATATTTACATCACAACACAATATCTGTAGTGAAGTGACAATGAAATAATCTAACTTATTTTTAATGCGGAATATAACCATCAGTTTTTGTCATTATGAGCACTTGTGACACCGCCATTAATCGAATATACAGCACTGCTACAGTTGGTTGGCCCGTTCTCCATTCCATCATAATTATAGGTAATTCAAGTTTTCAATTTACCTCTTCCAGCAAACTGCATCCCACTTTTCTCTTCTCTCTCACATGAAAGTTGAAACTGAATTTCCTACCGTGCTGTACTTTGAATAGACACTCTTCGGTCCACAGTATCTGCGCTGAACAGGATGTTAAGTAAACTAGTGTCCTTTGCCTGCAGGCGATCCATGTCTTAATATCCTTAAAATTCCAAAATAGTTGTTCTAAATTGGAATTAATCTTCACATATTTACAATCAACCTTCCAGAAGCAGAGAGGATGTTCAGCTGTGACAAACTCAGTTACATTTAAATCAATAAAGTTTAAGCTTTTCAGTGTTACATGGTGTGGATAACACATACATTTTCCCTAGACCCAAAACATCACCCATTCCTTCTTTCCAGCGATGCTGTCCCACTGAGTTACTCCAACATTTATCCTCGTTGTAAACCAGCATCTGCAGTTTCTTCCTACACATAAGTTAACTGATTCAGCATCAATTGCTTTGATGGCCACTGCCACAGCACATAATGTGGAGGACTGCTGAATTTGTGGCAGCCATGTCTTCAATTTCACCTTCAAATACACATGGGAGCACTGCAAAAATTGCTGACAGGCTTCAACCTCTGTAACAGTGAGTGCTAATGACCACACTGTTCTTCCCACCTCACATGTTGGTTCAAAAGTAAAACATTTCCAAATAAAATATTTGAGATTGCGAAAAAAATTGGTTGGAAAGGCAGAAATATTCATGTTAAAAATAATTTAAGATTTGTATCTATCTGCATGTAACAGTGATAAAGCCTGATATATCTTTCAGAAGGCACTGTAAAAGCAGGGGGTGGAGTAAAGCAACATGTAGTGATGTTTGTATTTAATCTATCAACCACTGTTGTATAACGTTAGAACCTCCACCAATGTAAAGCACTTTGGCCAATGAAAGTTGTTTTTTAAATGTGCTATATAAATAAATAAAAGTGACATGACGACTTGGGCCATAAAAGGCACATATTCTGGAAAAGGTGAAGGGAAAATAGGTTATTGAAGTGTTGATCAGAATAAAAGGAAGCATATGACAGGCACAGGCAAAGACAATCAAGCAGAGAAATATGGAGGGTGCAGGAATAAAGGAAAACAATAGACCTTGAAATATCCTTGTCAGGTAAGATTAAGGAGAATCCTAAATCATTCTATAAGTACATTAGGAGCAAGAGGGTACCTCGGGAAAGAGTGGGAATCCTTAGACACCAACGAGGTAATCTATGTGTGGAGCCAAGGCATGTGAGTGAGGTCCTCAATGAATGCTTCTCATCTATATTCACCATAGATTCAGAGATATGCTGATAGTTCAGAGCATGTCAGTATTAGGAAAGTGGAGATGTCGATGTATCAGAATCCCTGAGGGTAGATAAATCCCTGAGGCTTGAAGAGATTTATCCCCAGAAGAAATGGGTAACAATTGAAGAGATTGCTGGGTCCTGATGGAGATTTTGGCATCTTTGTTGGTCACAGATGAGATATCAGAAGACAGGAGTTAGCCAATTTTGGTCCTTTATTTCAGAAGGGATAAACTAAATAACTGCAGATTAATGAGTCCAACATCAGTAATGGCAGCAATAGGAAAATTATTGAAGAAGATTGGAGAAGACCAGTTAGCCTGACTTCGGTGGTGGGAAAGATGCTGGAGTCAATTATTAAAAGGTTCAAAGGTTCTTTATTAGTCACAGACACCAATTGGTGTAGTGAATGCGTATTGTCATTGCAGCACATAAAAAAAGAATACAACATAACAATAATAAAGATATTTAAACATAAAAAACATCCCCCACAATGGTTCCCATTTTAAGGGAAGTCACAAAGTCCAGTCCCCATCCCCATGTCCACCCATAGTCGGGCCTATTTAGGCCTCCGCTGATAGGCCGTGAGGACGGGTCGAAGGTGTTGCTCGGAGAAAATCTGCCTCTCCGACCAGGTATGGACCCTGAAAAGCAGTTCCCCCCTCCCACCACCCCACCCCCCATATAAAAAAGACTAGAGCTCCAAAAACAAAACACTCAACTTACTAAAAATTTTAAAAAAGAGGTGAACAAACGGACAGCTGCAGGCTGGGCAGCCATACCGATACAGGACGGCGCCCCCATTAAAGAGGTAATAATGCGGCATTTGGATAGCAGTAAAAGGATTTGTCCAAGTCAACATGGATTTATGAAAGAAAAATCAACCTTGACTAATCTTCTGGAATTTTTTGAAGATGTGACAAGTAAAATGGATGAAGGGGAGCCATTTGAATGTAGTGTATCTAGACTTTTAGAAAGCCTTTGATAAGGTCCCGCATGGGAAAATGGTGACTAAAATTAGAGCACATGGTATTGGTGGTAGGGTGTTGACATGGATAGATAATTGGTTGGCAGACAGGAAGCAAAGAGTAGGAGTGAACGGGCCCTTTTCAGAATGGCAGGTAGTGGCGAGTGGAGTGCCTCAAGGCTCGGTGTTGGGGCAGCAACTGTTCACCATATATATTCATGATTTAGAGGAGGGAATTAGGAGCAACACTAGCATGTTTGCGGATGAAACAAAGCTGGGTGGCAGTGTGAACTGTGAAGATGATGTTAGGAGGTTGCAGGGTGACCTGGACAGGTTGAGTGAGTGGGCAGATGCAGTATAATATAGATAAATGTGAGGTTATCCACTTTGGCGGCAAAACAAGGGGGCAGATTTTTATCTCAATGGGGTTAGGTTAGGTGAGGGGGAGGTACAGCGGGACCTGGGTGTCCTTGTACACTTGGCACTGAAAGCTGGCATGCAGGTACAGCAGGCAGTGAAGAAAGCTATTGGAATGTTGGCCTTCATAACAAGATAGTATAGGAGTAAAGAGGTTCTTCTGCAGTTGTATAGGGCTCTGGTAAGACCACATCTGGAGTATTGCATACAGTTTTGGTCTCCTAATTTGAGGAAGGACATCCTTGTGATTGAGGCGTTGATCCCTGGGATGACGGGACGGTCATATGAGGAAAGATTGATAAGACTAGGCTTGTATTCACTGGAGTTTAGCAGGATGAGGGGGGATCTTATAGAAACATACAAAATTATAAAAGGACTGGACAAGCTAGATGCAGGAAAAATGTTCCCAATGTTGGGAAAGTCCAGAACCAGGGGCCACAGTCTTAGAATAAAGGGGAGGTAATTTAAGACTGAGGTGAGAAAAAACGTTTTCACCCAGAGAGTTGTGAATTTGTGGAATTCCCTGTCACAGAGGGCAGTGGAGGTCAAATCAGTGGATGGATTTAAGAGAGAGTTACATAGAGCTCTAGGGGCTAGTGGAATCAAGGGATATGGGTGAAGGCAGGGATGGGTTATTGATTTGGGACGATCAACCATGATCACAATGAATGGCGGTGCTGGCTCGAAGGGCTGAGTGCCTCCTCCTGCACCTATTTTTTATGTTTCTATGTTTCTAAGATTCTAAAGGACAGAATCTATGTACATTTGGTAATGCAGGGCCTGATTAGGGAGAGTGAGCATAGTTTCGTGGCGGAATACTGTCTCACTAATTTGATTATGTTTTTTGAGGAGATAACAAAGGAGATTGAATACAGGGTTGTAGATGTTGTCAAGATGGTCGACATTTACTAAGGCATTTAAAAAGGTCCTGCATGGTAGGCTGATCCAGAAGGTTAAGGCAAAGGGGATCCACGGCGACCTCACCATTTCAGTAGAAAATTGGCTTGGTGTTAAGAGGCAGAGGGTAATGGTGGAAGAATGTTTTCCAGATTTGATTTCTGTGATTGGTCATGAACCACAGGGATCATTTCTGGGGCTTTCGCTATTCTTGAAATATATTAATAACTTAGGCATAAATGTAGGAAGTACAATTAGTAAGTTTCCAGATTACAACAAATATGTTGCGGTGTTGTGGAGAGCAAGGAAGGTTATCTTAGGATAGTAGGATATAGATTGGATATAAATTTGAGCAGAGAGTTAGCAGATGGAGTTTAATCCTGACAAGTGTAAGGTGATGCTTTTTTGGAATTCAAAATAACAATAGGACTTTCTTAATGCCCTGTAAATGACAGGGCGTTAAGAAATGTTGATGAACAGAGGGAGCTGAGCTCATAATTCTCTAACAACGACTGGTAAATGATAGACTGGTGAAGAAGACATACTTATACTTACCTTCATAGGTTGGGGCATAAATTATAACATTTAGACTAGGTCGCAAATTTAAAAACACTTTTTTAGGCATCATTTTGACTAGTATGTGTGGTTCTGGCCACCTCACAATAGAAAGGATGTGACTGCATGGAGAGCTGGAGAGATTGCAGATGAGATTTACCTGGATATGGCCTGGATTAGAGGACTTTAGTCATGAGCAGAAATTGGACAAGCTGGGTTTATTTCATCAGGAGTGACCTGATAGAGGTATATAAACTTATGATAGGCATAAATAGAGCAGACGGCCAACATCTATTTTCCCATGGTAGGGTATCACAAACAAGAGCCCATTTTGTTTAAGAAGAGAGGAATGAGTTTTAAAGTGAATCTGAAGGTATTTTTCTACATAATAAGTGGTTGATATTTGGAATTTGCTGGCAAAGGAAGTATAATAGTAAGATTTAATGAGAACTTACCAGTTTGAAATTTGATCTTGATTTCATGAGGAGTTGCGTTGGTGATTACGTGAAGAAGACCCGCCAGGCCGCATGCGCATCAATCTTCAAAGCAGCAGTATGAAATCACAAATAAACAACACCGAAGTAAACAGTAAGATCAGTGACTCGAGAACTACCAGATGATCTTTTATGAGAGAGGGTTGGGCGTGGTGGGCACGTAATCACCAACGTAACTCCTCATAAAATCCAGATCAAACATCAAACTGGTAAGTTCTCGTTTAATCTTACTATTTTACTTCGGAGTCACGCGAGTGATTCCGTGAAGAGTTCAAAGTTTTGTGATTTCATGCCGCAGATTACAAACTCGGCATCCCACTGCATTGATTGACTTGAATGAGAAATAATGCATTAGTAGTAACATTGCATTCAATGTAGTAATAGGGTTTATTTAATAACATAAAGAAACTACAGTATTATTTAATACCAGGGCATTAGCAAACAGCCCTGGATCAACAATCGGGCGATGATAAAAATTCTGAAACATCAGCTCATTTGCCCATTCGGCAGCCGCCATAATATGGTCGATGGGCACGTCCTTCGCTTTGGCCGCTGAAGTAGCTGCTGCCCCAGTGGAATGAGATGTAAACACATCTGTGTTAATACCTGCATCAATCAAAACTTGTTTCAGCCACCTGGAAATAGTGTTAACTAAACTCTTTTATGTGGTTTTTTACAACTGATAAACAATCCTGTCTCCATATTATGTAAATTCTCTGTAAGGTCAATGTATTGCATCAAATGTGTTTTTACGCATAAAGATGGATCTGTAGGATATGCTGCAAATACTATTTTAAATCCTGTGACACCTGGCCTGCTCTGTTTGAGGAGGTCATAAATGTAAAACGTAACATTGTCCACAGCAGTTTCCATTCTGTCTAACTGTAATTTTTGTAACGTCTGTACTCTTTGTGCTGAAACCAACGCCATAAGCATGGCCAATTTTATGGTAATTTTGGTCAATGTCAAAGATGATATAGGAAACAACTCTTGTAGTTTCCTAAGGACTACACTTACATCCCAAATAGCCATATATCTAGGTTTGGGAGGTCATGAATTAAAAATGCCTTTCATAAATCGAACCACAAGAGGGTGAGATCCAATTGCATGATTGTCTGACTTCATCACTAAATATGACGATAAAGCACTTTGTGCTGTATTGATTGCACTATAACTTAGTCCTTCATCATAGTAGAGAGTTGACAAAAATTCCAAAACATGTGAAATATGTGCTGTACAATAATCAATATCATTTTGTACACAGTAAACTTCCCATTTCTTTACATAACAAAAATACTGCTTTTGAGTACTCGATCTACAAGATGTAGTAAGCATGTCGACAGTTCGACTCGACAATCCATGCCCCAGGTATGGCCTTCTTAGAATCTGCAAATTAACAAATCAATACGGTCATACAATGGATGACATTCGCCAGTCACTGGATTCACCAATAAATTCCTTTGTTTAGGAACAGCTATCAAAGATTGTGTCATCAGCTGTCGGATCAAAGGATACCATGGCTGAGTAGGCCAGTCGGGTATAAGCAGTACCCCTGAAGCATTGTCCTGCTTGATTTTGAGCAGACATAGATTTATGAGACAAAAAGGTGGAAATTCATAAGTAAACATACCACCCCAATTCAGCGAGAAAGCGTCAATCGCTACTGCCCCAGGATCTGGTTCCCATGACACATATTTGGGAACCTGGTGGTTTAGTCTAGATGTGAACAAGTCGACATCTGGTGTTCCATATTTGGCAATGATGTCTTTGAACACATCGTAATTCAACATCCATTCTATGTTGTCATGGAATTTCCGTGACCTGTTGTCTGCCACTGTATTAAGTTTTCCTGGCAGATAAATAGCTGAGAGCCAAATGTGTTTATCAATACACCAGATCCAGATTTGGTTTACCAGTCTGTCACAAGATACCGACTTGATACCACCCATGTGATTGACATATGCCACTGCCGTGGTGTTATCAATCTGGACTGAACATGCAGACTGTTTTTGTTAGAACAATAAGCTTTGAGCCCATGAAATGCTCCTGAAAGCTCTAAATGGTTAATTCCACATGTCTTCAGAAGCACAGCTTCTTCTAAACTCCATCTTCCTCCACAACTTGTATTTGTGTCTGTGGCACCCCATCCAAGTGCACTTACATCAGTCTGCAAAACCATGGAAGGTTGTTCCAGCTCTATTGTGCTAAAACTACTGGAGACATGTTGAATCCACCATAAGATATCAGTAATTGCTTCAGCTGATAATTGCATGGGCCTATCATAATGCCTAATTTGTACCTTAAGTGCCTGTTCTTTTGCTCTTTGTAATTGCTGATAATGCAAAGGCCCAAATTGGACTGCTGGAAAGGCTGCAACCATTTTCCCAAGAAGCCTTGCCACTTGCTTAATTGAAGGTTTATGCCTGTTTAAACGCGTTACACAATCCTCAATCAGATCTGTACTTTTTTCAATTGGCAAAGTAATTACAATTTTGATAGAAATTAATTGAAAACTCCAAATAATCAATTGTGGTAATTGGCGTAAGTTTGGGCTTTTCCAAATGAATGACAAACCCCAGTTTTTCAAATGTGGATTTGACAACTGCCACTGATATTTCGGCTAAAGCTTATGTTTGTCCAATTATTAAAATATCATCCAAATAGGCCATAATAACATGGCCCTGACCTCTAAGCAACCCCAAAATTGGTTTTAACAATTTAGTAAATACTTTAGGGGCTGAGGTCAATCCATTTGTCAATGCCTTATACTGCCATAATTGATTCATCCAAATGAATTTAAAACACCTTCTATGCTTGCAATGAACAGACACTGAATAGTAGGCGTTCATCAGATCTATTGTAGCCATATAACAACCTTTAGAAATGAGTTGTTTGGTCGTAACCAATGTTTCCATTTTAAAGTGCCTATAGAGTACAAATGGATTTAATTTTGTTAGATCCAAAATGATTCTACATCCTCCGTCTCTTTTGGGATGGGGAAAAATATTTGACACAAATTGATTAACTTGATGATCTGTCTTTTCAATAACACCTTTGTTATATCATTTTGTGAGTTCAGCTTGAACCTCTATAACCTCTGTTTGTGAAAAATAAAGTGTTCTAACCGGAATATGTTGGAAAGGTAAAGTACCATTTGGAATAAATTCGATCTGAACCCCTCGAATTACACTCCTGATCAATAGATCTGAAGTAAGCTGCTTCCATTCATTATAAAAAAGCCATAATCTACCACCAATTTTTCCTTCAGTTACATTAAATATGTTTTTATGAGAAACAGGTCCACTTACCTCCCTGGTGACTGGTACACCCTGCTGACTTCAGCCTCTGGCAGTAGCTCCCATAGTTGCTCGTGCTCCCACCGAGGGACACCATCCACGTCCTTGTGATGAGGACCGGCTTGTCCCTGGAACATCATTTATTTCTTTGACCGCTTTCCTTTCCCTGTTTTTTCCATGCTAGCACTCAGTATAGCATACCGGCCAGCACGGATTTCAAGCTCCAGTGGAAAGTTTTAAACTTACCTGGATTCTGCATACTTACCGCTGGAGGAGCTTCCGTTCCTCGCAGCCTCCGTGCGTCAAATGCGGCTGACGTACTGATGCGCATGCGGTCTGGCGGATCTTCTTCACGGAATCACTCACGTGACTCCGATGTAAAACCACTACATGTACGAGACAGATAGATGCTTAAATAAACAAGACTTAAAAAGATACAGGCAAAGTGAAAAAGGTTGGCATGGATGTAGTGGGCTGAATAATATTTTTTTACTGGATCTACAAATCAATACTCATTTGAGCATGGTGTGATTACTTCACTGATAGAATTCCAGGCTAGAATATTTTAGCACCTCATGTAATAAGATTTGCAAGTGCTTGCTTTTTGGGAATTGATTAGAATATTCTGTCAGAGTGACCAGAGACCCATTTCACAACCAACTTCCATCCAGCACTCAAATACACTTGGACCATTTCCGACATTTCCCTACCATTCCTTGACCTCACCATCTCTATTGCAGGTGATACACTCCTGACTGACATCCACTACAAACCAACTGACTCCCACAGCTACCTGGACTACTCTTTCTCCCACCCTGCTTCCTGTAAGGACTCCATCCCCTATTCACAATTCCTCCGTCTATGCCGCATCTGCTCCCAGGATGAGGTGTTCCACACCAGGTCATTACAAATGTCCTCGTTCTTCAGAGAACGGGGTTTCCCCTCCCCCACTATAGATGAGGCTCACACCAGGGTCTCCTCCATACCCTGCAACACTGCCTTCTCTCCCCATTCCCCCACTCACAACAAGGGCCGAGTCCCCCTGATCCTCACCTTTCACCTCACCAGTCAGCGCATACAACAGATAGTCCTCCGCCAGTTTCGCCACCTCCAGCGTGACCCCTCCACTCGCCACATCTTCCCATCTCCCCCCCTGTCTGCCTTCCGCAAAGACCGCTCCCTCCACAACTCCCTTGTCAATTCTTCCCTTCCCTCCCGCTCCACCCCTTCCCCGGGCACTTACCCTTGCAACCGCAAGAGATGCTACACTTGTCCCTTCACCTCCCCCATCCACTCCTTTCAGGGACCCAAGCAGTCATTCCAAGTCCGACAGAGGTTCACCTGGACCTCCTCCAGCCTCATCTACTACATCCGTTGCTCCAGATGCCAGCTGATCTACATCGGTGAGACCAAGCGGAGGCTGGGCGATCGTTTCGCCGAACACCTCCGCTCGGTCCGCAATAACCAACCCGACCTCCCGGTGGCTCAGCACTTCAACTCCCCCTCCCAATCCGTATCCGACCTCTCGGTCCTGGGCCTCCTCCACGGCCAGAGTGGGCAACACCGCATGTTGGAGGAACAGCACCTCATATTCCGCTTGGGGAGTCTGCATCCTCTGGGCTTAAACATTGAATTTTCTCAATTCTGTTAACCCAGACTGCCCCCTCCCCCTCCCCACCTCTCCCTCAGCCCTCGGGCCCTGACATTCCTTCTCCATCTCCCCCCCACGCCTAAGTCGCACTAGCTTCTCATTTTCACACTACAAACAGCTTACAATGGCCTGTTTCCTTTATCATCAATACTTTTTTGCATATCTTTCATTCATTGTTCTTCATCTCTCCACATCACTGTCTATATCTCTTGTTTCCCTGATCCCTGATCAGTCTGAAGAAGGGTCTCGACCCGAAACGTCGCCTATCTCCTTCGCTCCTTAGATGCTGCTGCACCCGCTGAGTTTCTCCAGCTTTTTGTGTGACCAGAGACCCTGTTGTAATCAATATCATCCATCATTGAGAGAACTATCAAGTAGCCAATCTGAGTGAATTTTTTGTTTGATGGGAGGTTAGAACCTTTCTAATTGGTGGGCAATTTAACATAGGGAAGGAAAAGAACATTCAGGAGACATTTTCATAGCTCACTATAATACAGGTCACCATACTTGCCACAATTGCCTGTACTGAGACTTTTGGATTACAAATGGAATTGGATACAAGGGGAAATTAAAAAGTGTCCAGCAGAATAATCTGTGATTTTTTTATACTTTGTTATTATAACACTTACAGTCGTCAAATCGATATTTGTGGAGAAGAAAATAGTTTTCACTTTGTTATCTTCCTGACTTTACAAATACATTGGATAATACGATAACCGAGATGACTAAGGAGGTAAAGAGACTAAAAAAGGAACAAGAAAGCACTGGGGGGGAACTTGTTAAAATGAAAAATAAATGTCTGGACTTGGAAGCGAGATAGAGGAGGCAGAACGTAAGAATAGTTGGAGTAAAAGAAGGAAAGAAGAGTGGACAAAACCTTCAGGAGTTTGCTGCCAACTTAATTAAACAAGTACTTAAGCTGCCTGAAGCCCCGCGTAATAATGACTAATGTTTATTTCATGATGTTAATTACTTGCTAAATATAAGAATAACTAGTTAAATATGATTGATAAGTATTAATAATATACTAACAAATGTTATGGATATAGTAGATCTAGTCTAAACTGTGCATAAAGTGGGGGGGGGGGGGGTGGTGACTCAGATACTTGGAAGTTATCCAAGGTCTGAATCTGGTTAACCCCTTGGAACCTGCTGTTGTCTAATACAAAAGCTTGAGACTTAATTGTAATAATTCTCGGCATCGGTAGATATGGATATATAGCTAACATAATTACTGTTATATCTAAGTATATACTTAATGTTGGAAACGTTTTTTTTCTGTTTCCCCCTCTGAAGATACATTCCAATAGATAGATGAGAAATGTGTTTTATTTTATATATATATTTTTTAACTTTGTATCAGTCTCTCTTCCAATTAATAATAATTAGTCAAGGAGGCAGAATAAAAACAGCTACAGAAGTCAACAATAAATTTTCTACCACCTGTTGGTGGTTTAAAATTTTTTTTAATATCTTTATTTTTGGGTATTATAATATCACTTTTTGTTTGTTAATTATATTTTCACAACTTTACACTTTCTGGTCTTTTCTAAGGTATATTCTGAAGGGAGATTTCAACAAAACTTAACAGCTGGGGATGACCATCCTTCACCTAGAGTTCTGAGGTTCTTGGTTGCAGCATATGAAGTAAAGGTATTAACATGACCCATAATGCAAGACGATAAACAAAAGAAAACTGGAGGAATCACGTTCTGTAGCTGGAATATAAGGGGCGCTAATGAACCAATTAAAAGGGGTAAGATCTTTGCCCGATTAAAAGCTCTCAACAGTGACATAATATTTTTACAAGAAACCCATCTGAAACATCAAACACAGATAAGACTGAAGGCAAATTGGATTGGGCAAACATACTACTCTTCATTTACTTCTAAATCTAGAGGCACGGCTATTATCATTCATAAAAGTATACCATTTAAATTAAAGAATACCATAGCAGATAAAGAGGGGAGGTACGTCATAGTTACGGGAGAAATTCATTCTACTCCACTACTTTGATAAATATTTATGTTCCTAATTTTGATAACTCCCAATTCTTTAGCAAAATTCTGGATACAATTTCAGAACTTAACTATCAAAATGTGATAATAGGGGGAGATTTTAATTGTGTTTTAGATCCATATCTGGATAAATCAACAAAACAAAAAAGGATTAACATAAAATCTAAAACTAGTGAACTCCTAAATACATACATTAAAAAATACCAGCATAACAGATGTATGGAGGATCACTAATCCAGTAGGTAGGGAATATTCATTTTATTCAACGGTACATAAAACATATTCACGTATTGATTATTTCTTAGTGGACACAAAATTAATTCCATATACATATAATTCTAAATATCATAATAGTATTATTTCTGATCACTCCCCATTAACTTTTTCTTTAAAATTAGAAGAAATGCCTGATAAAAAAATCGTTCTGGAGGTTTAACCCCCAAATCTTAAACAACTCACAAGGTTGCACATATTTAAAAGTGCAGATGATATTCTTCTTTGAGACAAATGATACACCAGACACTTCACCTTCCTTATTATGAGAAACTTTTAAGGCATTTATTAGAAGAACTATAATTTCATATTGCTTTCCAAAATAAAAAGAATAAAAGTGAACAATTGCAGTTAGAACAAGAAATTAGACAATTAGATTTAGAAAATGCCAAAGAACCAACTATAGATAAAAATAATAAGATATCAATACCAAAATCTAAATTAAATAAAATTTTATCGGCCAGAAAAATAAGATTATTTCATATTACAAAACAAGAAAACTTCGAATTTGGTGATAAACCACATAAACTCTTAGCACGCCAACTGAAAAAACGGGAAACAGAAAATACAATTACTAAAATGAAATCAGACAAAGGGGAATTAGTAACACTACCTAAAGATATTAATAAAAGATCTGCTCAATTTTACCAAAATTTATATACATCAAAAACCTCTGCAAATAATACTCAAATTACAAATTTCTTAGACAATTGTAATCACCAAAATTAAATATGGTGGAACAAGAGGGATTAGGAGCTCAGACCGTAGACACTTCAGGAAATAGAAGAAACAATAAATTTGTTGAAGAATGGCAAAACGCCAGGACCAGATGGCTTTAGTAATGAATTCTATAAAATATTCTACAAGATAATTTCTCCATACCTGCAAGATTTATATATACATGCTTTTAAAGAAAATAAACTACCAGAAACACTAACTGTCAACTATTACACTTATACCTAAAAAGGATAAAGATCTAGAAGACCCAGGCTCATTTCGAGCCATAGCATTCCTAAATACAGATTTAAAAAAATAGCAACGACCCTAGTGAGAAGATTGAGTAAATATGTTAGCAAACTAATAAACCTAGCAAACTAGCAAACGGGGTTTATACCAAAGATATACTCATTTAACAATTTGAGATGGCTGGTTAATATTATGTACTCATATAATACTGAAGAAGAAGACCTAACAATTATTTCATTGGATGCTTTTGATCAAGTAGAATGGCAATATTTATTCAAAGTATTGCAAAATTTTAATATGGGAGATAACTTTATCTCATGGGTAAAATTATTATACGATAAGCCGATGGTTAGAATACTGACTAATAATATATTATCCCCGAAATTCCAATTAACAAGGGGCAATAGACAGGGGTGCGCATTATCGCTTAGATTGCTAGCTTGGAGACTTGATCTGGAAGCCCCCTTGCTCCATGTTGATGGCACCTTGACCAACATGGCAGCAAACTGACCTCACATGATAGCTGACCAGAATGAGCAATCGGTCAGTTCTGGTGTGTATGCTTAATTATCCAGACCGGCTGCTGAGCACAATATTCTTATTAACTCTTCGTAGATGCCAGGTTTGCTCAGAACTATACAGAATCTTTGAAAACAAAATACACACAATGTTCTTAAAATTAAATATTCATCCAATGTCCCTTTGCATGTAGAGCCACAGGTTGAAATGACCTGACAGGCGTCAGTGCCCATTAAAATGACCGTTTGAATGATCTCCTCAACTATAACTGTATCCTTGTTGTGAGTGTGTGAGTGCTCTTCACTCCATCTCACAGACATGTATGTGATCCATCCTTGCAACCACACTTGAATAAAATAAATTGAAAAGGCTGGCTATCATAAACAAAATAAAAACAAGGCCTTGGGCACAGACACTGTTCCTGCTGAAATTCTAAAACTCATCTGTGAAGAGCGTCAGTCACGAATTCATAATTTCAACGCTCATATCTCTGGAGACCGTAGACATGGCATAATTACAACCATATTCAAGAAGAGTGATGTCTGATGGTGGTAACAACAGTGCAGATTCCCTCATTGCAATGAAAGTCATTATCAGGGTCTTTCTCAATAGCCCCCAAAATAACAATAAAGAAACAAAGGCATATGAAATAAACAACAGCATAACAACAGTTTAAAGCACATCCCTCCTGTACAGATTTCTTCCCAAGATTTCTCTCATTGCTCAGGAAATTAATTTTGCTAATTGCCACAAAGAGATTTAAGATGTGAGTGTAATGTAATAATATTTGGTTTATTCTATTGCACCCAGTTGAAATCCCTGATTATCATTTCAGGGTCCATATTAGCTCCTTTGTAGCTCAGACCTTGTTCCAACCATATTTGCTTAATGTTTTCCTCACCTCTCCCTGCAACAGAACTACATGTACATTTGTCCCCCAAGCCCTGTCTATTTCCATAAGCTGAATGATCAATGGATGTTTTCCACAGCTCTTCACCCACTTATTATAGTTGGCACTCTCTGTGTGAAACCATCCCAAGGCAAACACATAGCATGCTCTCATTTCTAATTAGACGTATTTAATCTCCCATTTTTCCTACTTTGCCTCTTGTGTGTGCATTTTAAATTCTAATGTCATGCAAGGTTCTAGTTTTTTATTTAGTTTCCCTTGGAAACTCCCAATTAATGTTTGCCATTCTCAGAAATTCTTTCTTTAAGGTTTCACGGTTTCAAGGTCAGTTTATTGTCACACGTACCAATTAAGGTACAGTGAAAGTTGAGTTATCATACAGCCATACTAAGGGAAAAGCAACAAGACACACAACTACATAAAATTTAGCTATTGTTTCCTCGTGGCTTCATTTTATTTTTGACTGCCTTCAGGTGCTCCTTTCTAATTTTGGCTTGTTGCAGTCAGTCCATTTTATTTTTGTTTCTCACAGATGTTCTTGTTGATGTGGCTTTTCTCCACCTGTCTTTTAACTCTACTGGCTACTTTTGGGTGTTTACTCATTGCATTTTGTTTTTTAATTTATAAACGCATTTAAAGCTTCTTATTTTTTATGAGCTTCATTAAATCTAAGCTTCACTAAATTCTGTGGAGGCAACGTAAGAAGTTTCAGAATATGTGTTATTCTAGTTGCAATGTGGCAAAAATGCTAATGGTAGGACATTTTATAAATTCATCATGACATGTTTATTGTTAATGGAGCATTCATTCTTTAGTACTTTCAGTTTAGTTTAGTTTTTTAGATTAGAGGTACAGTGCGGAAACAGGTCACCGAGTCCACACCGACCAGCAAATCCTGCACACTAATGCTATCCTACACACACTAGGGACAATTTACACATACACCAAGCCAATTAACCTTCAAATCTGTACGTCTTTGGTGTGTGGGAGGAAACCGAAGATCTCAGAGAAAACCCACATGGCCACGGGGAGAACATACAAACTCCGTACAGACAGCATCCATAGCCGGGATCGAACCCGGGTCTCTGGCGCTGCAAGGCAGCAACTCTACCGCTGCGCCACCGTGGCAGAAGCAGAAAATCAAAGAATTGTACTTAGTTCAGTGAAATGAGCGCCAAGTACTCTCCAAAATATTCTAAGATCAGCAGAGTGAAGTTGAAATGAGATATGTGAAATGTTGCATCACAAACAATTGGAGACAATTTGTTGCAAAGGATATTGAGTTAATGTTATGACATGATGTTGACTGTTAATTATGATCTTCAGGACCTTTGTACAGTTATGTTTAGTATCTATTTAGTAGTTGAATGCACTTTCCCCTTTATTGATGTTAAATTAATTAACTAACCTATCATTTTCTTGTTTTAGCAAATTATCATATGATTCATTAATCTCCATGTCAGAAGCACATGAGTTTAAGTTTCACCCTCGGGAATTAAATATATCTAAGCTGAGAGGCATTTAAATATACCTCAGGATTTAAATATATCTAGACTGATAAGCATTTAAACATATCTCGGAATTTAAATTATCTCTTGGCTGATGGTATTGTAGTTGTTAAATGACTAGACTAGTAATCTGGAAGAATAGTAAGATTAAAAGAGAACTTACCAGTTTGAAGTTCGATCTTGATTTTATGAGGATTTTATGTTGATGATTACGTGAAGAAGGCCCGCCATGCCGCATGCGCACCAAACTTCAAAGCAGCAGTATGAAATCACAAATAAACAACACCAAAGCACATAGTAAGATCAGTGACTCGAGAACTACTATATGATCCTTTATGAGAGAGGGTTCGGCGTGGCGGGCACGGAATCACCAACGTAACTCCTCATAAAATCAAGATCAAACTTCAAACTGGTAAGTTCTCATTTAATCTTACTATTTTACTTCGGAGTCACGTGAGTGATTCCGTGAAGAGTTCAAAGCTTTGTGATTTCAGGCCGCAGATTACAAATCTCTGCATCCCACTGCATTGATTAACTCGAAAGAGAAATAAATGCATTAGTAGTAACATTGCATTCAATGTAGAAATAGGGTTTATTTAACAATGTAAACAAATGACAGTACCCCTTAAATTTAGGTACTTAAAATGGCATAGGCCAACAGTCCTGGAATGACAATCGACCGATGATAAAAATTCTGAAACATCAGCTCATTTGCCCATCCAGCGGCTGCCAAAATATGGTTGAAGGGCACGTCCCTTGCCTTGGCCGCCGACGTAGCTGCTGCCCTAGTGGAATGAGAAGTAAACACACTATCTAAATGATACGCTGACGTTGATACTGGCCTGTTGGAATGAGATATACAATTGTCAGTGTTAATATCTGTATAACCCAGAACCTGCTGCAGCCACCATGAAAAAGTCTGAACTGACCTTCCTTTGTGTAGTTGTTTGTTAACTAATAAACAATGCTGATTCCATACTTCTTAGGATTCTGGTTGCCTAGATAACAAGAAGTGATACCGTGGGGTGTTCAAATGATCTTCAATCAAGCTACCCCTAGTCTACTCTGGTTGTGTAGACCAGAATGTAAATGTAATGGCACCTGCAGCCAATTCCATCCTATCTAGCCACAACGTTTGTAATGTTTGCCGTCGTTGTGCTGATATAAGTGTCATAACTAAGGATGTAGCTGGAACCCCTTGGTGAAGTAATGTTCACACATTTTCAATAACCAACTGCATAATCTTGTAGTGGGAGAACTTGTGTCAAGATCTTTTAACAACTCAATATCCGGGTTGGACCTGAGAGCGTAATTCCCTTGTGTTGCAGCTGTAGTGTCTCTATAACTGAATTATTGTCAATACCATTTAAAATGAGCTGGAAATGTTAGTAATCTGTACCGTATTAAATGTAACATTAACATTTAACAAAACACTTCTGATCCCCTAAATAGGAAAGTACTGCATTTTTGGGTGCTATCCCTGCACACTGCAGTGAGCACCTTCATGGCTTGATGTGACAACCTGAGGAAAAAGTCAATCAATTCAAAATGTGTAAGTCAATAATTGTTTTAATGTGCTTAAGCTGGTCTCCTGAACCACCGTTTGAAACAGCAAGTTCTTGTTTTTTGGCATAACCGTATACCGTTGTGCCATAATGTCTGATGAAGCAGGTAACATGGACGCTTGGCCAGTCCGACAGTACGAACCCAAGCGAGGTCTTGCTGACTGTTTTAAGATCCGGCTAATGAGGCAAAAAATGAGGAAGACATAAAGACCATTCCTCCTATTGAAGCGAGAAAGTATTTCTCCGCACTGTTGCGCCGCATATTTTTTACAATGAATGAAAAACATGCATTAACATGATGAATATTCCAGTAGGCCAATATCTGTATACTTACCCAAGCAATCCACTAGATGATGATGCCGAAGCACCACAGACACTCGCCCCCCTCGGGGCCTGCACTGTCAATCGCCTCAATCAATATTGAAGGCTTCTCCAGATGCAAGGCAGACATACTTGCAACAGCGGCCAAATGCTTCGACATAGTGTGCATGCAGGAAACCCACATCGGCCCTACACAACACCGACCAGCCATCCCTGGAATTAAACTGGTGGCCGAGATCCGACACAGACAGTATGGGTCAGCTGTATTCAGCAGACCAAACCTCGCGATCGAAGAGGTCTGCACCCACACCACCGAAGGGCAAATGGAAACCATCACAGTTGCCCTCCCAAGCATCTCTGTCACATCAGTGTATAAACCCCCCAAAGTCCGCTCCTCCACTCTGAACTGCCAGACAGATGCAAGAGGAAATACCACATTAGCATTGGGGACTATGAAGTCAATAATCAAGATGGAGAAGAAGTCGAAACCTGGCTCAAGTCGAAACCCCTGACCCTGATCCATGACGCCAAACTGCCAAAATCTTTCCACAGTGCCAGATGGAAACGAGGATATAACCCAGACCTTGTTTGTGTGAGCAGCGAACTATCATCCAGAGCTGTGAAAGAGGTCCTAGACCCTATCCCCCATTTGCAATACCTGCCAATCACCATAACCATCCGATCCGCTCTCCAAGCAACAACCGTCCCCTTCCGCAGAAGGTTCAATCTGCGGAAGGCCGACTGGCTGTCATTCCAACAGGAGATCGAAGACTCCATCCCCAGCATTCCATCACACCCCAACAACTATACCATGTTCACAGAACTGCTGAAAAGGTCAGCCAGGCGACATATACCAAGAGGATGCCAAACCGAGTACATCCCCGGGCTGTCGGAAACATCCAGCAATCTACTGAAAGCCTACCACAGGGCATACCACAAGGACCCTTTCTCCTCCACCACCATGGAACTCAGAGAGATCCTGTTGAACACAGTCGGGGAGGACCAAAGGCAGGTCTGGAAGCAGTTGATAGAAAACACCAATATGACCAATAACAGCAGGAAGGCATGGGCCACAATCCGCCGCCTCGGTGAAGACCATACCACACCGCCCATGCTCACAACAGTCACAGCAAACCCAGTTGCAGCACAGCTGGTGGCAAACGGTTGTAGCCAAAACCGGCGCAGACCCACAGGAGAATACCGCCGGACAGTGGTAACAGACTGCCTACAACCAGCCAGCGCTCTCACCTAGCCCTTCGACCTAGAAGACCTTGAAGCTGCAATGAGCATGCTGAAACCTGGAAAAGCATCAGGAATCGATGATGTACTGACGGAAATGATACAGCACCTGGGGCCTAAAGCAAAGACCTGGCTCCTAGCAATGCTGAACTCATGCATGGCACAGAAAACAACCCTGCCTGTATGGAGAAAGGCCAAGACTGTCGCAATTCCCAAACCTGGAAAGGACCCATCATCCCCAAAGAGCTACAGACCCATTTCCCTCCTCTGCATTACCTACAAGCTCTACGAGAGGCTACAACTCCAACGCCTTATGCCACTGATAGACTCCAAGCTTACTAAAGATCAAGCTGGCTTACGCCCTTGCCGCTCCTGTGCCGGGCAGCTACTGAAACTCACCCAACACTTTGAGGATCTTTTTGAGTGCAAACTCATCACCGGAGCAGCTCTCATGGACCTCACCGCTGCCTACGACACTGTCCAACACCGTACCATGATCAGGAAACTTTTTGACATGACTGGTGACCTCGACCTGTGCCAAATCATCAAAAGCCTTCTCAACAACAGGCGCTTCTTCGTTCAACTAAACGACAAGAAGAGCAAATGGAAAGCCCAAAAGAATAGCCTACCACAAGGCAGCGTATTGGCCCCCCTCCTCTTCAACATCTACACCAATGACCAACCACTTCCCCCACAATGCCGCCACTTCATCTATGCTGATGACCTCTGCATCACCACCCAACAGGAGAAATTCCAGAAGATCGAGTCGGTCCTGGAAAGCGCCCTCCAAGAGATGACAACCTACTACAATAACAACCACCTGAAACCCAACCCATCAAAAACCCAAGTATGCAGCTTCCACCTTAAACATCGAGATGCAGGAAAACAATTGAGCGTCTCATGGGATGGCCACAAACTCTCCAACCACTTCCACCCTGTGTACCTTGGAGTCACACTCGACAGGACACTCTCTTTCAAAACCCACCTTCAGAACACCAAAGCCAAGGTCAACACTCACAACAACATCCTGCACAAACTGGTAAACTCAAAGTGGGACGCTGATCCACCAACCATCCATGCAACTGCCCTAGCCCTGTGCTTCTCCACAGCTGAATACGCATGCTCAAGCTGGAGCCACTCCCACCACACCAAACTGGTTGACACAGCCCTCAACGACACCTGCCGCATTATCACGGGGTGCATAAAGACAACGCCAGTCCCGTGCCTCCACGCCCTAGCTGGTATTGCCCCCCCCCCCCCCATATCAGATGCTGCCCAAGACAAGCGGAGAGCACAGGAGATCGATACCAGGCACCCCCTGCACGGACACACAGCACCTCCACCCCGACTGAAATCCAGAGCCAGTTTCTTGCAGACAGTCCCACCTCTCCAGACAACCAAAGAAACAGCAAGGATCAACATCTGGAAAGATGAATGGAACCAGCTCAACACACGAGCCCACGACTGGATGGAGAGAGAAATCACTCCGACTGAATGCCTCGCCAGCAGGCACGACCTCCCATGGCCAACCTGGAAGACCCTCAACAGATTACGAGTAGAGCAGGGGAGGTGCAAAGCACTTATGAAAGCATGGAACTACCAGGGAGAAGACACATGCAGCTGTGGAGCAGTACAGACATTGTCCCACCTACTGGAGTGTGACGACATGCCCCAGTGCAGCCCCCAGGATCTTGCTGAACCGACTCGACCAGCTGTGACCTGCGCCAGATACTGGCAGAACGACATCTGAGATTGCAACGAACTCGAAGAAGAAGATGAATATTCGATGAAGTATTGAACCATGCTTTCATCATACTTCGAGATCCAACACTTATTCTGTGTTATCAACGATCTGAACTGGATGATACACCAGTGGCAAGGAGATTAATTACAGGATATGTTTCCCTTGATTATCATGTGACTAACATATGTCACCATCGTAGAGTAGCAACTTGAATTTGAGCATGTAGAATATGTATATTTGCTCAAATCCCCTTACTCATGTGTGCATTTTGTGTATATATTTAGTTGATATCAACAACAGAAGAATTGGTAACTCATGCAATCTCCACTACCTTTCAGTAGGTGATGGTATTTGGAACTTCTCATCTTACCGTTCTAAACATCAGTTCATAATAACTGAATTCAACTGACCACACTACTGTGGAGAGTTTCAAGTTCAATGAATTATTGTCATGTTCAGCAATGCTGAATACTGTTACTCCATCAACGTGGCTGAAGTAGCCTCAGTGGGGACAAGGCTAATAATAATTAAAGGTAAATCCCAATGACCAACAAACAGTTTATCCTATACTGCAAAACTTACTGTTATAGTACAGTTTGATAACCCTTTTAATGGGATTTGTATAACATGTATCTCTTACCTTATGAATCTGTTGTAGTCAGGAATACGTTTTTACATTCGGAAAGTTCATATGCCTGATACTCTCCATTCTTCATAATAACATGCCAATGCTGCCTTATTGCATGGGTGGTTTGCATGAGAACTTTTGCCCAATTTCCAAACCCTGGCCATAATCCAAACTTACTTGGGATGCTCTGGCTGTGCCTCAACCAAATATTTTCACCCTTTGTGTGTTGTATAAACAAATGTAAATATTACAACTTGTGAACGGTGCACTACCCAAATTGTTGAAGTGCTAGACCCATTTAATTGAGCATGATTGGAAGGTGCATGGAATTTCTGAGCTATCATGCTGCCCCCAGCTCCAGCGAACCGCTACTACTGATGAGCACCTGAGGTGTGTTCTGAACGATTACTTTTGCCCATCGTTGGCTGAATTAATTCATCTGCCAGTCTTCTTCCCCTGAAGAATAGACCTACCTAAATAACCGATTCAGCGGCTGGCTCTCACATCCCCCTGTTGGCGTCGTTCACTGCCGGCACATATGTGCTTGAGTATGTTCTATTGACATTTTTAGAGCCCAGAGTCATCTTGAGGTTTTGCTCTTCCCTCCTCAGAGAGGGTGATTCGTAGGCAACCCTAACAGGCGCTTCCGCAGTCCGCAGGCCGCAGGATGCAAATACTGGTACGAACCCATTGGCCTTAACCCAATAGAATATTTTACAGGGATGACAACTTTATTGCCAGGAAAGGTACCTCTGACACATGCCCTTCATCCCTTTGGATATGCCACACGGCCATACCCTGAGACTCAGTGTTAGCGGGATACTGACCCATCTTGGTCTCTGCTTCCGAGAGGGAGACCTTTGTAGCACTGTATACAACAGTTGCTATATTTAGGATAGTCATTTCAACGCACTATCCAGCCCCGGTGAGGAATTCATCCCCTGACTCTGTGGGCTTTGCTCTCTAGCCCCGGTGGAGAATCATCTCCCGACTCCGTGGGCGAGCAGATATGTGTGAATTTGAGCAACCCTGTCCCAGGCGTTGATGGCGCCGCCTTTCATAAAGGCCAGCGCTTTTTGACATGAACCAGCCCTTCATCAGGCACTGCTGGCACGGCTCTCCCGTAGGCCGGCACTTCACACATGAAGCAGCCCTGTCAGGCACTGCTGGCACGGCCCTCCCATAGGCCGGTAATGTCACAAATGAAGCAGCCCTGTATCAGCTTCTGCTGGCACGGCTCTACCATAGGCCGGCACTTTCAGATATGAAGCAGCCCTGTGAGGCACTGCTGGCGCGGCCTGTCCCATAGGCCTGCACATTTTACACATGAAGCAGCCCTGTCAGGCGCTGCTGGCGCGGCCTCTCCCATAGGCCTGTGCTATTTCTGTGTAAGCTCATTAAATCAACATTTAGTGTACAGCTTTACCAGTCAAGGGTAAAAATAATTCATAGCAACCTGTGCTTAAACAATTATAACATTGTCAGAACATATAACAATAACTTTTTACTTTGCCTTTAGCTTTTACTTAAAGAAAAAACACTATAAAATACATACTTTTTTTATAAGGAGAAACCTTTTATAGCCCGACTCACTTGAGTCAAATAGGGCTGAATAAGTTCCAGTAATTTCTTGACTGGGGACCAGCGTCTGTGAGCCACTGACCCCACTGTCAGCGACTCTGCTTAATTTCCTGCTGTTGCTTCCTTGCCATTCCAATGGCATCCCACAGGCTGGGAGCCACTGACCCCCCTGTCAGCGACTCTCCTTAAATTTCTTGCCGTTTTTACGGCATCCCTGCAGGCTGGGGAGCCGCTGACCCCCCTGTTAGCGACGCTGCTTACATTTCTTGCCGTTTTTACGGCATCCCTGCAGACTGGGGAGCCGCTAACTGCACTGTTAGCGGCTCCTTATCTCGCAACCCGATCAATTTTGCCAGTTTATCCGCATTTGCGGTCGGACTGGAATTTCCCCACATCCATAACTGGCAACTTGTTGGGCTGCAAAACTGGCGGGAAAAACCACTATAAAAAGAGGCTCCTGCCTAAAAACCCCTGGTAAGTAAAAACCCAAACTTACCTTTTAAGTTTAACTTACCACCGGCAGGAGCTCTGTCCTGCCAGACTGGTGCTTGCGCCAATGCGGCTGATGTACTGGTGCGTATGCGGCCTGGCGGGCCTTCTTGACGGAATCACTCACGTGACTCTGAAGTAAAATTTGGAGGTTTTAGTTCAATTTTCACCACAACAGCTGGGGAATTTGGATATGCTTAATAAAATTAAATGATTGTAGCACATGAAGAGCTCTTATTACCAAAATGATGAACCAAGATCTGGGAAGTTAGTTTAACCTAAAGTCCATTTATGGTCAGCATATGCATCAATCACTCTAGTTTAATGATATCTTAAACTGAGACCCTGTCGATATCCTCAAAGAGATTTTAAGAATTCTCCGGTAAAGTATAAAAACAACAGGGATCTTCTCCTCTTTAATGACATGACATGAGAATTAAGGGACAGAAGTTTAGGGGTAACATGAGGGGGAATCTCTTTAATCAGAGAGTGGTGGCTGTGTGGAATGATCTTCCTGCAGAAGTGGTGGAGGCAGGATCGATTTTAACATTTAAAAGTAAAGTGGATAGGTATATGGACGGGAGGGGAATGGAGGGGTATGGTCTGAGTGCAGGTAGATGGGACTAGAGGAAAATAAATGGTCGGCACGGACTGGAAGGGCCGAGAAGGCCTGTTTCCGTGCTGTAATTGTTATATGGTTATATGGTTATATGGTTATATGGTTAATGTAATAATAAGGATGTGCAGTTACTGGTTTACACCAAAGCTAGGCACAAAATGCGGGAATTACTCAGCGGGTCAGGCAGCATCAGAAAGGTCCTGACCCAAAACGTCCCATACCAATTTCTCCAGAGACGCTGCCTGAACCCCATCAGTTACTCCAGAATTTTGTATCTCCAGAGATGAAACTGACTTGCTGAGCTATCAACATTTTGTGTCTATATTCCCCTCTTTTTACAGTTTACTGTAAGGAGTGCTAGTGCAGTCTTCAATTACTGGACTAGCTGGTAGAGTTCTGGACCATAGCTTCAGAAAGGTAGGTTTGAACCCCATTGTGGCAGATAGGGAATTTAAATATAAATAACTGAATAAATGTAGAATGTTAAGAGAAAAGTTGGAGTCAATAATAGTATCAGTCAAATCCTTCTGGTTCATTTGTCAATCAGGGAAGAAAATCACCATCCTTACTTGGCTGACTTGTTGCAATTCCTGCATCACTTCATTCTTAGTTCAGACTCTCTTAATGAATGGGCAATAAATTCCAGCAATATCAGCAATATCTACATCTTGCAAACAAATGAAATTAACAAGTAAAATATCCTGCCATTTGTTTCTGTGATCATTGGGGAATTCCACAGCGCACTAATTGAATGCTGTGCTCTCAAACTTAAAAAATGGCCAGGACTTAACCTGTAAACTTTAGTAGAAGTTGGTCTACATTTTTGGTATGGAAAATATGGTTTGTGTGCATTAACTGTTATGTGTAACCCTTACCTTAAGATTGCAGGTATCACAATTAACTAAAGAAGTTGTCTCACATGCTTAGCTTTACAACATTGTCTGCCCCATGCTTTAGTTCATTTAAAATTGATGTGTTCCCTTATTGTTTCATGTCGAACTATGTTAATGTTATTCTTCAGAGTACAATTACAAGACCAATCTAATTCTTGCGGAGGGTAAGTTGGGCGGCAGGAGGCAAGCAAGTTTAGGACAGATAAGTACGGAGGAGGGAAGAGGATCCGCCAACTCAATATGGACTGAAAGTACCTGCAAGTAGGATCAGGACCATGGAAAGGTGATTCGAAAAGTGGCTGGATGAATACAATGGAGAACCTAAGGGGGAAAGGAAGATAAGGGGTCACAATTAATCTGGGTGGTTTGGAACAAGATCAGATGGACAGGTTCTAGGACATTGGTCAGGCCAAGATCGAGGGACTTGATGCAAAATCAGGGATAAGAACAGTGCCATAGTAGTAAGGGGAATCAGAAGAATTTCAGATAAGGATGGACTTTGTGTATAGAATGCCCTTGCCAATATTTAATTGTCTTGGGTAGGCCTGATGAAGTCCAAGGACAACTTGGTCTAAGTTTTCCCACAAAACGTCAAAAAGAATGTTGTGTGGAAAATGCAACTCCTAGAAATCACATCAGATGTACAAGGGAAACTCATACTCAGTGTTGCCTGTGAAATTTCTGGAATGGCATGAAACTACCCAAAAATATTTATTCAAGCATTTACTATATGAATATTTGATTTTCAAATATGTAGCACTGAAAAAAATGTATTATGCAAACAAATTCCAAGGCATAATCCTTTCTATCTATCATTTTACTTCAGAGTCACGTGAGTGACTACGTGAAGAAGCCCCGCCTGGCGCTGGATCGGCATTACGTCGACGCTATCGGTAGAGGACGAGCTGCACAGCGCAGCTCCAACACAGTGGTAAGTAAACGGCCCGCAGGTAAGTAAAATTATTTTACTTCCAGGGCGTTTTCTAAAAACTCTGTAGGCTGGTGGGTAAACCAGGAGGAGTTAAATTAAAATTAATTAGTTTTAAAAATCGCGAGTAAAACGTGCGTCCCGGGGTGTAGAAAAGTCGGGACAGCAGATTATTGCGGAGCGGTTCCGATACCGGTGGCCGTTGAAATACCCGTTAGTGAGCCTTTGGTTGCTCCACAAACAAAAACTTTGAAAACCCAGTGCCTAAAATGTAAAAGAAAAGCTTGAAAGGCCGGAGGTTTCTGAAAGTCCTGAAAGGAAAGCCTTTTGGCTAAGAATGGATCTAATGGAGAAAATACTCCAAACAATAATCAACCAAGGGTCTAAGAACCCAGAATATTCCCAGGCAGCCCCTGAGGGGGTTCCATATCATGAATATGGTGCCAGTTTGAATTGGGAATTGAGACTCCAGTGCCTGGGATTGGGCTGGAGGAAGTCTCCTCGAACAAGTTTCAGGAGTACCAGGGCTGTATGAGACTGACCCTGAAAGTGGTGTTTGCGGTCAGAAGTACCCACCACAATACAAATATGTTGATCCAGGTGTGTCTGATGTGGCACAAAGTTTGCTATACCTGGAGGAGGCGGTGAGGCCAGGGAAGGAAACCTGGCGGCCAATATTAATTATATGGTCTCTCTTCTGCCTCAAGAAGCTGTTATGGTTGAGACAGCAGATTTGGATTAAAACACCTATTTATTGTACCTCACTGAAGGTACCTATGGTGAATCCGGCTATTTGGGCGCCAATGTCATCAATGATGCGGGCGCAGGAATTACAATTCAAAGAATCCTCAAGCTAATTTTGGCATCACTGTCTTTTGGAAGACAAGCTGGAAGGTTGTGGAATGACCAAAGTTCAGAACCATATGTTGGCTTTATTCTGCAACTCATTTTTTGAGATAAATTGTATGAGGAAGATTGCCATTCGGCCTCTTTTACATCCAAGATTTGCAGGGTTGTGCAGGGCAAGCAATGTTCAAGCTCCTGGTTATTTGTTCGGAGAAAATCTGTCTAAACAAATTAAAGAAATTGATGAAGAGGCAAAAACTATTGGCCTTATGAAACCCTTCAATGTTGGCCAGAGAAGGGCTGGTCAAATGAGAAGGGGATTTGATTTTGGAGCTGGAACAAGCCGAGGCAGGAGTATGATAAGGAAAAATTACCAGCCAGCACAGCCGAATGTACACCCATTATTGGGAGAAGGAGATCACTTCGTCCAGTTGGAAAGGTACAAAACTTTATCCTATTAAAGAAGAAATGTTGGATGAACCTCAGTTTGGTGGTAGACTCCGAATGTTTTATAATGAATGGGACAGTATAACATCTGATCGTGTTGTATTAAATACTGTTTTAGGATCTACCATTGATTTTGTAGTAGGTATGGATCCATTGGGACAGAATTATCCTAATCATTCTTTGATGTTTTCTGTTCTTGGGAAAAAATTCAAATTGACAAAGAGGTTAAGAATTTGTGTGAGAAAGGAGTTATTGAGAAAATAAGAGAGGATCCACAACAATTTGTGTCAAATATTTTCCCCAGACTAAAGAGATGGGGGTTGTAGAATCATTTAGATCTCACACAATTGAATACATTTGTCCAGTATAAACATTTTAAAATGGACACATTCAACACTGCAATGCTGCTGGTATCAACAGGTTGTTATATGGCTACAATAGATTTGAAGATGCATATTATTCAGTTCCAATTCATCAGCGCTTTCGCAGGTATTTAAAGTTTAAATGGATGGGACAGCTGTGGCAATACAAAGCATTACATAATGGATTAAGCTCAGCACCTAGATTGTTCACTAAATTGTTGAAGCCAGCAATTGCACTGCTAAGGGCACAAAAACACATCATTATGGTTTATCTAGATGACATTTAATTGTCAATGCTAATCAGGAGTCAGCTGAAAGATCAGTCTCAGCAACTACAAGCTTGGTTGAAAAGCTGGGGTTCCTGATTCATCCAACAAAATCTAAGTTACAGCCATCCCAAACCATTGAATATCTGGGGTTTGTGATTAATTCAGTTACCATGTTGGTAACTTTACTAATGGAAAAGGTGATTGATTTGACAAATATGTGTCAGACCCTGATTAACAAAACTTATCCCTCTATCCAAGAAGTTGCTAAGGTTATTGGGAAGTTGGTAGCAGCATTTTCAGCAGTAGAATTTGGTCCACTACATTACCAAAATATCAAAGGGCAAAAACTCAAGCGCTTGTACAGCGAGCAGGCCATTTTGATAGGCCTATGCAATTGCCAAAGGAAGCCTTATCAGAATTGCATTGGTGGATTGAGAATGTTTCATAAGCTGCTAAGACCATTTTTAGTTCAGCAGCCAGTAGTGTTTTTGCAAACTGACGCAAGTTCTCTCTGATGGGGGGCTACGGATAATGAGACCAGCTGTGGGGGCAGATGGACTGTCCAAACATATGGTATTAATTATTTGGAGCTACTGGGAGCATTTTATGGATTAAAAGCTTATTGTTCTACTTTAAAGGATTTGCATGTCCAAATACAAATAGACAATACCACAGCTGTGGCTTATATCATGGTTATTTGTTCGGAGAAAATCTGTCTAAGCAAATTATATATTATATCACATGGGTGGTGTAAGATCAATATCATGTGATCATCTGGTAAATCTGATGTGGCAATGGTGTTTTGGTAAAAATATTTGGCTGTCAGCTATTTATCTCCCAAGGAGAGACAATGTTGTGGCAGACAAAAGATCATGAATATTTAAAGACAATACAGAATGGATGTTAATCCACAAATTTTCAAAAATATAGTCAGTCGGTATGGAGTGCCGGACATTGATCTGTTTGCATCTAGATTGAATCACCAATTGCCCAAATATGTGTCTTGGGAACATGATCCAGGGGCAGTAGCGGTGGATGCTTTCTCGCTACACTGGGGGAAAACATTCTTTTATATTTTTCGCCCATTCTCTCTGATTGGGCAATGTCTCAAGAAAATAGAGCAAGACGCTGCCAAAGGCATTTTGGTGGTGCCAAATTGGCCCACGCAGTCATAGTTCCCATTGATGCTAAAAATGATTATTGAACCATGTATGACGATTCCCAATTGCGACAATCTGTTGACACAACCAGTAACAAAAGAAATTCATCCATTGCATGATCATATGAATTTGTTAATCTGCAGGTTCTGACCAGACCATTGCAAGAGATTGAACTGTTGGACAGGACCGTGGATGTTATAGATGCAGCTTGGAGGAATAGCACTAAAAAAAAACAATATATGTCACATATAAGGAAATGTGAAGTTTTTGTACACAGTCAAAGATATCTTATCATACTGCAAACATTTCAAATGTATTGGAGTTCCTTGCTGGGTTACATTTTGATGAGCATTTGAGTTATAGTGCCATTAATTGTGCTCGTAGTGCATTGTCGTCCTACTTAGGACAAATTTCTGATTGGGATTCAGTTGGGTCTCACCCATTAGTATCCCAATTCATGAAAGGAATTTTTAATAAAAATCCTCCCAAGCCCAGATATACAGAATTTTGGGATGTTAGCATTGTTCTCACTTTGCTTAAGCAATGGACTCTGATTACTTCAATGTCTTTACAGAAGTTAACATTGAAGGTAGTAATGTTAATGGCATTGGTATCGGCTCAAAGAGTACAAACTTTGCAATTTTTACGGTTGGATTGCATGCATGTGACTGCAGAAACATTGTGTTTTATGTTTATGACCTGATCAAACAAAGCAGACCAGGGAGAACTGGAGCTAAGGTAATGTTTAAAGCATATCCTATTGATGAAACATTGTGTGTAGTTAAGCATTTAACTCAATACATTGAGGTAACCAAAAATCTCAGACGTTCTGAGGAAGCGTTATTGATAACGCACAAAAAACCACATACGACAATTCAGTTCAAACCATTTCTAGATGGTTAAAACAGGTTTTAAGTCTAGCAGGAATAGACACTGATGTGTTTAAATCTCACTCCACTAGGGCGGCAGCTACGTCTGCGGCGAAGGTACAGGACGTACCACTCGATCAAATTTTAGAGGCCGCAGGGTGGTGTAGAGAAGAAACGTTTTCAAAGTTCTACAATATTCAACATCTTTTTTTTTAGAAAACGGAAGTCGCTAGATTAGTAGCCATGTTAGTGTGGCTTTCACCTGTGCTCACTACACATTATAAAAGTGTAGTCTCTTTTTTTTCTGATCACCATTTTTTCACCCTTTACTTTTTTTATATTTACATTCGTTATTATTTTTTGTATAACACATACTTGATTTTATATTATATATTATATAATCATGACTTCTATCTATATTATATAATCAGATTAAATGGATATGGTTTAATGGAATTGGTAATTCGCATCGGATTGAAGTTGGGGTGTAATGTCGGGCTGGAGGTGTCAAGAAGGCTACTCCAAAAGAAGCCACCCTAACAATAAAATGCAAGATATGAATGTAAGGAGTGGGGGTGATGGAATCACCTTCTGCAGTTGGAATGTTAAAGGAATCAATGAACCAATTAAAAGGGGAAAGGTATTAGCTCAGCTGAATAGATTGAAATCTGGAGTTACGTTTCTTCAAGAGACACATCTTAAAAAAGATGCTCAATATAGATTAACAGCTAAATGGATTTCAAAAGTATATCATTCTTCGTTTATACACAAATCTAGAGGAGTTGCAATAATTATTCGCAAGGGTATACCTTTTAAACTTAATTCGATAATAGAGGATAAGGAGGGTAGATATTTAATAATTACAGGGGAATTACATTCAAAAAAAGTAATTCTTATGAATATATATGCACCTAATTTTGATAATCCACTATTTTTTAAGAAAATATTTAATAGTATTCCTATATCCACCCAATATAATTTAATAATTGGAGGTGATTTAAATTGTACTTTAGATAATTATTTGGATAGATCTTCTACGAAAAGTAAGGCTCTTTCTAAATCAAGTAAGCTTATAAATTCTTTTATTAATACATCGAATGTTAAAGATATTTGGAGATTGGATAATCCAACCGGACGGGAATATTCATTTTTCTCGCCGGTATTCGGAACTTATTCGAGGATAGATTATTTCTTAGTTGACTCAAAATTACTCCCCTTTACGTATGATGCAAAGTATCATAATATTATTATCTCAGATCATGCCCCGTTAACATTTAAGATAAATTTAAAAGATATAGTTAATAAAACTAATATTTGGAGATTCAACACACAGATATTAAAGGATAAAGACTGCTGTAATTATGTGGAGAAACAGATTAAATTATTTTTTGAAACTAACGATAAACCTGAGACCTCCCCATTATTATTATGGGACACATTTAAAGCATTTATGCGCGGTGCAATAATATCAGCACAAGCACATTTTAATAAAGAAAATCGAAAGATGGAGCAAAAGTTAGAAAAAGAGATAAAACAATTAGATAGTGAAAATATAATACATCCTTCTAAAGAGTTGAGTAATAAAATTGCAATATTAAAATATAGATTAAATAAAATTTACTCTGATCAAGTGATAAAACTTTATCAACAAACTAAACAAGTTCATTTTGAATTTGGTGATAAACCTCAAAAATTATTAGCATGACAACTCAGAAGATTAGACGATGAAAAAACTATACATAGTATTAGATCGGTACAGGGAAATATGTTGACTATACCAAGAGACATTAATGACACATTTTTACAATATTATCAAAATCTTTACTCATCTAAATTAACAGGGCAAATAGATGAAATGGAAACATTTCTAGAAAAATGTCATTTTAATAAGCTAGATTCTGAGAGTAGGCAATTGTTAAACGCTGAAATATCTGTAATAGATATTGAAGAATCAATTGGATCGTTAAAAAATGGTAAAACAGCGGGCCCCGATGGCCTGAGTGCAGAATTTTATAAAAAATTTCATGATCTACTTTCACCAAGATTACAAATAGTGTACAGACACACCTATGAGTTAGGAAAATTACCAGAGTCTTTAAATGAATCTACAATTACATTAATTCCTAAATTAGATAAGGATCTGGAAGATCCTGGATCATATCGAGTGATTGCCCTTTTAAATACTGATCAAAAAATATTAACTAAAGCACTTTCTCGGAGACTAAGCTTAGTGATTTCCAAAATAATACATTATGATCAAACAGGTTTTATTTCAAAACGTTACTCATCACATAATCTTAGACGCTTGTTTAATATTATTTACTCGAGAAGAAGAAGAGATATAGAATTAGCAGTTATATCGTTGGATGCTGAAAAAGCATTCGACCAGGTGGAATGGTCATATTTATTTAATATAATGGAAAAGTATCAACTGGGGGATGGATTTTGTAAATGGGTAAGAATATTATATTCTAACCCTACTGCAAGAATTTTAACCAATCAAATACTATCACCTAAATTTAGACTTTTTAGGGGATGCAGACAGGGATGTCTGTTATCCCCTTTATTATTTGCCTTGGTGATAGAACCTCTGGCTGAAAGAATTAGATCAGAACCTGAAATATATGGGTATAATACTGACACAACAAATAATAAGATATCTTTATATGCAGACGATATTCTGATTTATATTACTAAGCCGGAATGTAGTATTCCCAAGTTATTCAATGTTATAAATGAATTTAGCGTATTTTCAGGATATAGGATTAATTGGAATAAAAGCGACATTATGCCTATAACTGGTATAAATGTAAATATATTACAAAAATACCCATTAAAAATAGTTACAGATAAATTTAAATATTTAGGAATTAATGTGTCTAAATCCTATAAATTATTAATTAAAGCTAATTATTATCAATTATTAGAGAAACTTAAAAAAAACATTTCATATTGGAAAACACTCCCTATATCTATGATCGGTAGAATTAATGCTATAAAGATGATTTTTTTACCACAATTGTTATATTTATTTCAGGCAATTCCTTTTTTTCTCCCAAAAAAATTTTTTTTTTAAATTGATAATATTGTTAATAGTTTTGTTTGGGATTACAAAAGTCATAGAATAAGTAAAAAACATTTATGTAAGTCTAAGATAAACGGAGGGCTAGCACTTCCAAATTTTCTATACTACTTTTGGGCTGTCCAGATTAAGAATATGAATTTTTGGTGGGTAAATATGGATGATGAACCAATGTGGTTAAAAATGGAAAAGGAAGACTGTTTACCTTTCATTATAGAGTCGATTATTTTCACACCAAAGGAAGTACAAAAAAAGACTTATAGGGACAACCCTATAATTCATAATAATAGGCGTATTTGGAAACAGATAGTTAAGACCTTATATCTGGATAATCTTTCTTTTAGGTTACCAATTAGGAATAACCCACTGTTTAAACCCTCAATCTTAGATGCGGGGTTTAGACTGTGGGAGGATTCAGGAATTAAAAGGATAGGACACCTTTATAGAAATGGAAAATTTCTATTATTTGAAGAGTTACAAGATATTTTTGGACTACCTTCACAACACCATTTTAGGTATTTACAAATTAGAGATTTTATTAAATGCAACACACAAGACTATAAAAATAAAGAATCAGGCTTATTAGATGAGCTGTTTAATTTACATCCAAATACGGATAAGCTTATAGCTTATATATACAATGTTATTTTAGATAAAGAGAACCCAACAACTGAAACATATCGTCTAGCATGGGAAAATGAAATTGGATTACCTATAATAAAAGAAACTTGGGAAGAAAGCTTACAAAGAATACATTGGTGTTCTTTGAATGCCAGACACACATTGATACAATTTAAAGTTATATATAGATTACACTACTCGAAAACCAAATTAAAAAGTATCTTTCCTAGTCTCTCCTCTATTTGTGATAAATGTAAGAATCTTGAAGCAAATTTAATACATAGTTTTGTAACGTGCCCACGGTTGAATTATTATTGGATTGAAATTTTTAAAGTTATTTCAGAAGTTCTTAAGGTTGAACTCGACCCAGACCCAAAATTAATAATATTTGGAATTCCGGAGCCAAATTTGGTACTCACAGTAAATCAAAGAAATTTTTTTGATTACTGTTTAATAATAGGGAAAAAAATGATACTTAAATTTTGGAAGGGAACATTATCCCCAACAATTAAAATGTGGAAAGCAGAGATGTTGGAGACGTTGAATTTGGAAAGAATTAGATTTGTCCTTTTGGACAGGTATAATTCTTTTGAATCGATATGGTCTCCATATATACAGTATTTAGAGAAGTAGCTATTCTTGGAATCATGGCTCGACGGGTACCCTACGGAATCCGATGCGAATAACTTACTTATATTTGATATTATTGCGCATTTATTATAGATATTACTGTATGAAATAGTATTTCGTATAATGTATTTAGTTTTGTTTATATATATGTAATATTTTTGTTTTTTAAATTTTCTTTTTTTTTTATGGTTGAAGTATGTGGGAATTTTTTTTTTTTTTTAATTCTCTTTTTTTTTTCTCTTTTTTTTTCTCTTTTATATATCTTTTTCTTTATTTCCAAAAAATAGAAGATATTAAGTATTGATATGTTATTTGTAGTAATATTGAATTAAGGTGTTAGTTTATAAAGTAAGCTATACATTGTAAACTGATTATTTCAAATAAAAAAATATTACACAAAGTTCTACAATAAACCTGTTGTCATGGTGCCAGGATTTGGACACGCAGTACTGGGTTCTCTTTAAATGCTTGCTTTGTTTTATATTATCAATTTATATTATCGATTTATGTTACCATTGACATCATTTATCATTTTTCTTTTGTAATTTTCCCCTACGATAGAGGGGTTATTATTTAAAAAAATGTTCTTTTTTAAAGGACTTATTACATAAATTGTAACAATGTCTTAAAATACTATTTACTCACTTCTGTTTTGACTAAACAGAGAGTCGTATGGAATGAATCTACGACATAAAAAACACAGAGCTTTAAAATCTTCACATAGTCACTGACGTGACTCCGAAGTAAAATAGTAAGATTAAACGAGAACTTACCTGTTTGAAGTTTGATCTTTATTTTATGAGGAGTTACGATGAGGGATTATGTGCCCTCCGCTCCTAGCCCTCATAATATAAATGATCATCTGGTAGTTCTAGTCTATGTTGGGCCTTACTATCTTAATCCGGCTATTGGTTCTGTGTTTTCCATGCCGCTGCTTTGAAGTATGCTGATCCAGCGCCAGGCGGGGCTTCTTCACGTAATCCCCCATTTTAACTCCTCATAAAATAAAGATCAAACTTCAAACAGGTAAGTTCTCGTTTAATCTTACTATTCGCTGTTATAACTGTATTGAAAGAACTCATCAAAATAGTAAGATTAAATGAGAACTTACCAGTTTGAAGTTTGATCTTCATTTTATGAGGAGATACGATGAGGGATTACGTGAAGTAGCCCTGCCAGGCACATGCGCGTCATATTTCAAAGCAGCGGCGTGAAAACACAGAAACTATAGTTGAAGTGATATAGTAAGACTCAGAAGACTAGAACTACCGGATGATCTGTGCGATTATGAGGGCCGGGAGCGGAGAGCAAGTAATCTCTCATCGTAACTCCTCATAAAATAAAGATCAAACTTCAAACTGGTAAGTTCTCATTTAATCTTACTATTTTACTTCGGAGTCACGTGAGTGACTACGTGAAGATTTCAAAACTCTGTGATTTCATGCCGTAGATCCATTCCATGTGACACACTGCTTCAGTTTTTACAGTAGTGAATGTAATGTATTGAACATTGCTTCGAATTATGCAATAATTATTTTTAATAATGATTACAAACAAAACAGTAATAAGCCCTCTGTCCCAGGGGGAAATTACAAATGAAATTTAGAAAGAAAAATAAATCAAACCGAACTGAAAACAGCATGCCCAAAACCTTGCACTGTCAGGACAGGTTTATCATAAAATTTGGAGAAGGTCACCTCCTTAGACCATCCTGCGGCCCCAAAGATTTGGTCTAGAGGCACGTCCTGTGCCTTCGCTGCGGATGTTGATGCCGCCCTGGTGGAGTGAGATTTAAACACATGAGTGTCTACTCCAGCACAATCCAAAACCTGTTTTAACCATCTAAAAATAGTTTGTACTGACAGCTTTTTATGATTTTTTTTTTGTGGCTGATGAGCATTGTTGTCTCAGAACCTCTGAGACTCTTAGTTACCTCGATATATTGACTCAGGTGCTTGACTACACATAACGTTTGGTAAATGGGGTATGCTTTAAAGCTTACTTTGGTTCTGGCCATTCCTGGCCTGCTTTGTTTGATTAAATCATACACATAAAACGTTATGTTATCTGCAGAAGAGTACATGCTATCTAATTGTAGCTTTTGCAATGTTTGAACTCATTGCCCTGATACTAGCGCCATGAGCATAACCACTTTAAGTGTTAATTTCTGAACAGACAATGACGTAATTGGAGCCCGTTGCCGAAGCAGTGTGAGAACTATACTGACATCCCAGATCTCTGTATATCTAGGCTTAGGAGGATTCTTGTTAAAGATTCCTCTCATGAATCGGGATACTAACGGATGAGACCCGTTAGATTGTTGTTCTGAAAACTGCCCCAAATAGGAGGACAAAGCACTCCGAGCACTATTAATGGAACTATAGCTCAAGTGTTCATCAAAATGCAATGTAGCAAAGAACTCCAATACATTCGGTATGCTTGTGATAGTATGCAATATGATAAGATATATCTGACTGCAAGCAAAACATCTCCCATTTCTTAATATGAGACACATATTGTTTTTTATTGCTATCTCTCCAAGCTGCAGTTATCACATCCAAGGTCCTACTCGACAGTCCAAGCCCTTGGAACGGTCTGGTCAGAACCTACAGATTAACAAATTAATACGATCATGTAACAGATGACTTTCTCCTGTTACTGGATGCACCAACAAATTACTGCAGTTGGGGCCAGCCATGAATGGCTGAGTCATCATTCTCAGCACCAATGCGAACCATGGCTGTGTAGGCCAGTCCGGAATCACCAAAACATCTGAAGCGGAGTCCTGCTCTATTTAGGCATTGCCTAATGAGGCAGAATGGTGGGAAAGCGACAAAGAACATACGTCCCCAATGTAGCGAGAATGCATCCACCGCTACTGTTCCTGGATCTGGTTCACACAAAACGTATTTAGGCAACTGGTGATTTAGCCTGGATACAAACAGATCAATATCGGGCAAACCATAGTGGCTGACAATCATTAAAAAAAAATCAGGATTTAGCATCCATTTGATGTAGTCATTAAATTTACGTGACCTGTTGTCTGCCACCACATTTACTCTACCTGGTAGGTAGATAGCTGAAACCCAGATATTTCTGGAAATACACCAGTCCCAAATGAGGTTAGCCAGATTCTCACATGATAGTGACCTTATTCCTCCCATGTGATTGATATAGGGAAGAGCCATGGTATTGTCAATCTGGAGCTGCACATGTAAATTATTCATTGCTGAACAATAAGCTTTTAATCCATAGAATGCACCCAGCAATTCTAAGTAATTTATATCATGCCTGTGCAGGATTAAATCCTCTTGCACACTCCATCTACCACCACAGCCAGACTCGCTGTCCGTGGCTCCCCATCCCAAAGCACTCACATCTGTTTGTAAAACCACTGAAGGTTGTTGAACCAAAATGTTTTTGGTAGTTTGAACAATATTGATAATCCACCATTGTAATTTGGCGATGGCACTGGCTGGCAACTGCATAGGTCTATCAAAATGACCTGCATGTTTTTTAAATGCTTGTTCTCTAGCTTGTTGCAGACCTTGATAGTGTAGGGGTCCAAACTCCACTGAAGGGAAATCGCCACCAATTTACCAATAATGCTCACTGCTTCCTGGAAGGAGGGTTGTTGTTTTTCAGCGACACTGGTACAGACCTCCCTGATTTCAACAGCCTTGGCTGCAGGCAAAGTCACTGACATATCAACTGAATCACTGACAAACCCCAAATAATCAATTTTTTGCGATGGCTCTAGCTTTGATTTTGTTGGATGGACAAGAAACCCTGACCTCTCAAACAGGTGTTTGGTTGCTGAAACCAACTCCTCAGCTGTTTCCTGAGTGTTGCTTATAATTAAGATATCATCTAGATAAGACATCACAATGTGATTCTGGGCATGAAGTAGCACCAGAACTGGTTTTAACAATTTTGTGAACAACCTAGGAGCTGAGGTTAACCCATTGGGTAATGCTTTAAATTGCCACAGCTGTCCCATCCAACTAAGTATCTTCAGTACTGATGATGAATTGGTACTGAATAATATGCATCTTTCAGATCTATGGTTGCCATATAACAACCTTCTGATAACAGCTGTTTAGCAGTATTGAAGGTGTCCATTTTAAAATTCCTATACTGGACATAGGAATTTAACTGGGTTGGATCCAGAATGACTCGACATCCACCATCATTTTTTCTGTCTGGGGAATATATTGGACACAAATTTTTGAGGATGGTATGTCGTCCTCTCAATTACCCCTTTTTGGAACAAAACCGCAATTTCTTCATTTACCTGCCAAGTTTCTGGTCCAGAAAAAAACAATACCTGACTAGGCATATTTTGTGCAGGTGGATGAATTCCTGACATAAACTCTATTCGAGACCCTGAGACAGTGTCCAGTATAAACAGATCAGATGTTATGCAGCACCATTCATCATAAAATAACTGTAACCTACCCCCAACCGTAGGTTGTTCCCCAGACGGTTTATCCTGGACTGAATGAATCACCCGTAGCTCCATAGTCAACCTTGGAGTTCTCATCCTTCTCACCATGCTGGGATTGTAGTTGGCGTATACAGGTGGGTAATACCGCCGTCCCACTGGCCCCACTCTGCTTGGCCCTGCCACCGGATCTGACCCCCTACATGTCGAAAACGACCTGCCAGGTGGCATCCTGGTGGAAGGGACGTAAGTATTCATGAGGCCAATCGTCTTGGCTTCTTCTTCCAGATCTTTGACCTGTTTGAGCAGGTCCTTCACAAATAAATAATTTGGCACTTGAATATTGGTCGACCTGCATAGAACTGCAAATCGCGGGTTTAGTGTAGGCTTTATAGCTATCTTCCGGATGCAATTCACTTCAAAATATGCATTACACAGCAGGGCCAACATATCCTGCTGTGTGCTGGACATCAGTGCCCCTCGGACCATTTTGCCAAAAGCCGTGATGCCTGCTCCCACCAATTTGAGGACCCGCTGGAATCGGATTTCTTGTCCATGCATCGTTGCACTCATTTGTGCCCAGATAGCAGAGTTCACAGTGGGCACTTTGAGCGATGCACAATTCACAGGTGTTATATTTCGGGTGGCTGTTTGTTCCATTATACAATCTTGTAGCTGGTGAAGGCCATGTAATTGATGTTGGCTGCCGGGTTTTCCTCCATGGCCTCACCAGTACCTTCCGGAATAGCAAAGTTCTTTGCTACATTCGGGACACCTGGAGCATAGCTCATGTGCTTTAGTGCGTGCCCAAAAGCAGTGACACCAACTTCAGGGTCAGACTCCTCCTGCCCTGGCTCTCCCGAGTCTCCAGGGAGGTCTCTTTCAGCCCTAAACAAGGTGCTGGAGAGTGTGATTCCCACTGATATTCATAAGTGGTATCTTCTTTGCTGTATGGGCCTCTACATGAGGCTGTGTGGGGAATCCCAGGGGCATTCGACCCCGATTGAAAATTTTTATGGCTCATTAAAGTTTGGAGTATTTTCTCCATCTGGTCGAGCCTTCCCCATAACTTTTTATTAGAAGGAGGGGAGCTGCTGGCCCTGATGGCCTAAGTGCTGAATTTTATAAGAAGTTTCATAACTTGATTTCCCCACGTTTACAAGCAATATATAAATATGCTTACGAATAAGGAAAGTTACCAGAAACTCTAAATGCGTCTCCCTGCTACCTTCGGGTAGAAGGTACAGGAGCCTGAAGACTGCAACAACCCGGTTTAGGAATAGCTACTTCCACACAGCCATCAGGCTATTAAACCTGGCTCGGAACTCTGAACATTAATATCCCTCCATCTGTTATTTGCACTTTATTAATTTATTAATACATGGGTGTATTTATGTTTAAAATTGTAGTCAATGCCTTCTATGTTCTGTTGTGCTATGCAAAGAAAGATTTTCATTGTCCTGTCAGGGACACATGACAATAAACTCTTTTGACTTTTGACTTTGAGTCTACAATCACACTCATTCCTAAAGTAGGTAAGGATCTGGAAGATCCTGGATCATATAGAGCAATTGCTCTTCTAAATACTGATCAAAAAATATTAACTAAATTTTTATCTCAAAGGTTAAGTTTAGTGATTAATAAACTAATACATCATGATCAAACAGGCTTTATTCCCAAACGTTATTCCACTTATAACTTGAGACGATTATTCAATATCATACATTCAAAAAGAATGAATGATATTGAATTAGCTGTCATTTCACTAGATGCAGAAAAAGCATTCGACCAGGTTGAATGGCCTTAATTATTTAACATAATGCAAACATTTCAACTGGGGGATAGATTTTGTAAAAGGGTTAAAATTTTATACTCTAACCCAACAGCAAGAATACTAACAAATCAAATGTTATCAGCCAAATTTAATCTCTTTAGGTGTTGTAGACAAGGATGCCCATTATCACCCTTATTATTTGCACTTGCAATCGAACTATTAGCCAAAAGGATTAGATCAGACACAGAAATATATGGATACAAGGCCAATACCACAATGAATAAAATATCTTTATTTGCAGACGATGTCTTTATATATATCACAAAACCGAAGATTAGTATTCCTAATCGACTTAACGTTATAACTAAGTTTGGTACATTTTCAGGATATAGAATTAATTGGAATAAAAGTGAAATTATGCTTATAACTGGAATAAAATCAAATATATTACAACAATTCCTGTTTAAAATAGTTACGGACAAATTTAAATATCTAGGAATTAATATATCCAAATCTTATAATTTTTTATTCAATTTAAATTATCCTCCATTATTGAATAAATTAAAAAAGAATATTCTATACTGGAAAACAGTACCAATATCAATGATTGGCAGAATAAATGCTATAAAAGTGATCTTTTTACCCCAATTATTATATTTATTTCAAGCTATCCCTTTGTACGTCCCTAAAACTTTTTTTTTTAATCGATTCTATTATTAACAGCTTTATTTGGGATTATAAAAATCACAGATTAAGTAAAAAACACTTATGTAAATCCAAGATAAATGGAGGATTTGCGTTACCTAATTTTTTATATTATTTTTGGGGGGTTCAGATTAAGAATATGAATTTTTGGTTGGTAAAAATGGATCAGGAACCAGCTTGGCTAAAGATGGAAAAGGAAGACTGTTTACCGTTTGATATAAATTTGATTCTTCTTGCTCCAAGTGAAGTACAAAAAAAAACTTACGGGGAAAACCCTATAATTTATAGTAATAGACGTATTTGGAAACAAATAGTTAAGACTTAACATTTGGATAATATGTCACTTTGTTTACCAATTATGAATAATCCCTTATTTAAACCTTCTATACTGGATAAGGGGTTTAGACACTGGAAGAAATTAGGAATTATAAGGATAGAACACCTTTACAGGAAAGGAAAATTTCTCTCATTTCATGAGTTAAAAGATATCTATGGATTACATCCAAATAACTTGTTTAGGTATTTACAAATTAGAGACTATATCAAGTCAAACATGTAAGACTATAAGAATAGAGCACTAGGATTACTGGATGAATGGCTTAACAAGCATCCAAATACACAAAAAGTAATGGCGTACATATATAATACTCTTTTGGATAGGGAAGTCCCAACAACAGAATCATACCGACAGATATGGGAAAATGAAATAGGTCTATCTATAATGAAAGACACATGGGAAGAAAGTTTACAACGTATACACCAATGCTCATTAAATGCCAGACATACCTTGATACAATTTAAAGTATTACATTGATTACACTACTCAAAAACGAAATTAAATAGAATTTTTCCTAACATTTCTTCTATTTGCGATAAATGTCAGAATTTCGAAGCTAATTTAACGCATAGTTTTGTAACATGCATAAAACTTAATAGTTATTGGGCTGATATTTTAAGAATCATTTCTGAAGTTCTTAAAACTAAATTGGATCCCGATCTAAAGCTAATAATATTAGGAGTTCCTGATTCAAGCTTAATATTAACAGTAAGTCAAAGAAATGTTCTTGATTATTGTTTGATAATTGGAAAAAAATTAATATTAAAATTCTGGAAGGGAACATTATCCCCACAATCAAAATGTGGGCTGTGGAAATGTTGGAGACGTTGCATTTGGAGAGACTTAGGTTTGTCCTAATGGACAAATATGAACTTTTTAAACAAATATGGTCTCCATTCATTGATTATTTAAAGGGGCAGCTGAGGTCAGCATTGTAACTCAATAAGTAGGATGAGATGAGAAGATGTATTCCGGGATTTGTATACACGTCTCTATAGATATTGTTATGTGAAATTGCTCCATTCATTGTTAAGATGTATTCTTTATTTTTTTTATTATATAATAATTGTTTTTGTATTTTCTTATTTGTTTATTTTTATAATTTTATTTTTCAAATGTATTTATTTATTTATTTATTTATTTATTTTTCTTATATAATCATAATCATTATTATTTAATCACCATCTCTTGATTATTGATCTATGCTTTTACTTCTTTTACCACTTCTTTACTTTTCAAAAAAAAACAGAAGCATACATAAATTATTCCGTAACATCTGTACAATTTTTGTAACAAGTTTAATTTGTTTTGAAGAATTGTTATACTTTATTTATTTATTTTTTTGTTTATTTTTGTTAGACGTAAGTACAATAGTGTGGTACTTGAGTACATAATACATACATACATATTTCCATTCTTGTACAACTTCATATTTTTGATTTAATAATAAAAGAACAGTGAGAGAAAAAATAAATAAAGAGTGTCAGAATAGATAGACAAGTGAGTAGAAACAGATAGCAAAAGAAATAAAGGACATAGAAGAGAAGCTAAAAAGATTGAAATAGAAGGAGAAAGTAAAGAAAAGAGAGATTAGGAGAGATCTACCTATTTCGTATTTTTGCCCATCCGTCACCCGGTTCTAAACCATTTAATTTCTAAGGTTATGTTATGTTGCACCATATGCTTGTAAAAAGTTGATAAAAGGAGACCAAGTCTTTAAGAATTGGTCTACTTTGCCTAGTAGGAGAAATCTCATTTCTTCAAGATGTAGCGTTTCAGACATGTTTGGCATCCACATTTTGAATGTTGGCGTGGTTGCGTTTTTCCAAAATTTGAGTATAAGTTTTTTTGCTGTTATTAGACCGTAATTAAGAAAAGCTTCTTGGAATATAGTTAGTTTCTTTCCCTCTTCCATTGATCCAAAGATAATGGGGTTCAATTTTGTGTTAAATAGTTTTGTAAAAATTCCAAGAATTTCATTCCAAAATTTATACAGTTTTATACAAGAGACAAAAGAATGTGCTATAGTGGCATTTTGAGTTAGACATTTGTCACAAATGGGAAAAACATTTGAGAATATTTTATTCAGTCTAGTTTTCGGATAATATAATCTATGTAAAATTTTAAATTGAATTAGGTTATGTCTTACATTAATTGAACATTTATTTACATATAATAAAAAAAAATTCCCATCTATCATTAGGAATTTTTATCAATAACTTTTGTTCCCATTCCCTTTTTTTTTTTTAATTATTTTAAATTTTATTTTTAAAAAAGAGAAGGAAACAAACAAAAACAAAAAAAATAAAATTTAAAAAAAAAAGAAGACATCAAAGAAAAAAATAAAAATAACATAAGAGCAACCAGACATAACAGTTTGGTGCAATCCATATGGTGCTACATAGTCAGGTATTGCAAGAGCATAAGTAAAAAGCACAGGACTACATCACTGCAAATAATATGAGCTTATGAAATTATTGGTCTTTGAGGTGGTTGACAAATGGTCCCCAAACCCTTAAAAAGTTGTTCAGTATCTTGGAGTTCTGGAAGCGTATCCTTTTGATCTGTTTGATTGTTATCATTTCATTGAACCATTCCAGTCTGTTGAGATCATTTTCTTGGCTGCACCATACCAAGCATCAGTGCTTGTTGTTCTTCAGACATGAAGTACAAAGCAGTCTCTGAGCATCCAAAAACTGCCAGTTCTGGATCAGGGGGAATTTTTTTTCCATAAACCCCAGAGAACCACATAAATATTTCAGACCAGTATCTTTGTATATGAGGACAGAGCCAGAAAATGTGTGTTAAAGAACCTTCTGCACCTTTGCATCTGTCACATAGTGGAGAAATAGCTGGGTAGATTCGATGTCATTTGGTCTTTGAGTAATGAAGTCTATGGATGACTTTAAACTGGATCAGTTTATACCTGGCATTGATCGAACAAGTTTGGATTCTGGTCAAACCTTCATTCCAAATGTCGTCAGACACCTTGAAATTCAGCTCAGTAGACCAGGATTCTTTTGGATGGTTAGTGGATACAGAGGTGATGAATAGACGCACAAAGCAAGATATTAGATTTTTGGAGTCTGGAGGAAGCTGCAGGAGCTCGTAGGGTGGGCAACTGTCAGGCATGGTTTGAAAATTTGAAATTTGGTCTTTAACGTAGTGCCTAATTTGGAGATAGCAAAAAAAATGAGAGTTGGAAAGGTTACATTTTGATTTCAGCTGATTAAACAAAGCAAACTTTTTGTCTATATATAGACCCCTTAGGGTTACAAGGCCCTTGTCCCTCCAGCAGCAAACACCCCATCTGTCTGTGATGGCAAAAAGGAGTGGTTTGACATATGGGGGTGTAAATAGAGACGTTTGACAATGTACTGAAACTTCTTATCTGATTTAAAATTTGAATAGAATTTCTTAACATAAAATTCTCACCAACCAACTTGTGTGGGGATTCTGTTTTGGAAAAGAGCAAAGTACAGAGGGAGGAATTTTTCACTGCTGTGCTTTCAATGTTTAGCCACAGGGGGTTATTATTGTTATTCAAAATTTCATCTGGGAATCCCCTTTGACAGTAGATCAGGGCTCTAGCATTGGCTGCCCAATAGTAGTGCCTAAATGCAGGAAGCCCGTTCCCAGTCCCTTCTAATTGCCTCTGTCGTTGGTGTTTCTATATTTAAAATTATATTATATAAGTAGGATATTAAATTGCTTGATTCTGCCTTTCTATTCATTCCTTCCTCCAATAAATCTGGGGTTAGAGTTTGATATCCTTGTATATATTTCTTCAAATAATCTTGAATTTGAAGATATTTGAAATATTGATTACTTGTCAAATTATATTTTAGTTGTATTTGTTGGAATGATAAAAGTTTTCCCATTTCATACATACCTCCCATTGTTTTAATTCCTATTCTTTCCCAATGGATAAACGTTTTATCAATAATGGGTGGTTTGAATGAGGGATTATTAGCTATTGGAGAAAGAAGCGATAATTTTCTTAATTTTAAAGTTAATTTTATTTGATTCCAAATTTGTATTATACTGTGAATAATTGGATTCTTCTTATATATTATATTGTTCAGTTTCACCGGGGAAAGAAGGATCGCTCCTATACTTTTTCATTGCTTCTAATAACTATACAATTTTCATTGCTTCTAATAAAATTATATTTTTTTAAAAAAGGAGGGGAGTCTTCCTCTTCATTAGACCCGTCGGATAAGATGGGCCTGAGAGATTTTCTTTTGGGCTTCCTCCCTGGTGGAGTGGCCTCAGTGCCCTGAAGCACTAGAACTAATGGAGGCAGTTGAGCTGCCGGTAGAACAGCAGCCAGTATTGGAGCCGGCGTTACTGCAGCCGGTATCTCCCGACCTGATCTACGAGCGGTAACCGCGGGCCCGCGCGTTATGCTCCTACTCCGGACAGATCTCTTCTCAACATGCTCCATTACCCCAAACTCCTGCTGGCTCCAGAGCCAGACTCACAGAATTTAAATACTCGCAGAAAAAGTTTTAAATTCACTTACCTGCGGGGTTTCTACTTACCGCTGGTGGAGCTGCGCTCTCCAACCTGTCGGTGCACCTGGCGGGGCTTCTTCAGGTAGTCATTCACGTGACTCCAAAGTAAAATATTAGTCTAGGGTTTGACCTATTTCTCTACTTGTTTCCCGGGTGAGTGGAACTTCTGTTGTCCCAATGTCGCTAGCTAAAGATTATTCCTGACTGCATCATGCTGATGTCTGTACATTTGTCAAAAATCAATAATATTAAGTGTAAATCTATGCCATGCCACAAAGGGACATGATTGGATTGAACTGGATTGTGTAAAATGTTTGCCCCAAGCATTATTTCTGCACATTTTGATTCAGCCCTTGAAAATGTATTAACAATGGTTTTACTTTTTCTTTGATATGTTTAAAGATTGAATCACTCCAGCAATTTGCATCTACCTTCGATGTAAACCAGCATCTGCAGTTCCTTCCTACATTGTTCTAGTAAATCTTATCTATGTTCTCTGCCGTGCTTTCGCGCTGTACAGTGCAGCACCCAATATCCCAGCCTTAATAAAACCAATGTTTTAACAAAGTTCAACACAACCTCCTTGCCTTTGTACCCCGCATCTTCAGTTATAAACCTGTGCAAATGGTTGGCATTGTTGATACTGCATATTCTGCATAGTGCATATACTGCATAGTGGAGTATCTTGCTCCGCTCTGTGATATTTGGCCAGTGCTCCAGGTGGCGTACTTGAAGGGGCGGGATCTATGTGACACATGATTTGTTGCCTGACATCCGGGTGGGATGGGGGTAGGATCCATGTGTACACGTGATATATGTAGCCCGCCATCCACTCATGGACATGCGTCCGGCCCCTGTCTTAAACTAACAGCAACCCACCAAATTAATTGAAAATTAAACAGAGGAAGAAGTAAACAGTGTAACGTAGTGTGAGGGGTTTGAGAAAAAGGAGATGAGTAAAATTCCTTCCTCCACTCTGCTTAGATCTTCATTGTCTCTTGGACATTGTTCCATCACCCCTATGATCCTCTCCCCATCTATTCCCAGCCCCCTAAACTGCTCCCCTCTGTCTTTACAGTCCCTTTCTGATCACTTTTGTATCCCCTGATCAGCTCAACACCTCTCTCCCATATCCATTCCAAAGAAAGAGTTAGATTCAGCACCTAGGGCTAAAGGAATCAAGGGATATGGGAAAAAAGCAGGAACAGGGTCCTAATTTTAGATGATCAGTCATGAACAGATTGAATGGCAGTGCTGGTTCTAAGGGCCGAATGGCTGACTCCTGCAGCTATTTTCTATGTTTCTATGTTTCTATGTATTAACCGTCCCCCACCACTTGCGAGTTTCTTAATCATGTTCCCAATAACTTACAACTCTGCATTCAAAGAAACAGAAACATAGAAAATAGGTGCAGGAGGAGGCCTTTTGGACCTTCGAGCCAGCACCGCCTTCATTGTGATCATGGCTGATCATCCACAATCAGTTACCCGTGCCTGCCTTCTCCCCATATCCATTGATTCCACTAGCCCCTAGAGCTCTGTCTAACTCTCTTAAATTCATCCAGGGAATTGGCCTCTACTGCCTTCTGTGGCAGAGAATTCCACAAATTCACAATTCTCTGGGTGAAAAGGTTTTTTCTCATCTCAGTTTTAAATGGCCGCCCATTTATTCTTAGACTGTGGCCCCCGGTTCTGGACTCCCCCAACACTGGGAACATTTTTCCTGCATCTAGCTTGTCCAGCCCTTTTATAATTTTATACGTTTCCATAAGTTCCCCTCTCATCCTTCTAAATTCCAGTGATTACAAGCCCAGTCTTTCCAATCTTTCCTCATATGGCAGTCCCGCCATCCCGGGGGTAAACCTCGTGAACCTACGCTGCACTCCCTGTATAGCATGGATGTCCTTCCTCAAAGTAGAAGACCAAAACTGCACACAATATACTAGATGTGGTCTCACCAGAGCCCTGTACATTCCTATCTCCTTGAGAACATTGGTTCACTTGATCATCTCACCCATCAATCACCAGCAACCTCAGCAATTCTCTCATCGCCCGTGTCTTATCGCAGCTGAAGGAATAACGGGCCATGGCCAACACTCCGGCAGCATGCCAGGCTCGCCATGGAACTGAGACACCCACCCCTGGAGGGAAGCCATTGGGCCTGGCCCCTGCTTGTCTACAAGGACTGGATAACCGGAGAGGAGGGTGGCGATGGCAGACACAAGAACAAAAGTCCAGTAAGTGAAACAGGGGCCTTACCTTCCGCACCCTCTAGGTCGGCTGCGGGAGACATCCCTAGAAAGCAAAGGCTGAACGGTGGCTGGGCGAGGAGAGGGACTTTGGTTCACTGGACGATCCAGTTGGAGGTGACATCTGCAATGGACCTTTATGGGCAGCTGCAGCTTGGACTTTGAATATGGCACAACAACATGGTAACCCTTGTATTTGGACTCAGTGGGCTATTTCTATGCTTATAGTGAATCCGGGGTTGTCCTTATGCATAGTATTAATTTACTGAACTACTGTATATGCAAACAAATAACTTCACTGTACCACAGTTGAAGGCATAATAAACCACTGAACCATTGAAATATTGATCCCACTATTGATCTGTAATATTCTACAGCCAATTGTCTCACCTGAATCCAATTTTCCCCATCCACAATCCTCTTCCACTGCCCTCAATCTTCACCGGAGTTCTTGTTCCCCCTATTCTCTCAATCTATCCTTTACACTCTCCTCTTAATCAGTGGCTCAACCCTCTCTTTGTGATTGTGTGTATGCATCATCTTGAGAAATGGCCGAAGAATGGTCAATGTGTTTGATGGCATACAAAAGGTCTTATCCACCTCATCAGTTTTTAGCCATTACAGATAGTAAAATTTTAGCATTCACACCAAACTGCTCTTGAATTCCTGCCACCTATTTATGATGTGAATACATACCCTTGGGTATTTTCAGCCCTTCATTTTTAATTCTTATTTAGGCCAGCAAGCAAGGAATGAATAACAATGATTATATTGTTATAATGTTTAATTATTAACTATTAAATCAATTGGCAGCTTCATAATAGATAATTCATTAATCTATTAAGTAATTTTAGGAAACTCATTTGCACGTTAATGTGAGAAAATGTTTTTAATGAATTTTAGGGGAAGGGATCAAATGTTCTGGTAATATATATTTTTGAGAATATCAGTTATATATTTATATGCCTGAAGAAGGTTCCCAACCAGAAATGTTCTCCAAAAATCCTGCATGACCCGCTGAGTTACTCCAACATTTTGTGTCTTTCCTTGATAAACCAGCATCTGCAATTACCTTGTTTCTACTCTATATACAGTATCTTGATATCAGTAACGTTGCAATTCCATATCAATTAAACAGAAAATATTGTCCCTGCAAATTCTGTCCTCCTTTTTTCTAAGATTGAGGGATCAAGTTTCATGACACTCAGGTAATATCAATGATATGCTGAGTCCAGTGGAAGCATTTTAAACTTATTTATTTAGATACAGTGTGTAAATAAGCAATTCACAAACTCTTAAAGTGTGCAACATCTTTTAATGATAGCACAGGGTATTACATACATCCTCAAGCACTGGCTACATTCTTCTACTGAATTGTACCCAGGAAGTGGAAGGTGTTATGATTGATGTTAACTAGGCAGGGTTAATGGTACTGAGGTAACTATGTTATTGGTTGCATATATAAACCATCTACCCAGTGGTTACCTGGTATTAGAACAAAGCATTCTAACAGAAATAATGTGTTGATGCAACTACTACTTATATGTTCTCATGGTCCAGGATAATAGTCCCTTGTCCTTCTACTGGTTCCCCATCCCCAGATATAATGTGAAGATAGATACAAAAAGCTGTAGGAATGGGTGACATTTCGGGTCGAGACCCGTCTTCAGTTACTCCAGCTTTTTTTATGTATCTTCGGTTTAAACCAGCATCTGCCTACCCATATATAATGTCCCTTGTCTTTCTATTAGTTTCATTTTCAGTTTTGTTTATTGTCATGTGTACCGGGGTACTGCGTAAAACTTTGGTTGCGTGCTAACCAGTCAGCAGGAAAACAATACATAATACAATCAAGCTAGTAAGCTAGTATTACACCCAGGAATGCCTAGAGCCACATCTTGACAACAAGCAATCCATAATTCCCCCTCATGCCTTAGCCATCTAGCTATAAAGCCTTCAGTATCATGTCTAGTGAATCCTTGGCCTTTAGGATACCGTGTGATCTTTTGCTAGAGGCAAGAAAGAACAAAAAAGTCAAAAGCCACTTGAGAGGAAAATGCATCTGAAAATGTATCTTTGATCCCTCCAGGATTAAAGCCACTGTAGATAGTTTTGGATACAGCATTTGCCATGACGTAAATCATCTTCTGTATGATGTGATTTTTGCCCCAGTTGTTACCCATAACAATAAAATATTTTTTGTTTGTATGTAATTCATTTGAGTGATTTATAGCTTATTAATTATTATTTGAATTTAATTCTTGGCATCCAAATTCAGTGATTTTCGCATTTCCAATTTGCAGCCATGTTACGTTTATCTAATTAGAATCAAGACTCAAGGGCGGTACGGTGATGCAGCAGCAGGGTTGCTTACAGTGCTTACAGTGCCAGAGACCTGGGTTCGATCTCGACTACGGGTGCTGTCTGTATGTTCTTCCCATGACTGCGTGGGTTTTTTCCTGAGATCTTCAGTTTTCTCCCACGCTCCAAAGACCTACAGGTTTGCAGGCTATTTAGCTTGGTATAAAAATTGTCCCTTGTGTGTGTTATAGTGTTAATGTGCGGGGATTGCTGGTCAGTGCGGAGAGCCTGTTTCCATGGTGTATCTCTAAACTGAAATAAACTAAACAAAACTAAATTAATGAAACGGCCTGTATAACCTCCTTTGGTTTACATACTGCATTGTTCTTACTGCTGGTTTGTCCCCTGAAGGTAACTCGTGTGCATGGTGAATATTAAATGTTATGAATTTGGATCCGCTACAGATTCTGCAGGTTCAGTGATGGCAGACTGACTGTCTGTCTGCAACACAGAAACTGCTGCCCACTATGTACTGGTGCTGGGGCAGGGCGGCAGAGAAAGCAATCACAACTTTGTGATCAGCACCAAACATTTGTCTTGAATAGGCAAAACTCCTTTTAATCTCTGCATTAACATGAAATAAAGCAAGATTTCAGTCAGTTCATTCACGTTTTATTCCAAAGGCAAAGCAGACAAAGACAACATAATTTATATCATTGTATTTAACCAAACCAACATTTTTATTATTTAATTATTTTTTTATAAAAGTCTTAATTACATCAAATCAGGAACAGTTTTATAATCTTCTTAATTATGCATACAGCAATTTGTTATCAATCATTCAGGATTAGGCATCAGGGTGACTTTCAATTGTATAATTCGCACATTTGATGGCATCCTAAATATTTCCAATTTCACAAAGATTTCTCTGGTCACGGTATGAGGATCGTAATTGATTCACAAATGAAATCTATTTTGGCAATTTACCTACTTAGAAGTGGTGGCCTTTTCTTGAAATATGGTTTAATATTATTTGCAGTTGCCTTCAAATGACCTATTTGGCTTAAAATACAGATTCAATTTACACAGAAATGTTAGAAATGCTGCTAGGTGTTGTTTGTTTTCCAGCAGACTGTTTGTTAATTAGATTTGCACACTCAGATCTGTGGCTCAACAATATGTTTATTCTCCCAGCTTCAGGCCGTGATTTTGGCTGATGAAACAATCTGTATTCATTACACAAATTGTAATGCTTCAGTAAGCAATTCAGGATCATGCTTACAAAATAGTGAAACACATCTAACAATCCTGCAATAATAAAACATTCACAATGATAAAATATTATTTGCAAGATTTACTTGAACTATTTTCCAATAAATATTATTGATGTTGTGAAATAAACAAAGTCCACTTTGTTGATTTGTCTCCAGCCACTCCTCTCTGAATGAGTTGGTTCATTGGTTTTGTAATGCACTAATAGTTATTGCTGTTTCTGTGGTTGTTACACTAACTACCGCTTATGCTGTTCATGTTTTTGATGGTCCTGTTGATGTTTCCTGTTCTAATTATTCTAGTGCAGGTCAAAGTTGGATTCAGCTCATCTCATGCATTGGTCAACCCAGGTCTCCAACATGTACAATAAATGTATCGCTTTCATTGTTCCCAGGTTTCCATTACTGAATCAAATTCAAGCTGGAAAGGGTATAGAGAAGATTTACAAGGATGTTGCCAGACTAAAGGGTTTGAGATATAGGGAGACGTTGAGTAGGCTGGGACTCTATTATTTGGAGCGCAGGAGGATGAGGGGTGATATTATAGAGGTGTATAAAATCATGAGAAAAATAGATTGGGTAGATGCACAAAGTCTCTTGCCTAGAGTAGGCAAATCGAGGACAAGAGGACATGGGTTAAAATATTTAATAGGAATCTGAGGGGTACCGTTTTCACGCAAAGGATGGTGGGTGTATGGAACAAGCTGCCAGAGGAGGTAGTTGAGACATGGTCTATTCCAACTTTTAAGAAACATTTAGACAGGTACAGGTTTGGAGGGATATGGACCAAAAGTGGGCAGGTTTGGATAGGACAGGTTTGGAGGGATATGGACCAAAAGTGGGCAGGTGGGAGTAGTGTAGCAAATTGGGGAGAATGGCCAGTTTTCACGCTGTACGACTCTGACTCAATAACTCTATCATGTACATGTTTTGTTTATCCTCTTCACTACTCAGGTAATGCCCTAGTGTGGTTGATACATCAATCATTAATTGACATTTATTTGTCCTGTACTCTACTTGGTATAATTGTCTTGAAATTTCTGCTATTTAACAACTTAGTCGGTTATTTCATTTATGTCTAGAGATATGTGCTCCAGGTGACAACAAGGGAAAATTAAGGTCTTCTTTTTTTCTCTCTGCATTAAATCAGACACCTCTTCCTTGTTTCACTTGTCTCCCAGCGAACTGCATCCTCTAGGACAGTGTGAGGATGAGGGCACAATATGATTCTGTGAACTCTCCAAACCATTTATAAATGAACTGATTTCCATTGTTAGCTTTCAATTTCTCAGGAATCTCTGGTTCTCCAAAAACTATTTCAACTGCAGTAGTTTTCATCATCCTGATGGTTTGCTTTGATGTCCACCATCATGAAGTGCTTTGTGAGGCTGCTCATGGTGCACATTAACTCCAGCCTCCCAGAAAGTGATCTGTTGCAGTTTACTTACCATTGCAACAGGTCCACGACAGATGCTTTCTCACTGGCCCTACACACGTCACTGTGACATCCAGCCCACAAGGACACCTATGTTTAGACTCCTATTTATTTACTATAGCTCCACCTTCAACTCCATAAGACCAACTAAACTCATCACCAAACTCTTGGATATTGGGGACAACATCCTCCTCAGATACTGGAGCCTCGACTTTCTGACCCATAAACCACATCAGTAGGATAGGTGACAAAATATCATCCGCAATAATTCTCTACACTGGTGTCCCACTAGGATGTGTTCTCAGTCTCTTAGTAACTCCCTAGACACTCAGGACTGTGGAAAAAATCTACTTTAACTCAATCTACAAGTTTGCCAGTGATACGAATGCAGTGGACCAAATCTCAATCATAAAATAAACAGAGTACAGAAAAGAGCTTAGCAACATAGTGTCAAGCCAATAACCTATCCTCAATGTTAGCAAGATCAAGAAGCATGGTAGAGTACATGCTCCAATTGGCATCACAACACTTCAAGTTACTGGTTGTAAATATCACCCACAATTTGTTCTGTATCAACCACATTGACGCTACAGTCAGAAAAAGTACAGCAATGCTCCTACTTCCTCAGGAGCTGAAGGGAGGGTGGCATGTCTCCAAAAACTCTTACCAACCTCTACAGATGTACCTTAGAAAGCATACTATTGCGTTGCATCTCAGCTTGGTTTGGCAATGGCTCTGCCCAAGACTGCAAGTAATTGCAAAGAGCTGTAATCCAGTGCATCACACAGACCACCCTCCCACCATCAACTCTATCTGTCCTTCATGCTGCCTCGAGAAAGCAGCCAACATAGTCAACCTGGTCATACCCTCTGCTGCCCTCTCCCATCAGACACAAGATACAAAAACTCTCAAGCACCAGATTCAGGAACAGCTTCTTCCCTACTATTATCCAACTACCAAATGATCCTCCCATAAGCTAGAGTGTAGTTCTGATCTTTCAAACTACAGTACATTGCAGACAGTGGACTTTCTTTATTATAATGCTGCAAAACTATATTCTACACTCTTGTATATTTGTTTTTACATAACCTGTAGCACTTGTGTATGGTATGATTGCACAGTATGTTTAGTAGGATTTGATTTGGTTTGGTTGGATAGCACACAAACAAATGTTTTTCACTGTATCCTGATACACATGATAATAATAAATGAATACCAATACCTATACCCAGTTTTTTTTAGTAAACAAAAGGTGACGGTACACACATTTAATAAACACTAGACCAAGTGCAGACTGTTCCCCTCAACGCACGGTGGGGAGGGGGGGGGGGGGGAGTGTGCTGCGGCTTGACACGCACACTAACCACCCCACACACACGGGGGGGAGGGGGAAGGGGGTGAGAGGGGGGTAGGGGGAGACGGGGTGGGCGAGGGGGGGGGGAGGGGAGACCGCTGGGTCCCGTTCCCTCAACGTGCGGTTGCGGGGGGGAGGGGGGAGGGGTGGGCTGCAGCTTCACACGCACACTGACCACCTGCCATACACACGGGGGGGGGGGGAAGAGAGGGGGGTAGGGGGAGACGAGAGGGGAGAAGGGGAGAGGGAGAGGAGGGGGAAAGGGGAGAGAGAGGGGGAGAGAGAGGGGGAGAGAAAGGGGGGAGGCGAGGAGGGGGCAAGAGTAGAGGGGAGAGAGATGAGGGGAGAGAGAGGAAGGGGAGTGGGGGGTAAGAGGGGGGAAATGGAGGGCAGTAGAGGGGAGGGGAGAGGGGAGAGGGGGTTGGAGGAGGGGAGAGGGGTTGGAAGAGGGGAGAGGGGGTTGAAGGAGGGGAGAGGGGGGAGGGGGTTAGAGGGGGTTGGAGGGGGGGAGAAGGAGGGTGGATGAGGGGAGATGGGTGGGGCAAAGAGAGGGGAGAGGGAGGGAGGAGGAGAGGGGGAGATGGAGGGGGGAGAATGGGGAGGGGAAGGGGGAGGAGGAGAGGGGGGAAGGGAGAGAGGGGGTGGGGAGGGGGAGGAGAGCGGGGAGGCGGAGGTGCAGAGAGAGGGGGAGGGAGGAGGAGGAGGAGGGGGAGGCAGGAAGAAGGAGGAGGAAAGAGGGGGAGGAGGGGGAGGGAGGAGATGGGGAGAGGGTGAGGAGAGGGGGAGATGGAGAGTGGGGAGAGAGGGGTGAGGAGAGGGGGAGATGGAGATTGGGGAGAGAGGGGTGAGGAGAGGTGTGAGGAGAGGGGGAGGAAAGAGGGGCAGGAGGAAGGGTGGATGGGAAGAGATTGGGGAGGGAAGGAGGGGGAGGGGGGAGAGTGGGGAAGGGAGAGAGCGGGGGAGGGGGAGGGGGAGGGGAGAGAGGGGTAGAGGGGGAGAGGGGGAGAGATGGAGGAGGGATGGAAGGGGAGAGAGAGATGGGGGAGTGAGGGGGAGGGAGGAGGAGGGGGTAGGAGTGGAGGGAGAGAGGGGGGAGAGGGGTGAGGAGAGAGGGGAGAGGAGAGATGGGTGAGGAGAGATGGGTGAAGAGATGGGTGAAGAGATGGGTGAAGAGATGGGTGAAGAGATGGGTGAGGAGAGATGGGTGAGGGGAGCAGAGAGAGGGTGAGGAGGGGCGAGGAGAGAGGGGTCAGGATTGGGGAGAGGGAGGGGAGAGGGGAGAGGGGGGGGAGGGGGAGAGGGGGGGAGGGGGAGAGAGTGGGGAGGTGAAGAGAGGGGAGGGGAGAGAGAGGAGGGTGAGGATGGGGAGGGGAGGAGAGCGGGGCGGGTGAAGGGGAGACAGGGGTAGGGGAAGGTGTGTGGTAGAGGGGGGAGGGGGGAGAGAGAGGGGTGGGTGAGGGGTGTAGATAAAGGTGGGGGAGGGGGAGGGGAAGGGCAGGGGAGGGGAGAGGGGAAGGGGGGAGAGGAGAGGAGAGGGAGATTAGAGTGGAGAGAGAGAATAGAGGGGAGAGAGAGAGAGTAGAGGGGGGAGGGAGGGGGAGAGAGAGGAAGGGGTGAGTGAGTGGAGGAGAGGGTAGGGGGAGAATTGGAGGGGAGAGAAGAGGGGAAGAGGTGGAGGGGGAGAGGGGGGAGAGGGGGGAGAGGGGGGGGAGGGGGGAGGAGAGAAGAGGGTGGAGAGTGGGAGGAGAATAAGAGATTGAGGGTGGAGGGGGACTGGAGGGGAGGCAGAGTGGGGGAGGGGGAGGGAGAGAGGAGGGGGAGAGAGGGTGGTAGAGGTGGGGGGGAGGTGGAGAGAGCTTGGAGGGGAGAGAGGACAAGGAGGGAGTGGAGAGGAGAGAGAGGAGGGGGGAGAGAGGAGGGAGAGGATGTAGAGAGAGAGGATGGAGGAGAGGGGGTGGTAGAGGGAGAGGGGGAGAGGGGGAGAGGGGGGAGGTGGAGAGAGAATGGAGGAGGAGAGAGGAGAGGGAGAGAGATTGGAGGGGGGAGAGGAGAGGGAGAGAGAGGAGATGGAGATATGAGGGGGAGAGGGAGGAGGGAGAGAGATGGGGAGAGAGAAGGGGGAGAGAAGGGGAGAGAGATGGGGAGAGAGAAGGGGAGAGGGGGAAAGGCACGTGGAGGGAGGGAGGGAGGTGAAGAGAGAGAATAGAAGGGAGAGAGAGAGTACAGGGGCGAGAGAGAGTACAGGGGAGAGGGGGGAGGGAGGGGAGGAGAGAGAGGAGGGGGTGAGTAAGGGGGTTGGAGGAGATGGGAGGGGGAGAGAAGATGAGGGGAGAGAAGAGGAGGGGGAGAGGTGGAGGGGATAGAGATGAGGAGGGGGAGAGGTGGAGGGGGGGAGAACAGGAGGGGGGGATAGGAGGGGGGGATGGGGAGGGGGACTGTAGGGTGGTAGATAGGGAGGGGGGTAGAACAACTTGCTCTATTTGATTGTGCACGCCAGGTTGATTGCATTTGTGGGATCACGTGAAGGTTCCAATCACCCGCACCTGTCCCAATGAGATCCATTGTGAGACGGCTCTGTGACTCCTGCAGCTGTTTGATTTTAATGGGACCACGCCCACCTGAAAGTTCCAATCTCCTAGCCCTGTCCCATAGTGATGTCATATCATAGTCAGATCCATTGTGATTGGTCATCTGTGAGATGGCACTGTGACTCATGCGGCTGCTTGATTTAAATTTGTTTTGATTTTTTTACTAAAAAAGCAGGGAAATTAATAACCAAATATTCTAATTTTCAAAACAAAATGTGGAGGGGGAAAAACTCTACAGGAATATGTAAAAATGTCTCCGTTACGGCAAAGGGTGGAAGAGTAAATTCACAAACAGCTTAAATGAATTTTCGCTAAATATAACCCATACAAACACACCTACGAACGACAGGTTTAATAGTTACTAGACCAAGTGCAGACCCGCTGGGTCTGTTCACCCAAGGTGATGGGGAAGGGGAGAGAGGGGTAGGGGGAAGGGTAGGGGAGGGGCGGAAGGGAAGAGAGGGATGGGGCAAGAGGGGGGAGAGAGGAGGAGGGAGAGGGGGGAGGAGATGGGGAGGAGAGGGGGAGATGGAGAGGGGTGATGAGAGGGGTGATGAGAGAGGGGTGAGGAAAGGGGTGAGGGAGGGGTGAGAAGAGAGGGGTTGGGAGAGGGGTGGGGAGAGAAGGATGGAGAGAGAGGGGTGAGGAGAGAGCGGTGAGGGGAAAGGGGAGGAGAGGGTGAAGGAGAGAGGTGAGGAGAGGGGGGTGAGGAGAGAGGAGCGGGAATGGTGGGAGAGGGAGGGAGCAGGAGGGGAGAGGGGATAGAAAAGGGAGAGGGGTAAGATGGGGAGAGAGGGAGGAGAGGAGAGGGAAGGGGAGGGGGTAGGGAGAGAGAGGAGGATGAGGATGAGGAGGGGAGGAGAGTGGGGAGGGTGAAGGGGGAGACGGGTAGATAGGGAGAGGGGTGAGGAGAGGGCGAGATGGAGAGAAGGAGGAGAGAGGGGAGATGAGAGAGAGCATGTCCCTGAGGGTGGGTGAGGGGGGGAGAGAGGGATGGGGTAAGGGAGAGGAGAAGGGAAGGTGAGAGGAGAGGGGTTATGGAGAAGAGGGGAGGAAAGGGAGGTGGGGGGGAGAGGAGAGGGGGAGAAAGAGGGGTAGGGGAGAGGTGGAGAGAGAGTGGATGGGAAGGGAGAGAGAGAGAAAGGAGAGGGAGAGAGGTGGGGAGGGGAGGGAGAGGGGAAGAGTGGGGAGTGAGGGGAAAAGGGGTAGCAGGGAGTGGTGCAAGAGCGAGGGGAAGGGGGTGGGGGGAGATGGGGATGAAGAGGGGTGGGGGAGAGAGGGGGTGGGAGCAGTGAGGAGAGAGGGAGCAGTGAGGAGAGAGGGAGATGGAGAGGGGGGTGGGGGAGGGTGTGACAGGGTTCAGGGAGGGGTTGAGAGAGGGGTGGGGGAGGGGTGGAGGGAGGGTGGAAGGGAAGGGGAGAGAGGGGGAAGTGTGGGGGGAGGGGGAGAGGGGTAGGGGAGAGAGAGGGAATGTGGAGGGAGGGGGAGAGTGGTTGGGGGAAGGGGAAGAGTGAGGAGGGAGGGGGAAAGCGGAGAGAGGGAGAAGAGTGGGGAGGGAGAGGGAAGGGAGGGTGGAGAGAGGGGTGGGGGAGTGAGATGGGGAGAGGTGGGGGATGGGGGAGAGAGAAGTGGAAGTGGGGAGGGAGGGTGAGAGGTGTAAGGGAGAGTGGTGGAAGTGGGAGAGAGGGGGAAGGGGGAGTGGTGGAAGGGAGAGAGTAAGGGAAAGGGGTGGGGAGATAGGGAGGGAGGGGAGAGAGAGGGTGGGGAGAGAGGTGGGGTGGGAGAGGGATGGGAGAAGGGGAGGGGAGAGGGGGAGGTGAGAGGAGAGGGGTGGTGGAGAAGAGGGAGGAAAGGGAGAGGTGGCGGTGAGAGAGAGGGGGAGGAAGAGGGGGAGGGGAGAGGTGGAGAGAGAGTGGAGGGGGAGAGAGAGCAGAGGGAGAGAGTGGAAGGAGAAAGAGAAAGGAGAAGGAGAGAGGTGGGGAGGGGGAGGGAGAGGGGAAGAGTGGGGAGTGAGCGGGAGCGGGGTAGCAGGGAGTGGTGCAAGAGAGAGGGGAAGGGGTGGGGGGAGATGGGGGTGAAGAGGGGTAAGGGGAGGGTGGAGAGAGGGGGTGGGAGGGGAGGAGGGAGGGGTGAGGAGAGAGGGAGATGGAGGGGGGAGAGAGAGGGGAAGGGAAGGAGGGGTGGGGAGGGGGTGAGAGAGGGTTCAGGGAGGGGGTGAGAGAGGGGTAGGGGAGGTGGGAGAGAGGGGTGGAAGAAGGGGAGAGAGGGAGGAGGGGGAGGAGGGAGGAGAGGGAGGAGGGAGAGGGGGAAGCGTGTAGAGAGGGGTAGGGAGAGGGGTAGGGGAGGGGGGAGGGGAGGGGAAGAGTGGAGAGGGAGGGAGGAGAGAGAGGGGTGGGGGATGGGGAGAGAAGTGGAAGAGTGGGGAGCTAGGGGGAGATGGGTGGGGGAGTGGTGGAAGTGGGAGAGAGGGACGGAAGGGGGTTAGGGGGGAGTGGTAGAAGAGGGAGAGAGGGGTAGGGGAAAAAGGGGTGGGGGAGAGGGGGGGAGGGGGAGTGTGGGGTGGTAGTGAGAGAGGGGGAGGGGTAGGGACAGTCCATCTATTCCACACTCCCTATCACCCCCAATCCTCTTTCTCTATTCCCACACACGTGATCACCCACTTCGACACGGGCTGCGGGGGGGCTGGAGCTGGTGCAAAGGCAGATGTAAATGAGATCCATTCCAATTGGACGTCTGTGAGGGATGGCATTGCGACATCACGCAATGGAACGTGCTGGAACATCAAGTGGGGAGGGGGGGCTGGGGCTTGTGCGAGGGCAGATGTAAATGAGATCCATTCCGATTGAACATCTGTGAGCATTGGGCATTCTGACATCACACGATGGAATGTTTACCAACATTCTATGGGTGAGAGCAGTTTGATTTTTGAAAAATTGGGGGGGGGGGAAGGATTTTATTAACAACGTCTAAACGTAACGAGGAGCGCCTTTGGTAACGTACAAGCATAACGTCTGGCTAAATGGAAAAAACGGCGGCGTCCGAGGGTCCACTTTTGGCGGAGCAGGGAATCAAACGTGGAAAATGTGGCAGCCGGGTGGCAGGCGGACGGCTGTCGGCAGAAACACACAGAGTTCTAATATCATAGACATAAGATAAGATAAGATGTGTGTCATATAGTTGTAAAATGAGAAAATGATATGTACTGGCATAAGAATTGTTCTGCCAATTCTCTCCTTGCATCTTTTGAGTGTCCAGCTGGATCCAGCTTGATAAAAATGGACTAGGAGGACTTGGCCCTCCAATTCTGATGGAGTCCCTGATCAAAAACCTTTTTTTGTTCTTTCCAAAGTTACTGCCTGGCCTGATGAATGCTTGCAACATTTTATATTTTTGTTTGAGATTTCCAGCATTTGTAGTTTAATAAATAAAATAAAATTGGCCTTTAGGCAATAGACAGTAGACTATAGGTGCAGGAGTAGGCCATTCAGCCCTTCGAGCCAGCACAGCCATTCACTGTGATCATGGCTGATCATCCACAATCAGTACCCCATTCCTGCCTCCTCCCCATATCCCTTGACTCCGCTATCTCTAAGAGCTCTATCCAACTCTCTCTTGAAAGCATCCAGAGAATTGGCCTCCACTGCCTTCTGAGGCAGAGAATTCCACGGATTCACAACCCTCTGTGTGAAAAAGTTTTTCTTCATCTCAGTTCTAAATAGCTTACCCTTTATTCTTAAACTGTGGCCCCTGGTTCTGGACTCCCCCAACATCGGGAACATGTTTCCTGCCTCTAGCGTGCCCAAACCCTTAATTATCTTATATGTTTCAATAAGATCCCCTCACATCCTAAATTCCAGAGTATACAAGCCTAACCGCTCCATTCTATCAACATAAGACAGTCCTGCCACCCAGGGAATAAACCTCGTGAACCTACACTGCACTCCCTCAATAGCAAGAATGTCTTTCATCAAATTTGGAGACCAAAACTGCACACAATACTCCAGGTGTGGTCTCACTAGGGCCCTGTACAACTGCAGAAGAACTTCTTTGCTCCTATACTCAACTCCTCTTGTTATGAACGGCAACATACTTCTTCACTGCCTGCTGTACCTGCATTCTTACTTATCATATTGAATATTTCATTCAATATAATGGCTGATCTTTTACCTCAAATCCATATTCCTGTACTTTCCACATAACTTTGAAAGTTATGATGACCCTTTGTCAAGAAATATATTTAACGCCTTAATATATATAAATCTATAATACTTAATATATTTAAATCTATTCATTCCCCAAAACCCATAGCCTCCTGGCATAATAAACTCCCTAGATTTTCTACCCAACTGTGTGACGAAATTTCTCCTCCTCCAATCAGTCCAAAACATTATACTCCGTAATCTGAGAAAGTGAAACTACTATAATTCTACACACCCTTGCCAGGAAACAGCCTCCTGGTATTCAAATAGGACGTTTTCTGAAGTTTTACTGAGTTTCCTCTTATTTTTCTAAAGTCCTTTTTTTATGGCGACTATAGTCCTCTTAAATAAGGTGACTAAAACTTCGCACTCCACTCCATGAATTCTGTTGAACTGCTGCAGGTATAAATTTCATTGTTCTATCTGGGACATATATTACAATAAAACACTTTTGCCTCTTGACTCTCATGGAAGTGTCCACCTCTAAAATGAATGTCCTTGAGTTTGAAGCTTGCTTCGTGAATTTGTGATTATTGATATTCAGCATCTTCTTTTGAGAGTTTTTTTCGTTTTTACTGCAAATTTAGACGTATGGAATTTAAAAAAAAAAGGGATTTCCAGTTCCTTTTTGCATTTTTGGAGCTTCCATTTTAGCTCTTTTTAGTGGCTTGGCTTCCCTCCAGCTGGTGTACATATATCATTATGAGAATGTGGTATTCTTTATCTTGTCAACATTCATCTGGTGCCCAATGTTTCCGGTTCTTGCCATCATGCCAGGGAGATTGTAATTGATTGTTCCTTTGCCGACTCTTTAGGTCTCATCTACTTTCTGCTAAAGCATGATTTTTAAGGAATAGAGATTGATATTATGTTGTCCAAACAGCATGTCACATGTCATCAATAGTGATGTTTTTTATCAGGCTCAATTTCCAGTATCCACTTTCAATGTTACGCTTGCTAACAAAAAAAAGACAAATAGCGTCTGCCAATGTGGAGATGATTTCTTCCAAAGATGAATTTGATTGTGATTTATTTTGTGCTCTCTTGATTCAGGCCTCTTGGACAAAAGTATATTCTTAGCTGCCCTTTAGATTTCTCTATTATCGATCTGTAGATTTAGTGGCTTTGGCTTTTCATTCCTTTCTACTCTATCTTTGGAGTTCATTTTAGAGCTTCCTCCTCAAGTCACAGCAGACACATTGCCAAAATTACATACACATAAGACAAACACAAGATGTTTGAAACATCACACATAAGACAGGCACAAGATGTTCGAAACGTCACCCATTCTTTCTCTCCAGATGTGCTGCTTGTCCCGCTGAGTTACTCCAGCATTTTGGGGTACACAAAAGGCTGGAGAAACTCTGCGGGTGCAGCAGCATCTAAGGAGCGAAGGAGATAGGCGATGTTTCGGGTCGAGACACTTCTTCAGGGTCTCAACCCGAAACGTCGCCTATTTCCTTCGCTCCTTAGATGCTGCTGCACCCGCTAAGTTTCTCCAGCCTTTTGTGTACCCTCGATTCTCCAGCATCTGCAGTTCCTTCTTTAACACTCCAGCATTTTGGGTCTATCTTCGATGTAATTCAGCATCTGCAGTTTCTTCTAACACTTTACATGTACATACATCTTTTAAAGCATCTGACTGTTTCCTTAAAACATTATGGTTATATTTGAATAGATTAATTTTCTTTCTTACAGAAAGGCATTTTTCAATGAGCATTTTCCTCCATTGTTTTTTCTTTCCCGTGGTTTAGTAAAATCAGCTGTAGTTGTTCACAGATCCAAAATGTCAAGTCTTTTCATTTCTGTGACATGAAACTTCCAAATAACATTCTTCACTTTGTGTGTCACATGTGTGGGAATTTTATCTCTAATATTTGCCAAGAATCTGACAATCTTTTGTTTTTACTGATTTTCTTCTGGATATCCAATTATTTTTTTCGGGTTTTCAGGAAAAATCTTTTGAGGGAAGCAGAGCAGTATGAAGTTATTTTGTGCTCCTGTATCGAGCTTCAATGTTAGGTTTTTGCTGGTGGAGCTGCTTGCCAGATTACATTTTTTAAAACAACAGAGAGGATGACAGAATAAAGATACAGCATATTTACAAGTAATCTGAGGCAAAAAGTCAAAAAACTACTCTATTTTTCAAATATCTAGAGCAATATTACAGTTAAAAAATGTCAGGAATATTTGCATCCTAAAGCCATAGTCGATGTTAAAACAGCAAAATGTTTTCTGAAATTTGGCTGGAGGTCCATAGTTGGATTTTTTTAATTTTTACACCTCACATAAAACCTTTCCTGTGCGTAACACAAGAGCATCCCATGGATCTTACATGCATTTCCTTTCATTTTCACACACCATTCTGGAAGCGTACTTCAAAGCATTCTTCGTGAATTGTACTGCAGTACAGAGTTTGTAACATTTTGATTTACATTGACAGAAGTACCACAGTCTGAGGCATGAATAAAGAGGCAGAGCATACATTTATGGAAGATAGATTCCAGTGAAAGGAGTAAACAAATAGCAAATGTGCAAACATAGACATCTGGGCTACATAACCTGTGGCCTCCAGAAAATTATAGGTATAGTCATTGTTGGCTGTGCTATCTCAGTAAGATGACAGTATGTAGAGGCCATTTGGCTTATTTTGTGTGTCATTAATTATGGCATGTGTCTTTAAATTTTTGACTGCCCGTTATTATTTCGGTGAGATTTATGACGTATTCTAGGGCATGTTTGGAGCTAGGTTTCTTGTGCAGAAGCTTAGTTTTTAGTTTAGTTTTAGACTTGCATGAGGAAGGCACAACCTTTGACCATGCGAAGTGTAATAGAGACACGAGAAGTTTTCTAACCTTTAAAGCGATATGCTGGAATTCGATGAAGATTAAAGTGTACAAGTCAGAGTATAAGGTTGGATGTATGTATACCTTATTGTTTTTCTTCAACAATAAAGAAACTATTAATCAAAAGACTTTGTTATGAAGATTTGCCTGTGAAGAAGCTCTGAAGGTCTCACGGAGAGCTCACATGCGTATTACGACATTCTCCTTAATCATGTAGTCTACTTTAGTGGCTAGAGCCAGTAATCTCTTGAACGATATAAAGTCCTTTCACTACACGGTCCTTTCATACGGTGATTTTCTTCCCCATTTCTGAAGCAAACATGTTCTGAATAAATCAAGATTTGTACATTACTTTTAAGGGAAGTAGTAATTTATGAAGCTGATTTCTTAGTCTTTCTACTGTCAAAATGTGGTTTCTAATGGTGCTGTAGCAGGATAAAGGTCGCACGTGTTTGAATGCACCATTGACTCACAGCAGGCGATCCGCCATTCCACTTTCCAGCTGGACTATAATTGGTAAATCCAATATACCGCCAGGAAAAAAGGAAGGAAAAAGCTAAGGAGAGTCAAAAGTTTTCTCCAGAAGAAACTAGAAAATCTTTAAATCAATGCTGTACGACAGTGGTTCCTGTGGACTTCAGTGTAGCTTCCAGCAACTTTTACCTTAAACAGGAAGCCACCATTGTTTCTCTGCTCACGCCGCAGGTAAAGATAGTCGCAAAATTTGATTGCTTTCTTTTCCACATGCAACTCAGATTTTGGATTTTTACTCCTGTGATTTGTGCTGATTATTCTTTGGATAATTTTTTTTAAACTTGGACTGCAATGGGTTACACAAATGGGCTGAAGATAATGGGCAGTAGGTAGCCCTCAATATCATACAAACTCAACTGTATCACAGAAACTGAGAGTAGGAGATGACGTCTTTGCAAGCACAGTGTGGGAGGAAGTGTAGTCCAGATAACTGTGGGAGTCATTAGGTTTATTGTAGATATCAGTCAATATTCTGTTCCCTGTGGTGGAGCCAGAGAGATCAAGAAAGGAGGGAGAGGTGTCATAAATAATCTGTTAATTAAATTAACAAGTTCTACACGGGTGCAGGAGACATCCCCAATGTAGTCGTTGATGTAGCAGAGGAAGAATTGGGAGATGGGAGCAAGGATTGCTCAATGTAAACAACAAAACAGCAGGCATAGATGGGGCCCATGCCAGTGCCCTTGGCTACAAATTTAAGTGTAAGCAAACGAGAGGAGTCAAAATAGAAGTTGTAGAGGGTGTGGACATTTCACCTGGTGGCAGAGTGTTTGTCGTGAGGAACTGATTAGATCTCTGTTCAACAAAGAGCTGGAGGGCACTGAGACCCAGGTGGAGAGTGGAGGTGTAAAAGGAATGGATGTCCATGGTAAAGATGAGGCAAAGTTTACTTGGAATTGAACATTATTGATGTGTTGAAAAGCATGTGCGGTGTTTCAGATATAGGTATTAAAGAACTAGACAAGAGAGGACAGGTGGAATTGTGGCATTTGGAGATGAATTCTGTTGCGCAAGAGCAGACAGAAACAATGGGTCTACCAGGTCAGCCCTATTTGTGGATTTTGGGAAGGAGATAAAATCGGCAGCACATGTTGGAGAACTATAAAAGGTTTGGAGGGTGTGGAGGGATGTTCGGCAGAGGTGAGATCGGTAGCAGTCTGGGAGATGGCCATGGTCAAGAGGTAGGTATTAAGAGTTGTCCGAGAGCTGGAGCCTGGTCTCAGCATGGTAGAGGTCAGACCTTTGTCACCGGGGTTTGATAATTATATTTGGATTGTTACTGAGTGATTGAAGGCCTGTGCATTTAGAGGGGGTGATAATGGAATGGGTAAAGGTCGTGGAGTAGTCAAGATGGTTGATGTCACGCAGTCTTAGATATAAAAAGGTCCAAAGGTCATGTTATAGGAGCAGAATTTGACCATTTGGCCCATTGTCTACTCTGCCATTCAATCATGGCTGATCTATCTTTCCTTCTCAACCCCATTCTCCTCCATTTTACCCATAATCCCTGAAATGCCTGGAAGGCCAGCAGGGGGAGCCCATGAGGTGGAGAAATGCTGGAGACAGGAGAAGGGGTCATCACTGGGAGGCAAAGATTCAGTGCCAGAGAGAAAGGCCCGGAGGTGGATATGGTAGAAGCGTACTTCAACATCATGATGTGTTCATAACTTGTTGAGATGTGAGTGTGGGGATACAAAGGTAAGGCCTCTGCTGAGGACTGGTTATTCTAGATCGGAAAGGGAGAGGTCAAGGAGGGGGTGGTGAAAAACTGACAGGGGTTAAGGCTGGGGTTAGAACCAGACCCAGGGGAGTAGGAAAAGTGGCATAGTTGGCATAGGTAGAAGGGCTGTAGGACCCAGGAGAGTCTCTCAAGGAGAAGGAGTGGAGTTAGCAGGGTGGATGCACTCAGCCCAGAAGTGGGCCTGGATCCTGGTTGGGCTGTCCTTCGTCAGTCAGGCCTACAGAAAACTCTTGACGAAATGCAATATAGTTGAATGTTAAAGGCTTTCCCTAATGGCATAGTTGCCCAGTTCAATGGAGTTAGGGAGCAACCACATTCCAAATATGAATTTAATAGAACACAGTGTAAGCCATGAATGGGCAGCAGAGTGGTGCAGCAGGTCGTGCTGCTGCCTCACAGGTCCAGAACCTGGTCCCACCCTAACCTCCAGTGCCACTTGAGGAGTTTGCACCTCTTCATTGTGATTCTGTGGGCATTTCCCTGGTTTTCCATTCTCTCCCACGTCCTTATTCCTATAATTTACTCCTGGAGTAGTTCAGTGATGGAATCAGCAGAAAAATAAATGGCCATTTGAATGAGAATGAATTACAGGGAAAAAGTGGAGGAATGGGAATGCTCTAAGAGCTGACATAGAATCAATGGGCCATTAGCC